>QEPC01002853.1:1123357-1138283 GCA_003113815.1 Sphenodon punctatus | reverse complement strand
GGGAATTAATTTATTTCATTGGTTTCAATGGGGACACAGCGCCCCATTGAAACCAATGAAATAAATCCGGTACCGGTATACCGGATTTAATCCGGGAATCCGGTTTTCGCAGAACCGGTAACCGGTAAATCCGGTAGCCGGTAATGGGCCCGGGGTCCCACCACTAGTATTTTTGACATTTTGACATTGTAGCTGAAAGGTCTTGTACTGAGTATTTTTCCTTCGGCAGAGATGGCTACAGCACAAAGGGGCTGGTGGAGGGTAGGGGGCAATTGTATTGCCTGTTCATTTTCTTTATTTCCATCTATTCTTATTGGTTGCTGGTAAGATACTACTGCAGTTTATTCCAAACCAGAGATGATGACATGGAGAAGAGGGTGACCTCCCTTTCCCCACCTCTCAGTATTTCTTACTACCCACTGGAGAAGCTGGATAGCTTTGAACTCTATGTAGAAAAATCCATGCGCCCCTGAAAATAGTCTTTGCCAGCCCTTCACTCCTCAGAACTAATTATTCTAATGTCACTCCTGTTCTGAACCTTAATCTGTTTAGCAAATAGGCAAGATACCTACTACAGTTATCATACAGGTATTCTCTGAAAATGAAAATAATTAATTTTAGTAGGTTCCCATGCAATTTATGGACTTTTTGTGAAGGCTCATCTTAATTGGGTATTATGCATGAGACTTGGGAAACCTGTCCCCTTCCCAAATCACTAGGGGTACGACTCTGGGCAAAATCTCGCTTATACCAGTTCTTGGTTCTCATTTATCAGTTCTTCTCTTGGTTCTCAGTTCTCTCGGTATCGGATTTTTAACAATGTTGTTTTCCCCATTGGCTTCAATCTGCAATGGTAAACATCCGATAAAAAAACCAGTGCAAAAAACCCAATACTGGTGATACCAAGAAAAGAACCAAGATATTGGATGAATCCAATAGGCCCATTATCGGGTTCTTTCTGTTATCGGCAATACCGATAGTCCCATCCCTACAAACCACCACCACTTTTTATTATATATTCCTTGCAACTCATTGCATTGTCCATAATTTAGGAATGATGGAGGTCAGGTGAATAATCTGTTGTGCTACAAACAGTGTTTTTGCAAAGAAGACTAATCATCTGACATTATTGCCAAGAAATTCTCAGCCTCTAATATCCTCCGGCCAAGGAAGTTCTGTCCTGATTCTTACCTAATGCAAGCACTCTTATATGCACTTCACGTATGCAAGAATCAAAAAAAAAAGCCTTCTCTTGCCTCAGTTGTATTGTTTCAAGACAAGTACTGCAATATATTGTATACTGCTTATTTCATAATTGCATTATCTGTTATAAAAAGAAGTGGTGTTCATTGTTAAATACAAAGGGCAGCATTCAAAGCGAGGACAAAATTTTCTAACTTTCAGTTACCTAGAAGCTGGATTTCTAAAATCTATATTTAATCCATAGAATAAAAGAAGCCTAAGAATGTAAATGGTATTAAAATGAAGAGTTAGGAGTAATCTGTAGCATTCTTACCTGATGTCAGATATATATACCTGTCTGAATGGTTTCTGGACATCATTCATCTGTTATAAACTCTAGGAGCACGCACAGCATGAGAACTAGATTAGGGGTATATTCATTCTGCAATGGTACATGAGGAAAAGTGAAACGTTTACTGAAAGGTCCATTAGTGAGATTGCCCATAGAAAGAACTCTTGATGGAGGTTCTTATGGGATGGGATGGTTACATGCAGGAAGCAGGTAACAAGAAAGATACAAAACAGAAACGTTCATGCTCAGGATCGCCAGCAATGTGCCCATTACATTTGGAGTTTATAGAAAATCCATTAATATAATTTATCGCTATATATGTTTTATATTACTGTTGATTATATGTATTGATATAGTGTTTCTTACTGCAGTGTTTTCTATTGTTATTATGTGTTTTATGGTGATGTAAACCGCCCCAAGCTGTGTGGCAGGAAGGATGGGGTATATATTTTTATATAAATAAAATAAATAAATAAAATAAATATTTGTATTGCGGGAATGCCTAAAGGGTGCAATCAGAAATGGGTTCCTGCTGCAACTAGTCACTTATTGTTCAAGCTATGTACAAAGGGACACAGGAGAAAAGGATGCAATTAAATATATTCAATTATATGTATATTTATTTGAAAAATAAATCAGCTACTGCCTCTGAAGCTAGCCATCGTTACCTGGCTGATTCGTTACAGCTATCAGTCCAGTAGGATTGGTTGGTAGTGGTCTTATGAGTCACTTCAGGTAGGGCCAAATGGAGGAAGATATGGCGGGACTGTGAACAATCTGTAATGTTACCTTCTAATAGAAACATTTTTTTAAAAACACTAAGCACACCATATTGGGTGTTTTTTACACACATGTTTCTCCTGCATGTTTACGGTTACATCCTGAACTTTCTGTGGGTCTAAATCACTCACCTAGATCTTAACATCTGGCTCTTTGAACTTCTGCATAGAACTGCTCCCAGAACTTGTGTGTGTAAAAGTTCTCCTGGTAAACTGCTTTGCTCCAGGCAGCTGTGGTCACTTGGTTTCCATGGCAGCCCCTCACATCTACAGCTGTGGCTACTTTAGGCTGCCTCAGGGCAGTGTTTGTGTGAAGAATGCATCCAGGAACTGCCTCAGGGCAGTGTGTGTGTGAAAAATGTATCTGGAACTTATCTGTGGACTTGTAAACCCAGAAGATTGAAAAATCCAGAACTTTAAGGTGTGTGTAAAAAAGCCCATTATTGTCTTTAAAGAGTCAGTGTAGCTTAGGGCGCACAGCCACATGAGCTGCAGAGAACCCAATCCCCATGCGGTCCCGTAACAAGCAAGCACAGCCACCATACTGCGGGGCCAGCATGGGGAGCTGGGCAGACGGTCAGCCCCCCACGGAGCAGACAGGTAGATGGGCCACTGTCAGATCTCCTTCCATGTATGAAGCGGGCCAAGGAACTGGTTACACAAGCGGGTGCATGGCCCTGCCCTGCCTCCTTCCCTTGGTCTGACCAAAATCCCACCCTTAGCCATGATATGGCCACATCCGATGGGTGACAGCACCTGCCGCTCAAAGCCCCGCCATGGAGCTCACCGCGCAGTGGGGCAGAAGTGCCCGGGCACGCAGGATACCACCCTTTGGGCAGCCATACCCCATTTTACACCCACCACTCAAAGCCCCACCTTGGAGCTCACCGCTCAGTGGGGCAGAAGGTGCCCCACAGGAGCACACAGGCTACCACACTTTGTGCAGCCTTACCCCATTTTGGGTAAGGCTGCTATGCAACATGTCCTTGGCCTTTTTCCAAGGGCACATTGCATAGTAGCCAACGTCCCGCCCTACCATGTGGCAGGAGGAATATCTGGTGTCTGCCAGTTACGCAATGCACTGCATTATGTGGCACAGCTGTCCAGAGTGGGTTATGGCTGCCCAAGGGGTGGTAGCTTGCCCAAGGCACCCTTTGTGGATATGGTGTTAGAGTTGGACCTCGGAGTCTAGGATTCAAATCTTCTCTTAGCCATGAAATCACTGGTGGTCTTGTGCAAGATGCTATCTCTCACCCTCAATTCCCATCTGTAAAATGGGAATAATGATTGTGCTGTTGTGAGGGTGAAGTAGGTAAGCACTGTAAAGTATTTTGAGTGCACAAATGGCTGTATATAGAATAATAATCATACTCTGTACAGCCTATGAATTGACCAATACGTTTGAGTCTCACCTACGAGGTACATTTATAGGCAACTTACACAAACTCAAAAAATGAAATTGTGGAAAGGAAGCTTGAGCATAGGAATTAGGCATGTAACTCATACAGGAACAAAAGAAAATATAAAAGCACCAATATATCTCCCGTTTCTTCCAAAAAAGGAAAGGAGCAGGAAAATAAGAGGTTAAGACAAGTGGTGATAGCTGGGTAAATAAAATAGAAAGGTACAGTCAGACTGGTAATAGAGGCCAAATTCTGTAGTCTCTTGGGGTGGGAGCGTTAAGAATTGTTGCAGTACACATGTGATGAACAAGGTAGACAGTACACCACACTCTCAGAATTATGTCACTAGGTTTTTATTGCTTAGGGACTGGAACAGGGACAGTGGTTCCAGATCTGTTCCTGGCAGGAGAACCAGTAACACAGACCCTTCTAGATAGCCAAGATAGTTCTATGGCAGTGTAGACACTTAGGGTGTTTTCACACGAGATGGTGGCCTGCATTACCACATTTTATGCTGCTTTAGCCCATGGGCTACCACCATGTCAGTTTCTGGTGCGCCAGATGTTCACTCGGGATAGATCCCAGCAGTGGAGGCAGCTAGCCTGGGCTGTGACTCGGGAAAGTCTACAACTCACAGCCCGGGCAAGCTGCCACCACGGCCGGTATCCGACTGCCTGATTGGAGAGTAAGGGAAAGCAGGTTATCATGTTGGAAAGCTCACTTTACTGCACCCGGTCCAGAGTCCCCGCTGGTTCCAGGTGCCATAGCGGAAGTCATTGGCCACCATGACTCCCAATTAGGGGAGGGCGGGCCACTGGCCGCAGTACAGGTGTGGGGTGAGGCAGACACATATCTGTTCATCTCCCCGCCCTCGCTGGTGACCTGTCACATTAGTTCATGGTGACAGCCTGTCTCTGAACTGCGTACGTCTGTGGTGGTGCCCGAGAGCCTTCATGTGTGAAAAACACCCTAAGAGTCTCTTATATAGCCCAGGATAGCTTCAGGCAATGGTAAGGGTGAACAAAGAAAAAGGAGGGGGGTGAGTTTACAGATTAATTTAATAATACCTCCTATGGCAGCGTGAATAGGCTCTGCATCTGCAGGATCAGCAAATAAAAGAGAACTCAAGTGAGGGAGGAACCAGGCCACTGGATTTGATTAGGGAGGCACCCTTTCAGGCTCATGCAAAGGCATCAGCCATTTGTCTTTACAAGGCCTTTGCTGATTTTATCCATACATGGAGCTGTACACTGCCCTGGACCTGCCTGGGCATGTCAGAGCATGTCAACAAAAGTCAAGCAGGCGAATCAGGCAGAATCTTTCCACCATATGTCTGGCTTCCCTCCAAATCTGTTCTTTCTACAGGTAGGAGGTGTTTGAGGATAGTGTCTAAGGAGTCAAGGAAGGGTCTTCAATGTTTCATTACATACCTGGGGTTGGAGGCAACCCCATCATAGATTGTGTTTCCCCACCCCCGCCGGTCTGGGGGTCCTCCTGGATCCTCAGCTGTGCCTGTATAGCCGGGTGGTGGCTGTGGTCAAAGGCACCTTTCATCAGTTATATCTGGTGAGGAGACTCCAGCTTTATATTTCAAATTCAGATCTGGCCACCATCATCCATGCCTTTATCACCTCGAGATTAGACTACTGTAATGCCCTCTACATGGGGCTGCCCATGGCGATGGGCCGGAGACTGCAGCTACTGCAGAATGCAGCGGCCCATCTCTTCAGAGGGGTGGGCTGATATGAACATAGTACACTGCTTCTTCGCACCTTGCAATGGATTCCTATAGTCTTGCGGGGCCTGATTCAAGGTGCTGGTTTTGACCTATAAAGCCCTAAATGATCCCTACTTGAGGGATTGCCTCATTCCCCGGGTCCTGAGCCGACCCCTGCAGTCAGTTGCGGATGCCCTGCTGGAGGTGCCATAGTGTAGAAAGATGGTTGCTATGAGGGGGGTGAGCTCAGTGGCTACTCCATTGCTGTGGAGCTTGCTCGCAGTAGAAATTCACCTCTGCACAGATTTGCTCATCTTCTGGCAGTAGTGTAAGACTTGAATGTTCCGCCAGGCATTTGGAGGAGGAGTTGGGTAGGGGGAGAGGGGGGGTTACATTGGTTTTATGGGGGGTTGTAATGTATGTTCTTAATTATTTTTTTTATGTGTTTTATGTATTTTTTTATCTTTTATTGTAAGCTGCCTTGAATTGCCCAAGGCAAGAAAGGGCTATTGTAATGTGCTCTATATGGGGTTGCTCATAGTGATGGTTTGGAGACTACAGCTGGTGCAGAATGCGGCGGCCCATCTCCTTACAGGGACGGGTCACCATGAGCATATTACACTGGTGTTCCGTTCTCTGCACTGGCTGCCTATCGTCTTCCGGGCCCAACTCAAGGTGCTGCTTTTTACCTAAAAGCCCCATGCGGCTTGGGCCCCATATATCTGCAGGATCATCTCACTCCCCGTGCTCTGGATCGACTGCTGCGGTCGACCAAGAGCACCTTTCTCAAAGTCTCCAGGGTATACCAGGGGATGACTATGAAGTGGGCGTTCTTGGTGGCTGCAACAAGGCTGTGGAACTCCCTCCCGGCAGAGGCCTGGGTGGCCCTGGACCTCTCCTCTTTTCAACTTCAATGCAAGACCTGGCTCTTCTGCCATGCCTTTAGTGAGGGACATGGGTGGGGGTGCGTTTTTATTTTTAAAGGGGGTGGTAAGAGTGGGGTATTTTTTTCCTCCCTCCTCTTTTCCCAGGGGGATGTCCCCCCAGCCCCCCCCCTGGCGTTTTCCCCTCTTCCCCCTATTAGATGTTTTATGTTGCTGTTTGGGTATTTTTATGTGTTTTTTTATACTTTTATATATTGTAAGCGGCCCCGAGCTGCCTTTGTCAGGAGTGGCGGGATATCAAATGCTTTAATATAATAATAAAAATTAATTCAGCTTCAGGCAGCTCGCCCTCATCCAATCTCCCACTGCAGTCAGACACCTGGGTAAACACCAAGACTGCAGGGCCTGGGTCAGATGAAAATGAGAGGTAAAGCTGGGTGTCATCATCATACTGATGACACTGAATCTCAAACCTTATCATGATCTTACCCAAAGGCTGCATGGAGATGTTGAACAGGAGAGGGAACAGAATGGAACCCTGCGGGACTCCACACATGAGATCCCGGATTGCTGGAAGCACATAACTCCAGTGCTCCAGTCTCTGCACTTGCTGCCTATAGTCTTCTGGGCCTGATTCAAGGTGTTGGTTATTACCACATGCTGAGTTCTTCCGGCCAGGAAAGAGCAGAACCAGTCAAAGACAATTCTGCCCACAGCAGCATGGTCCCACGACGAGTCACCAAAGTCTCATGGTCAACTGTGTCAAAAGCCTCTGATAGGTCAATAAAATCAAAACAGTGGACCTACCTTGGTCTAAATCATGGCAGAGATCGTCAAACCAAGGCCACAAGTGCAGTCTCCGTGCCATAACCCAGACAAAAGCTGGACTGTGCAGGATCAAGGAAACCAATGTGGTCCAGATGCCCCTGGAGCTGCTGGGCCACCACCTGTTCAATAACCTTCCCTAACATGATGGGGACATCACACCCATCGCCGTCCCCACAAGCATCACCTCTGTCTTGTCAGGATTCAGCTTCAGTCGGCTCATCCCCACAGTCACTGAGATTGTGGGGTCTGGGTCGGATGAAGAAAAAAAAAATAAAAGGTGGGTGTCATCAGCATATTGATGACACTGAACTCCAAATCTCCTTACGACCTTGCCCAGCGGCTGCATATACACGCTGAACAGGAGAGGGGACAGAATGGAACTCTGTGGACCTCCAGACGAGAGATCCCGAGGAGATGAAAAATGATCCTCAAGCGCCGCTCGCTGAGTTCTTCCAGCCAGGAATGAGTGGAACCATTCAAGAACAGTCCTGCCCATCCTGGCTCAGTCCCACAGGTGAATCACCAACATCTCATGGTCTATGGTATCAAAAGCAGACGACAGATCTAATAGAATCAGCAGGGTCGAGCAGTCCTGATCCAATTCATGGCAGAGGTGGTCGACCAAAGTCACAAGTGCAGTCTCAGTGTTTTACCAGATGAAAGCCAGACTCTGAATGATCTAGAAAACTGAATCGGTCTAGATGATCCTGAAGCTACCGAGCCACTACCCATTCAATAATGGGTAGGGAGCAAGGGGTGGATGTGCTATTGTGCACCCTAATTGGCTAGGCAATTACATGACTGCAGGTGCTGCACATGCTGAGGTGCCTTGTTGTCACTGAATAGTTCCGAAGTTTTGAGTTTCCATGTTCCAAAGTTCCAAAGATTGCCAAGGTCCATAATTCTGTTTCCGAATTCCGGAATTTCAGAAACAGTGCTGAAGGGCCGCTGAATACCCAGGCTGATTACCCGGAACTTTGGAAATTGTCCTAAGTACCTGGACGTACTATTAGGTACAGCCCTAATCAGAGCCCCAACAGTGTCACACCTTCTGTGGATGGGGTTGAGATCCTGGTTGGTATTTTGCATAGATTTGTTGCTGTCTGATGTCACAAAAGATTATATTTAAATCTCAAAACAAGGTTTCTTAAACAGAAGCCTGGGAGACACTACCCTATGGCCTGTAAGCCTTGGATCTATAGAATGCTATCTCCCCACTTTCCCTCTATTGACTGTTACGCTCATCTTCTCTTTAATTAGACTGTAGATTCCTTGTAGCAGAAACAGTATCTTCCTACATGTTCACAAAGAACATACAACTGTAGATGTCCCATTCCTAACTGTGGGGTCCTTAGACAATAGGTATAAGTAATTGTCAATTACAGTGACCCTTATTTTTGTGCCATTTTACTAGGTTTATACATCTTCCTTGCTTTTTTTTATTGCCTCACTTTTCAGTGCTAGTTTTATCCAGTATCCCCCTCCCTCCTTCCCCCTTTTGTGGGCAATGAAGACATCTGGCTAAATTTATTTCTCTGGGAGTTGTGTATGGAAATGTAGGTTTTCAGTTTCTGTTCAAGTTCCTTAAGACATTGTGTGGCCAAATATTTAATGCACACACACTGGCCTCTTTTTTTTTCAGGGCATGTGACTTGGGAATTCTTCAAGCATCATCATTAAATCAAGTTACACAGCCAATAAGGTTTCTGTAAAAACAAAACATATTATACTCTTGGTCTAGATTGAATGTGACACTAATTGTGTAAACCATTGCTTCTGGCCCATTGCCTTAGGGTACCATTGTTTTAAAAGTGATCTCAAAAGACAACAGTGTCTTCAGATTAAGGAAACTGGGGTTTGAATTTCTAGTAGTAGAATGACTATGCTTTGCCTATTTTAATCCAAAGAACATCATAAAATACCTTTAAATAATCATAAAAGCAGGCCACAGTTGTTAGCTTGGCAGACATGGATAAAATTCAGAATAGGAGAATGACAGAAGTTACAAGCTGTTGCCATTATTATGAGAAAATGAAAACATCAGTGATAGGTTTGCTATATAAATTTGAAACTAGCTTTTGTCATAAAATCAGCAGTCTCGCTTTTAAAAAATAAATAAAAATCTTTATTAGCTTACTACCCCGCACCTCTCACCCAATGGCAACTCGGGGTGGCTTCCATTAAGCAATAAAATATATAAAAATACAATACTAATCCTAATCATATAAATAAACATAAAACAACACAACAATATAAACCCAGTTCTTCACAGAAAACATCCCCTTCCCTCCCCCCCTCCCCCTCTCCAAATGTCTGATGGAAGAACCAGGTCTTACATTGTTCCTGGAAGATGAGCAGATTCGGGCTGAGATGAGTCTCTGCTGGGAGGGCATTCCACAGCAACAGAACAGCAGTCAAGAACACCCACCTGTCTGTACAGACCCACCTATAATGTGGGACCTCAAGGAGGGCGCACTCAGACAATTGAGGGAGTGAGGCGATCCTTCAGATAGGTAGGGTCCAGGCCGTTTAGGACTCCCCATCGTCTCCCACCTCCTGACCTCCATTGCCTCCACTGTCGCCCCGCCCCTCCTGCACATCATCAACGTCTTCTTCTCTACCAGCTCCTTCCCCTCTGCCTTCAAACACGCCACTGTCTCCCCCATCCTTAAAAAGTCCACTCTAGATCCCTCTGAACCCTCTAATTACCATCCTGTCTCCCTCCTCCCTTTTGTTTCCAAGCTCCTTGAACGGGTGGTCTACTCCCGTTGCCTTGACCTCCTCTCCGCCAACTCCTCCCTTGACCCCTTCCAATCTGGCTTCCACCCCCTTCACTCCACTGAAACCGCTCTTGCTAAGATCACCAATGATCTTCTTGTGGCTAAATCCAACCGCCTTTACTCTATTCTTGTCCTCCTTGATCTCTCTGCTGCCTTCGACACTGTTGACCACTCGGTCCTGCTTGAATCGCTCCACTCCCTTGGATTCCGGGACTCTGTCCCTGACTGGTTCTCCTCCTACCTTTCTGACCGCTCCTTCAATGTATCTCTTCCTAACTCCTCCCCCCTCCTCCTCCCTACCCCTCTCGGTCGGGGTTCCCCAAAGCTCCATCCTTGGCCCTCTCTTCTTCTCTATCTACACCCAATCCCTAGGCAAACTCATTGCTTCCCATGGTTTCCAGTACCACCTATTCACTGACAACACTCAACTCTATCTCTCCACTCCTTCACTCTCCCCCTCTGTTCAAGCTCGTCTCACCAACTGTCTCTCCAATATCTCCGCCTGGACATCTCAACCCCAACTCAAACTGAACATGGCTAAAACGGAACTCCTGATCTTCCCTCCCAATCCTTCCTCTCCCTCTTCCCTGTCAATTGCCATTGACGCAGTCTCCATCCTCCCTGTCCCCCAAGCTCGCAGCTTGGGCTTCATCTTCGACTCGCACCTCACCTTCAAACCATACATTGACTCCGTTGCCAAATCCTGCCGCTTCTTCCTCCACAACATTGCCAAGATCCGCCCTTTTCTGTCCGTCTCCTCTGCCAAAACCCTCATCCACGCCCTAGTCATCTCACACCTCGACTATTGTAAC
This sequence comes from Sphenodon punctatus, assembly GCA_003113815.1. Classification (NCBI taxonomy): domain Eukaryota; kingdom Metazoa; phylum Chordata; class Lepidosauria; order Sphenodontia; family Sphenodontidae; genus Sphenodon; species Sphenodon punctatus. Next base: position 1,127,546 of record QEPC01002853.1, on the reverse strand, counting down.
CTCCTTCTCTCTGGCCTTCTCCACTCCCACCTTTCTTCCCTTATCTCTGTTTAAAACTCTGCTGCCAGGATCATCCACCTAGCCCGTCGCTTTGACTACATGCAGCCTCTCCTCTCTCCACTGGCTCCCTCTTCCTGAGCATATTCTGCAGAAGCACTTCGTCTTCACCTACAAAGCCCTTCACAACCTCACTCCCCCCTACCTCTCTGCCCTGATCTCCCTCTGAACCCCTGCTCAAGCACTCCACTCCTCTTCCATCCCCTCCCTCACCCTCCCACGCCTCCCCTGCTCCCCAAACCGCCTTCGTCCTTTCTCCCTCGCTGCCCCACACGCCTGGAACTCCCTCCTGGCCCTCGTCTGCCTGGCCCCCATCCTCCACACCTTCAAGTCCCTCCTCAAAACCCACCTCTTCCGCTTCGCTCTTCCTAACTATTGCTAACCACCCCCTCCCACGATTATCCCCCACCTGTTATCTGCAAACTCCCAATTTACTGTAACCAAGCCAAGAACATGTACCTGAACTCTCGCATCCTCATGAATGTTGCATCCCTTGTCTCTCCCTCTGTTCCCCCTTCCCTGTCTCCCCTCCCCCTGTCTTTAGATTGTAAGCTCTCGGGCAGGGACCATGTCTATCTTATTCTTTGTAAAGCGCCAGGTACATCACTGGCGCTATATAAATGCTTACAATAATAATAATAAATTAATAATAAAACTAGCACTTTGAATTGGGCCTGGAAGATATTAGGCAGCCAGTGCAATACGTAGAGCATAGGTTTTATCTGCTCCCTGCATACAAGATTTCCATATAAGATAATGTACACCTTTAACAAAAAATTATTGCATACCTTTTAAAAAGTCACACATTGATGGTTGGATAGTCTTTTCATTATTTGAGGATAAAAACAGACATGACAGTGGCTTGCTTTGTCATGCTTTGGCCCGGACCTCACTTGCACATCTGTGCAGGTGCAGCCAGATGTTGGCCCAGGATTGCCCCAGGCGGCTAACCCAGGTTCTGACCTCAGAAAACCTCCCAAGTCACATCCTTGGCTAAGACTAGCCTGACCAGACCAAAGTGGGCCACAGAGGGCTATCATGTCTGTTTGGGTTGGCGGACACAGCCCAGGTCGGGGACCGTCCTGGCTGTCTGTCCTGTCATTGGCTGATGTGGGTGGGGACCCAGACACAGCACAAGGGTGCAGCTGGCTGGATGCACGTTGGTGGCTCTCCCCACCTGCCCCAGACCATGACCACGTTTGTTCTATGGCCTGAATAGCATCCCCTGTGGCTTCCTGGCCCGGGCCGGCTTACCGCTGCACTTCTATTTTTATCCGTTGTGTATGCTCGTTTCTTTCATATTCTAAAAATGGCAAGCAGACACTAATATGTTTAGACCATTTTATAAGATTGTTAATTTATTCATTTCTGTGACTTGACAAACTTCATAAATTTACATTATTGACATTACAGTTCCAAATAACGCCGCTATCATGTCCAATGAGATTGTTGTTACTGGGTGTTTTTAGACACACATTTCTCCTGGATGTTTTCCCTGCCTTCCCCTTGATCAACTCCCCGTCTCCTGCTCCCTCTGGAACTGCCACTCTGCTGTTGCCAAAGCCCCCTTCGTTCATGACCTCTTCTTTTCTCACCACTTTCAACTCCTTGCATTTACAGAAACCTGGATCCCTCCCACTGACTCTGTCACCCCCGCCACCCTCTCCTTGGGCGGCCTTTAATTCTCTCACCAACCCCGCCTTGAGGGCCGGGGTGGTGGCATGGGCCTTCTCCTTGCAAACTCCTGTCAATTCCAGCCCCTTTCCCCTCCCGCTCCCTCTCCTTCCCTTCCTTCGAGCCTCACTCTCTGCGTCTCAACTCCCCCCTTCGCCTTCGAGTAGCTGTCATCTACTGCCCCCCTGACCCCCTTTCCTCCCGGATTTTGAATCCTGGCTAACCTTCTTCCTCTCTGACTCTGTTCCCCTTCCTTCACCCCCCCCCCCCCCCCCCCCCCCCCTTCCCTTTCACCGAGGCTCACTCTGTGCGTCTCAACTCCCCCCTTCGCCTTCGTGTCGCTGTCATCTACTGCCCCCCTGACCCCCTTTCCTCCCGGATTTTGAATCCTGGCTAACCTTCTTCCTCTCTGATGATACCCCCGCTTTCATTCTTGGGGACTTCAACATCCATGTTGATGCACCTTCCCAGCCCTCTATCTCCCACTTTCTCTCCCTAACTTCCTCCTTTGATTCCCACCTCTGGACTGATTCCCCCACCCACACCGACGGCCACTCTCTTGACCTCATCTTCTCCAGAAACTGTCCTGTTGCTGACCTCTCCTTTGGCCTTTGTCCCATATCCGACCATTACCTTGCTTCCTTCAACCTCTCCCACCAACCCTCATCTTCTTCCCCCAGCTCCACGCCCCTTCCGTGATCTGTAGACTATTAACCCTTTAGATTTGGCTTCCTCCCTCTTCCCCCTCCTGTCGTCTCCTCCTCTTCCCCGGACACTGCCATTTTTTCTCTTACCGTCTCTCTCGCCACGACCCTCAACTCCCTTGCCCCCCTCTCCTCCCATCCCGTTCAACCCCCAAACCCCCATCCTTGGCTCACCCCTACTATCCGCTACCTCCGCTCCTGCGCCCGGACTGCTGGAGCAAATCCCGCTCCCACCCTGACTTCCTCCACTATAAATTCTCCATCTCCTCCCTCTCTCCCACCGTCTCCATGGCAAGGCAACACTACTATGTCTCCCAGGTCAAATCCTACTCTCGTGACCCACGCCACCTCTTCTCTACCTTTGATTCCCTTCTCAAGCCCCTCATCCTCCCTCCACCCTCTTCCCTTTCTGCTCAGGATCGCGCAGCATTCTTCACCTCAAAGATTGACAAGATCCGCCAGGACTTTGCTTCCCACCCATCTCCTCCTCCTGTTCCCTCAGCACCTCCCCCCCCCTCCTTCCTCCCTTGATGAAATCGCCTCTTTGCTCTTTTCCTCCAACCCCTCCACCTGTCCTCTTGATCCAATCCCCTCCTGACCTCCATTACTCCCACTGCCCCCCCCCCTCTTTTACATGTCATTAATCTCTCCCTCTCCACTGGCTCCTTCCCCTCTGCCTTCAAGCATGCTACTGTCTCTCCCATCCTCAAAAAGTCCACCCTCGACCCCTCTGACCCCTCTAGTTACTGGCCAGTCTCCCTCCTACCCTTCGCCTTTAAGTTTCTGGAACGAGTTGTCTACTCCTGCTGCCTGGATCTCCTCTCTGCCAACTCCTCCCTGGACCCTCTCCAATCTGACTTCCGCCCGCTTCACTCCACTGAAACTGCCCTTGCCAAGATCACCAATGATCTACTTCTTGCTAAATCTAAGCGCCTTTACTCCATTCTTATCCTCCTTGGCCTCTGCTGCCTTTGACACTGTCGACCACTCACTCCTACTGAACTCTCTTCGCTCCCTAGGCGTCTGTGGCTCTGTCCTTGACTGGTTCTCCTCCTACCTCTGAGCGCTCCTTTAATGTGTCTCTTCCCAATTCCAACTCCTCCTCCCCCCTCCCTCGGTTGGGGTTCCCCAAGGCTCTGTCCTGGGCCCTCTCCTCTATCTACACCCTGTCCTTTGGCAAACATTGCCTCCCACAGCTTCCAATATCACCTTTACGCTGATGACACTCAACTCTATCTCACCACCACCTCTCTCTTCCCCTCTGTCCAAGCTCACCTCATCAATTGTCTCTCCGATGTCTCCGCCTGGATGTCCCAACGTCAGCTCAACATGGCTAAGACTGAACTCCTTATCTTTCCTCCCTACCCTTCCTCTCCCTCTTCCCTGTCCATCCTTATCGATGGGGTCACCAGCCATCCTGTTCCCCAAGCCCCATAGCTTGGGCTTAGGGTGCTTTTAGATGATCCCGCTCATAAGCGGGATCGTCCAGTGCCGGATTCGGGCACCCACCTTCCTCTCAACACCGTGTCTGATGTTCAGAAGAGCATCAGACATGGCGTGGAGTGTTGTGCGCATGCACGCCCTTCTGCGCGTGTGCACTTGGGCAAAGAACCCGGAAGTGCGGCATGAAGCCAGCACAGCGGCGATCCGCCTTGACAGGGGCAGAATCACCGGGCCGGCTTCACACGGCAGAGATCCGGCGGTCATGCGCGGGGGGGATTTAGACGAGCCGCAACAATGGCGGCTGATAAAGG
>QEPC01002853.1:1081815-1112923 GCA_003113815.1 Sphenodon punctatus | reverse complement strand
TACTGGGTAGAATAAGATACTGGAAATTCAATGGGTTACCCTATTTTGTGAGTAATTTCTTTCAGCTCTAGTCTTAGCATAAATGAGAATTTCAACATAAAGAAGTGGAATGCTGCATTGTTGTGCCTACAGAGCGACACCTTGGGACAAAGATGTTCTTCGATGGCACTGTTGATCCTAAATGACTGGTGAGAGTATTGTGAAAGTACCCTGGCAAACAGCTGATCCACATCTGGTCCACCTACCATCTTGCACAGAAAGAATGAAATGATCAAGAAAAGGTCACAAAAACCCTTTGATACTATCGTCCCTTGTAATGGAACTGGTTCAGGAGCTGGGGAGTGTCTGGCCTGGGACCTACCTTAAGACACTCACAGGTCCTGGCCCATTAGGTTGAGACCTAGTGCTGCAGAGCACAGTCTTCTTGTTATGTTGCTCTCCAGTCTCATGCTGTGGCTGGTTGTGTTGGTGAATTAGCAACACCTTTGTCTGCATGGTGTTAGTGTTGGGGCCTGCTTGTGTGTTTGACCACAGCACCCCCAGCATTTTAAGATACAGAGAAGAATGTCAGTGGAGGGACTATCATATGGGCACTTCTACCAAATCTTGCTGGTTCAGGTAGTCAGATTAATTTGCAGTTGTAGATGCCATTTTCTCTAGCACATTCATCTGCATTCTCAGAATCTGGGATGTGTGGGCTGCTAAAGGGCATCCTGTAGCTCTGCTCACTGCTGTTCATTGATGTCCAGCTGCTGCATGAACATGGTACACATGTGTTTCTCCTCATGCAGAAGCCTCAACCAAAGTCCTCCAATCTTAACTTGTCCTGCTACTCCAATTCTTCCCTCCTTATACTTTCCCTCTCCCCATCCTCCAAAATGGAGGCAATGACCTCCTGCAGCTTGTCAGCAGGGCAAGCGCTTCATCCAGCAAACCAGTGTGCCCGCAGCCTCAAGTGCCAGAAGGAATGGGCGAATGGAATCTGTGATAGAGAAACAGACAAGTATGTTGTGTGTGCATTCCAGAGACACCAATGAAGAACAGAAAAGAGCAAAGAGAGATGCAGGAGAGGAGTTGCCCTTCACGTTGGTCTCTATGATGGCTGGGCACCATGATGTGCAGTGCAGACCAGACGTGCACAGGCCCGGTCAACAAAGTGATACTTCCTACAGAGAAAGGGACATGAAGGACAATTACTCTTTAGTTTAGAGGGCAGTTGGCCCAGGTTTCATCCATAGCTGGACCTGTGTCTGCATGTGCACATATACAAAGTCATTCTCAGCTCCTACATGAACAAACAGATAACGTAATTGTGGAACTGCTCATAATGTATGATTGTACCCCCAGTGGCAGAGCAAGGAATACAATTTAAGCATCCTGGCTCCCTGTAGGGTGCAATTGCCAACAGACTAAATTTCCTTCCAATAAAAATATTGTTGTGTATGGTAAATGTGCATATATTTTGTTTATGATTTGAAAGCAAGTATTTTTTCAAATACTAACTGGCTGCGGCTTCTTTTTTGTCCTTTTATTGCTTGCATTTTTGTTTTACATCCATATCAGTCCTCGCTCCACCAGTGACTCTGTTTCCCATTGGACTAACATTTCTACCATGTTTAATACCTTTGTAAAATGTTTGTGTTTAACTTTTTCTTGCAGCTCATCCTTGTTTCATTTAACCTGTTTCTCCAGGATACTTCTCTTTTTTACTCTGCTTTTTTCTTCTCTGTTTGCTTCCTGTTCATACTTTGACTATCCTCCAAAGTTTCAGAGTTATCTGGGTCAGAGAGTTTTTTCAGGTTCTTCTCTAATTATTTCCCCTCCCTCTACATTAGGAATATTTAGTGTTTTGTTCTAAGGTGAATAATCTGATCTTTATCAAATTTGTTGGGCTTGTGTAGGAAACATTCAAAAGATCTTAGAAGTGTCTTAATAATGAAATATTTAGCATACTGCACTTGCTCTGAGAATAATCTTGCGTTTGGGGCGTTTGCACACGAGACAGGTGGAGAAGGAACTGTCGCGAGCCAAAATCATGGTAGGGAGATCATGTGAACTCCCACTGGTGTGCATGGGGTTTGGGGCCTGATTAGCCCATTTCCACCATGATTTCAGTGACGGGAGACAGGTCTGGATTTTCAGCCCTGTCTCCCGTCACTGAAGCCAAAGCAAAAATAAATGGGCTAATGATATCAAGCACACACACACACACACACCCCACACACACACACACACGAGCGGGACTTCATGTGATCCCCCTGCGGTGATTTCGGTTTGTGGCAGTTTCCCCACCACAGACTTCTGTCTAATGTGCAAGTGGCCTCTGACACATGCTTAAGCTTACTCACATAAACTACCCTAATGAAGTGAGTGGAAGACTACTCACATGCTTAAAATTAAGCACACGCATATACTTCAGTCCTTTTCAAACACATACCCCCCTCCCTCGTCCACATGTGTAGGGGTTGGGGGGGTGGGCATCCATGGGAATGCCACGGCCAGTGGGTGGGAGTGCATGCACACTCCCGCGTTCCCCCACCTCCAGCCACTGCCCACGCACGGAGCAACAGGCGCCAATGGCAGATGCTCCAGGTGTGGAGGTGGATGTGTGTTCATGCGAACGCCCCTCCCCATGCACTGCCCACCCACCACGATGCCCACCCATCCACTCATGCACCGCGAGGAGCCACAGTCCGTGTGAAAAGGCCCTTCTTCAGCGTAACGGCCGTTGTCACCAACCTTTGCGTAATCAAAACATTTTGTCCTGATTCTGAACTCTTATGGATTTTACAGTAATGTAACTACAATAATTTGAATCATTTTGAATCTATATTGAAGTAAATGACATGAGAATCAAACCTGATGAATGTTATAAACCGGGAGAAACAGTAATGGGTTTGTACGTGTAAGTTAAAGAGGGAATTTTATAGCAAAGAGTCATGTATTGCACAACAGATTTTTAATCAGATAGTATTTATTTGATAATTCCAAAAAATCTAGGTGATTATTTTATATGATTAACAACTCGCAAATGCCATTTCATTTGGATTTGTTAAAACAGTTGTCTTATTACTCCTCCTTTGGCGGCAATCTGTTCCAGTGAAATGCATTAAAAGGTAAAATTAAATAAAGCTGTTCATTACAGCAACAGCAGGCTATCTTACTGTATGGCAGAATGTACTGCGAGGAGCTCCTTTATGTTTTGAGAGAAGCTGAAAGATAGTGACCCACTGTGCTTAACTGACCTGGAAAGAGCTTATGCATTTCCTTCTAATTTGATATGTATGGCTAAATTATTCCTCCATTTTTTCTCTCTTTTAAAAAAGACTCCTCTTATTGCTAAGAGGGCAGCCAATTCTTATTGATTACAGGGTCATCTAATGGGGAGGAGGGAGTCTGGCTCCCTGCTGCTGCTATCAGCTGTGAAGTCAATCATCAAGACTGAACCACTTCTACACAAGGGAGAAAAGCACTGGCCATTTTAATTTGCACCCAACCATGCTGTAAATGCCAGCTGGGTGAGAAGCAAGTATAGAGGGAAAGAGACTTACCCTGCTCAGAACTGCAATGATAATTGCACTAGAGCCCTAGGTAAATTTCTCCCTTGTTAATTTTGCAACCCGGTTGCAAACAACACCATTTACAAAATCAACCTACAAAATCAAAGACCAATGTTCACTGCATTTTCCCCATTGCCATCAATGAGATGTAGTGAAAACCGGTCCCTGCTACGATTTCTTAGGGCTGAAAGCATTAATTGATTAATCAGTTAAATTCATTGATGAATGCATAGCTCACAAATTAAAACAGAGTCTACTCCCAAAAATTTTTTAAAAATTAAAGATATTTTAAAGAAAAACATTTAAGAATAGATTGCAAGTAAGCTGACACAATTTTTTTTTTTTAAGTTGATGTAAAAAAATCACATAGCAAGCAAAAAGAATAAATGAACCATGGTAGAAAGCTGAACAGAGGTTCTCTGGTATTTTAGTCAATCAATTGCTTGGCTGATCGACTGTGGATATTAATTGGTTGAGAGCTCTGTTTATGTATTTGTATTTGGGCGGCACCCAGTGTCTCCCTGTGGAGTCAGAGTTCTATAGTGCTAGGTGTTGTCCAAATATAGAACAGTTGTTCCAATCACGTTCCAAAATATTTGCAATCAAAGGCCCTGCACCTGCAAAGATGTCTGTGTTTAGTTAACCAGAAGCTGTCTGGGCAAGTCCATTGTCACCTAGATCACATAAGACAGTGGGTTGCAAGGTAGGCAAAAGAGCTGGATGGAAGATGAAGGAAATGGTAATAAGGTCACGTGCTAATTGGGTCTAAGTGCTAGAATCTCAAACCGGGGTGTACGTCGAGTTGCCATATATGCAGATTTCTACAGGGCACTTATGAGATATACAGGTTGCAAGGCCCTGCAACCTGCATATCTCGTAAGTGCCCACTAAAATTTGCATATGTGGCAACCCTAGGTGCACGGAAGGTATTCAGGGGGGAGGGTGCAAGAAGAATCCCAGGTGACACACACCTCCACGTTCTGCCTGAGCTAGGGTGAATCTCCAAAATAACAAGGTGGCAAGGGGGAGAGAGAATCAACAAACAAGGGGGGAGAGAAAGGGGAAGCAATGGGAGAATTGGGAAGAGGGAGAGAGGGAGCAAGATGTAGGTGTGTGTGTGTGATATGGGAGGCACCTCCGCTACCACAGACCAGCGGAAGGTGAGGTGCAGGGCAATGTTTGAGAACCACTGGTCTAGGCAGATGATTTTTAAGTCCTTTATTAAATGCAATAGCCAGAGCCAGCAGTTCTGCCCATACTTAGGGATGTCTAGTGCTTTCTGTTATAAGCAGAGACCCGTGTTTGCTGCTTTTCCCCCATTGCTGCCAAAGGGGAAAATGCAGTGCAAATGGTTCCTGATGCTTTCCCCCAGTTGCTGATAACTTTATTAATCTGTGACTGCTTCACAAGGGAGAGAAATCCATAAAGATTATGTTTTCCTGAAGTTCAAGGGCCCAACAACAACCCCCCCCCCCAAAAAAAAATATACATGGCAAAACAGCACAGGGTGATTTCAGACGTTACGCCGTACCGATTTGCCCCAGTGAATTCCCAGCAGGGGCAAACAGATCAATCACCCCCCGTGGCCAAAAAACACCCCAAACAGACATGATGGGAGCTGAACCACGGCAGGGAATTGGGCCAACAGATCACGGACCAGGGCAGCGCAACAGACATTACGCCGCTCCCAGGCCNGTTGCCTGGCAGCGGCGCTGCGTGCTTTGTCCCTGGCTGGGGATCATTTTGTTTGATCCCGGCCGGTGATTGCTGTCCAGACGTTACTTTTTCTTGGTTCCCGTAGGGAATCTCTTTGGCCACGCTTCCGGACTTGGCCCGGGCCAGAGGTGCGGAAGCGTGGCTATTTTTGACCCCATGTGGGTATTCACGGTGATGAACATCTGGCGGCCACTTAACAGACGTTCCGGGCGCTTTGGCCGCGCTGTGGGATTGACCGTGATTCACCGTGATTGAGCATGATCTCATAACATCTGAAATCACCCACAGTCACCAAAGGGAAGACAGTGTGGGGATTAGAACAAGAGGGCTTCTTGTCCAATTACTGCCAGTGAAGTCGGGAGGTGAAGGAGGCAAAGCTGCTGCAGAAGGGACTTGCCTATTCTTATTCCTAGCTTTGAGCTTGATTCTACCATTCCTTTCCTGCCTGTCTTGTACCCATGTTGGCTTCTGAGAAAATGTGGATATTCTCTCCTTGCGCACCACCAAAAATTGTTTTTTTGTTAAATCTACTTCTAGTAGGGGTGTGCCGTTCCTATTGTTTTAATTAATTACAAAAACAAAGGGAGCCCCATTTGTTTTCCTAACTAAGGTAACAAAAGCGAATGAATAAGCAAATGACATTGGTTTTGATTTCATTTGTTTTTGTTTTTATTTTTTCATTTTATTCTATTAAAAATCATTTTAATAAGTCACTCTGCAAAACGGCCACCGGGGCTGTTCTATACATGCACACCCTTTCCCCAAACCCCCGAAAATGAAGGGTTTTTTTGTAAATGAAAACTAAAACAAAAATGAATGATGTGCCTTCTCCACATTCCTAACTTCTAGACTTTGGGGAGATCGGGATGAAGGGACAAAAAGAAATTCTGCTGTAAATCTCACTCAGGCCCTTTTCAAACGGGTGGCGGTGGGTGGGGGATGGGTGTGCATCCACGATAGGTGGAAGTGGGTGTGCATCTGTTCCCACAGCATTGGTGCCAGTTGCTCTGTGCGTGGACGATGGGTGGAGCTTGGGAACGCATACACACACACACCCCACCCCCCGTGGTTTTCCCACAGGCACCCACCCATCCCCTCTGCACCTGCTGTGGAGTTTGCACCCTCTCCCCCTCCCCCCCTCCCCCCCGCACATGGAACCTAGACCGATAGGGATTATTCTCTTGTTAGGTTTCCATCCAGGCCTGCTGAGAGAAATATGGGGTCCTGGTATATATATCCTGGTAACTGTGAGCCCCCTATCTACATTTTGAAAATCAATTTTTGGAAATTATACTGGTATTTTATTCACACATGCATTACTTGCAGTTATTATTTTATTTCAACGTATCTAAAGAAAGAAAATTATTTTAGGTTTTTTTTGGGAGGGCCCCATGTTTAGGGACCCAGTATAGCTGTACCCTTTCCCACCCACAGCCTCTGCCTCTCTCCTCAGGCCTGTTTCTATCCCAGTCTGGCACAGGTTTGACTAAGGTCCAGGTAAGGTTTTTAGCTAGGCAGTGCAGTCCTTTGACTGTTTTATGTTTTGTCACTAGTCGCCGGAGCCAGTGTGAAACCCATTCACTTCAATGGAACTCCGGCCAGTGCTTTGTGTCAGCATGGAATCGTCAGAGGCTTGTGCCCCATGTGTACTAATGTGAACAGAACCTCTGAATCTTTTAAAGGTACGCTCGTCGCTAATTATGACAGATGAAACTAGTCAGCAAGAGAAGAAGCAGGCGACAGAGCCTAAAACAAAAGGGAACCGTGATGTTAAACCCATTATTTCCTCTCCGTGATTTCTTCTTTGATTTCATTTAATGACATGAACCTGGCAAGCCGCTGCCAGGTGGGTCTCCTCCTCTAGCCTGCCTCTCGTTTTCGTTCTTTATTCCCCCTAGTTTCATCATTCGGCTGTCTCCATTTTCTCAAGCTAATTATCCCTTTTTTGTATCTGAGCTGCATTTCTTAACATATGGCACTACTGCATTGCTCGTGAGCAGCATTTTTTTTTTCCATAAGAGTACGTCTCCAATACAGCATGTCAGAAATATCAGATGTCTTCCCCTCCATTTACAGCACAATACTCACAGCTTCATCTTGAAATGTACCCTAATTATACTTTAAAATTCCTTACCTCCCATGTTTTCAATTAAGACATCACAGTCATTGTGCTACTGTGACAACAGATTGTCACTTTACAGATGTAAGCATTCGGAGGTCAGTATTTACTGGGAGATAAAAGTCACAGGAATTAAGTAGTTAAAATAATTAAGGTTTTAAAAAAATAAAAAAATTGTACCTTTCCCAGTTCAGTGGAGCAAAGTTAAAAACCCATCTAAAGATCCTTCACATGGTGTGATACCGTCTCTTTGAGGCAGAGGCATTGCATGCAGCTGCTATAAATCTGACGGGCAACACAAAGGAAGAAGCTAGGGAAATCATGGTGTGTGCGTGTGTGTTAGTGAGACATAGGGAGAGACAGATGAGGCAAGATATAGAAGGATTCACTCCTTCTGTACAGCCCACAGACACCCTATGTCTGGATGATTCTAGTTCACCATTTGTATGATATATTTGCTCTTTCCAGTTGTCTTTCATTCTATGCTATAACAGGGGCTTATCTGCAATCCATAGGCAACTCGTGCAGGTCTTCCTACCTTGTTGATGTTAACCCTTACCTGAAAACACTCACTTGCTGAATTATATAGAGGAAATGAACAATATTCTTGTTTTCAATATTCAGCTGTCTGCCCAAAGCAACCCTTAAAAACATTTGCCATTGTGCAAGTCCTTCAAAAGCCCAAAGCACACCTCTTCAGGGTCAATTCTTCCCCCTCCCTATTGACACTGGTCTGCACCTCTGTTATCGTTGTGATTTGGGTCTCTTCCAGTTCCTTTAAACATACACTCCAGCCAGTTCAATTGTCCTGGTTTATTATTCCTGGCACAGTGGCTAAGTTGAGTACTGACAGCAGGGAGGCAGGTAACATGAGGAATGTGCTCCAGAGATGAATGAGAGTTTCTGACAAAAGAGGAAGTGGAATGAATTTGGACTTGTTCGGTTGTCAGTATGTAAGGAGAAATATTGCTCTTTTTTTTAACAAAAAGCACTATTTTTTAAAAAAAATAATCTTTATTAAGAAAAAGTTTTAAATGTAAAAAACAATAGTATGTAACCTTATCAAAGATAGAACCTTTTCAATTAGGTGGAAGAACAACACAGGTAAGTATATGGCATGCTGAGAGCTAGCAGTTGTGATAGGCCCAGGCGCACTGAGAGATGTTTAGGACCCTGCTACATCCTGGTAACTGGGGGCCCCCAATTTCTCATCCCCATCATAAGTTTTGAAATCAATTTCTGGAAACAATATTGGTACTTAACTTGCACACATACTCCCATGACACTTGTACACCCATTTCCCCACCTCTTGACAGGTGGGGAAAATGTTAATGTTTGGAGACGCTCACAAACAAGATAACACTATAATAAGATCAGCAGCATAATCTAAATAAAGGAGGGGGGGGAAGTAAGAAGGAAAAGGGGATGGAAGAGAATTAACAATAGGGGAAGAAAAGCAAGAAGAATTGGGGAGAGGAGAATAGGAGGTAGAAAACAAAGACATGAACTTGCTTAAAGAATAAGGAATAAAAAGTAGAGATAATAATAGCCAGAGATTGCAACAGGATACCAGGGAGTACCCAGGAGGGGAGAATGGCCCACATCCAAGGAAACGGCTATAAAAGGTAGACCCTAATGTGCATGCTGCATCCTACCATGAAAGATCCAATAGCTGACTCGTCATGTGTCAATGCAGCAGCAAAGTATTTTTAGTTATTCAGAAATTGTGCTGCATAATGAAGGTTAAAAATTCAACCAAAATCTGCAACTGTAAGACACTTAGGCAAGTATAATTGCTGTTAACTCCAGTGGGAGGAGCAGGTGCTCAGATCATACAAAAATCAAGGCTTATTTGGCTGCTTAAATATGAGTTTAGCCACCTGTTTGAACATAGTCACCTGTGTTTACAAATAAAAGACCAGAGCAAGCATGCATTAACGTTCATTTGTGTGGCAAAAGAAAAGAGAAAAATGGGGAGTTGAGGAAAGAGCAGCAGTGGCTAAAACTGAAGAAGCGACCAGGATTTCAGAAATGACTGGATGCGGGCAAGCGGGTGGGGGGTGCTTTGGTAGAGTAGGTATTTTCTTACAGTTCCTTCCTAATTTAACTAGCATATTAATTGTTCCTTTTCTCGCAATCTCCCCTTTCAAACCATCCTTTACTCTCCTTTATATATTTTCTGTCTTGACTGGATGCAGGAAATACTGTACAGAAATCTTGGCCTTTTTTACGTGGACAGGTGTGGGTAAGGGGATGGGTGTTCTGGCACAGTGGGTGGAGGGGTGTGTGTGTGTGTCCCTTTACATGAACACAAACACACCTCCACCCAAGGGGCCGCCTCCGGTTTTCCGGAGGGCTCTGTGGGTGATGGGTGGAGGTGGGTGTTGCATGGGAGCACGCTCGCAACCCCACCCATCCCGCTCGGTGTTCACACGGATGAACACCGAGTGAACACTCATCCTCCCACCCACCGCCAGCCGTTTACATGGACACACACACACACCCCGCACACCCGCCCGAACATGAAGCGGGATGAGGAGGGCGGGCATCCGTGTAAAAACGGCCCTTGACTGAGAGCTGGCTCTCATGACATTTTTAGCCAAATTTTGTAGACACCAGAGGATTCCTGTTTCAACAGAATGAGCATCCAAACTTACGGGTTCTTACTCAAAACTGGAAACATTTACAGATTTGCCCCGATAATGGTGTTGCTGTCTCACTTTTCTTTTTGTCCACCTCTTATGAGAGTAAAAAAATTAATAAATTAGGATGAACAGTAACAAGCGAATAAACCATTGGTTTTTATATTATTCACCTATTTTCCGGGACCTGTGTTCACTGCATTTTCCCGATAGCCACCAATGGGGAAAACACAGTAAGCATGGGCCCCTGCCTATATAGTTCAGTGTCACTAAGAATTGGGATCTTTCCATATCAATTATTCAAGGAAAACAGTTCATTAAAGGTACAGCTAGAGCTGGGAATTCAGTAAGCCTGTTAGAGCATGTGTGTGTAAGTGCTGCTTAAACATAGCCTTCATTCAAGCTTTCTTAGAATCCAGTACCTGGACCCTTACTCTCACCAGTACTACTTAATGTTCCTTTAAAAAATCCTTTGGTACTAATGCATTAGCTATGTCCAGAAAGACCTAGGCAAAAGCATGTTCAATGCATTGAACCTTGGCCGTGAAACCAGAAAATGACGAGATTTTTAACACTGTGAAGGAATTATACATTTACAGGGAGTTTTGTGCCTGAGATCTGGTTCATAGCTCCCTACAAACCATGGGGAAATAGAATTACTTGAATAATTTAGTCACAAATCTAACAAATTTTGTAGTGAAAAGGTTACTTGATATTATTCAGACAGTGATCCTGTTTCTTGCTGTGAACTTTTACTCTGTCCTTTCATTTGATCTTTGGCTTACCCTTCAGTAACATCTTTTAATCAAGGAGTACAACGCAGTAAAAGCACCAATTAGATCCTAATGTTTGTGTAAAGTGCTTTGTGATCTTTGAATGAAAGGGGCTACAGTTAGGGGTGTGCAGTTCATATCGTTTTAATTAGTTTCGAAAACTAATGGTGCTCCACTTGTTTTTGTGACTAATGTTATGAAAATGGACGAATAAGCCAAAAATGTAATTTTCTTTCATCCATTTTCATTTTTTGTTTAATTTATTAAAATAATAAAAAAATTAAAAATCACTGTGCATGCACAAAATGGCTGCCAGACCATCCCGCTCATTTCCACTCTTTTCTAAGATGGTGCTGGCAGCGTCAGCACCATTTGGGGAAAGGAAAGCTGGTCTGTGCACGTGCAGACTGCCTGTCCTTTTCCAAAATGCCATTGACTCTGCGGGCGCCGTTTTAGAAAAGGGTATGAATGTGCAGGATGGTCTGGCAGCCATTTTGTGCATGTGCAGTGATTTTTAAATTATTTTTTTTAATAAACTAAAACAGCCCCCTCCCAAAAAACTAAAATGAATTATGTGCCTTCTGCACACCCCTAGCTACAATGACATTCCTAGAGCTTTATATGCTGCTAACAGAACAGTGAGTGAAATAAAAATAAAGTGCTAATTTTGCTCCATATATTTCTACCAAGTTTTGTAACTAGGTGGAAGCCCAATATCTAAAATTAATATTTAAAACAACAAACCAATGGATGTTTTCAGAGCAGTTGTTGATCAGCACAAACACTTATCTCTTGCTTGATAATAATATCGGATGAGGTGGGATGGGTTAGCTGGATTGGGGGTGGGGGAAGAAATGTTTATGCACAAGTCAGGAATTTAGTATAGTTGTATAGGATTATTGTTATTTATATATATATATATATATTGTATTTATTTTTATGATTGTACGCCACCCCATGTTGCTTTTGCGAGAGGGAAGGGGTAAAAATTGAATAAATAATAAATTAATAATTAATGGGAATTGTGAGCCCACTGGGGCAGGGACCTGACTATAATTGTTGACCCTTAAAAGCCCTTCACAGTCTAGGGCTTACTTATTTGAGAGATTGCCTCGCCCCCTGGACTCCTGGTCAGACCCTGCGGTCGTCCGTGGGTGCTCTCCTGGATGTCCTGTGCTGTTGACAAATTCAGATGGACAGGAGGACATTCTTGGTGGCTGCACCATCACTGTGGAATTCTCTGCTGGTGGAGGTGCACCTCAGCCCAAATCGTCTTGCCTTCAGACAAAATTGTAAGGTCTGGCTCTGCCGCCAGGCATTTGGCAGGAGAGAGGGGAAGGGTGGAAGGACTTTTAGGATTGGGCACGTGGTTTTTTGTTTTGTTTCTTGCACTAGGGAAAAATATATATTTTTTGGCATACAGTGTAAGTTTTTGTATTGTTTTAATATCTATTTTAATGTTTGAATGTATTTATATATTGTTTGTTATATTTTTAGTATTTTGTAAGTTGCCCTGAATTGCTGGCCACAAGAAGGGCATGGTAGAAATACAAATATAAATAAATAAATAAATAAATAAATAAAAATAAAATATAAATAATTAATTATTCAGGGCCAGATACATTGGTTGTGCTATATAAATTCTTTGGACAAGAGAAGTGGTTCAGTATCCCCTTCCTGACAGTGGCTCATACCTGACACTTCCCAAGAAGACTGTGGGTGATTTCAGACGTTACGGGTGCCTGATTCACCACAGTGGATTCCCAGCAGTGGTAAACCGGCTAACCGCCCCCCGTGGGCAAGAGAGGCCCCAAACAGACATGACAGGAGCAGGACCAAGGCAGGAAATTGGACCGGCAGACCAAGGCCCGGGGCAGCGCAACAGACATTACGCCGATCCCGGGCCGTGATCAAAGCACCTGGAAGGCACCGGGGTGGCTCATCCCGGCTGCTGCTGCTGCTGCTGTCCCTCCATGGCCTCCATGTGCAGCACAACCATCACCTCCTCCACCTGCGCCTCCTCCACCTCCTCCTGCCTTGCTTTCTCGCCCTCCGCTCTCCTCTCCCTTTCACCTTGCTCCATCCTGCCACGTCCCCCTGCTGCTGTGTGCCCTTTAAATCTCCCTCCCCGGCCTGTGTTGCTCGTTGCCTGGCAGCAACACTGTGTGCTTTGTCCCCGACTGGGAATCATGTTGCTTGATTCTGGCCGGTGGTTGCCGTTCAGTCAGTACTTTTTTTTGTTTCCCAGTGGGAATTGCTTTGACCACGCTTTCGGAGATGGTCCGGGCTGGAGCTCCGGAAGCATGGTTATTTTTGACCCCTGGTGGGGATTAACTGTGGTGAACATCTGGCGCCCGCGAAACAGACGTTCAGGGCGCTTTGGCCCCACCCCGCGATTGACCGTGGTTCACTGTGGTTGACTGTGATCTCTTAACTTCTGAAAATACCCTGTGTTCCCATCTGCGGTGGCAGTGGCAGCAGCCGGAGGGGCAAGGGAAGACGTAGTAGTGTGGAGGAGCCGGCAGACAGGAAAAGAGCCGGTGTGAATGGGGATCTGCCATGCCTTTTCTCGTGCATGTCAGGGCAGGATTTTGTGTCCTGGCATGCGGGAGAGAAGCCACGGCAGATCCCCATTCACGCTGGCTCTTTTCCTGTCTTCCGGTTCCTCCTCGCTGCTGCATCATCTCTCGCCCCTCCGGCTGCTGCCACTATCGCCGCAGATGGGAACGCAGTCAAAGATGTCAGGAATATGGGGACTGGGAGGAAGTTTTGAGGGGGTACAGTTGCACACTCCTGGCTTCCATCTGGCTTTGCCCCTGCTGTGCATTGTGATGGATACATAGAAAAAGAGGTATGGTTGTATTAGAAAGCGGCCAGGACCTCTTTTGCATCCCTGAGCATCATGATATCACGGTATTTCTGAAAGGAGTGTGGTCATGCCAGAAAGGCGTGGTGCAAAATGGCTCTCCTGCTCCCCCCCCCGACCCCCGGCCCCCTTCGGATGTAATTTCTCTGGTACCTGCGGTAAGGAATTTGGCAATACGTAGCTATGAGATAACCTGTTATTTCCTAATACATTCTCAGTAGACTGTGTGACCCCACTTTTAGACTGCAGTATAATACAGTGACCTCTGACAGCAACAAAGACAGGCAAAGTATATGAAATATCAACTGAGTTTGTAAACCCCCCTCTATGCTGTCTCTCCCACCAGAGAGCCTAAGCCACAGTTTGGGAACCTCTGAGATCAAGGTTTGTTTGTTAATCTTAAAAATATTTAATGATATAATTCTGAATAATTTTGTTAACCCCTCCTATATCCAATTCTTTTTTGAATGCTGGTAAGCTTTTGGCTTTACTGATCTCTGAGCACCTCAGTGCACAGTGGCACTCGTTGACAGCCATTATATATCATTATCAAATCTACAGTGGAGAGAAAAGCCCCATCAGTGTCTGCTGCCCAGGGCTTCTGCAGAGTGAAAAGCAACGCTGTAGCCTGTTGCGATTGTGCCCTGCAACCACCGTTGTGTGAAGCCATGCTGTTGCCTACAGAGTGATGCCCGGCAGAGATTCCTGCCCAGTGCATTTCCGAAATGCAGGGGGGAAGATGAGACTGTCGATACTGTAAGAGACACAAGTAGGATTTTTACAGCAGACAGTTCTTATAAGGTGCATCTGTGTGACTCTTACTGCATGCACAACTTATTATCCTTCCAGAAGCTGCACAGGGAGAGCTGGATACTGCAGTTACCAAAAAGGCAGGCTACGCTAAGAATGCAAATACTGAAGTTGCTCACTGGAGAACAGATTGAAGCTAAAACACATCCTCGTGCAAGCTAAAGAAAAGAAAAAGAGCTAACAGTAATGATGTTTAACAAAGTTATTATTGATTGACCCTCACCTTCATGCCCAGAGAACAAGGTTATTAACATAATGATAGTATGTTATATCACTGACTAACTAAATCAGAGAAGAGAAGTCAGAACTCCTGGATTTCATTCCTGGTCTGCCACTACCTGTCTGTATTTATCTATTTATTTATTTATATTTACATTTATATTGCACCCCCTCCTGTCAACAGACGGCTCAGGGTGGCTTACAACTACATATGACATTGGGACTCTCTTTTGCCTCAAAAAACCCACAGCAAACAATAGTCTTTAAGGTGTCATGAGACTCTTTCCTTGCTGTTTTTAGAGCTATAGACTAACATGGCTACTCTTCTGGAATTTGTGTTTTTTGCCTCAGTTCACTCATCAGTAATATTGGTAAAAAGCATAATACTCAGACTGGAGCACATGTCTTCAACTTATCATTTGTAGCTATTTTCTGAGGAAGGGCTCTTAGCACACCTCGGAACCACCTTTCGCGGTTCAACCTCGAGACTCCCAGAGGCCCCAAACGCCAAGAAGTGGAGCAGCTTTTTGAGTGTTAACACATGAGAGGATAGCCTGCTGGAGCCCATGTTCAGTCCGTGGAGCCCCCACGCAGCCACCACGCATGTTTAGAGTATCCGGCCGAACAAATGGTGGCGGGAAAGTAACAAAAGGCCTGGAAATAATGTCCCGAAAAGTCACAGGAATTGACAAAAGGTACCGGAACCTGAGAAAAATGACCCTCCTACCCTGCTGTGTTGGTATTCTGTTTTCTTTTTTCTTGTTTCTGTTTGGAGAACCTTTTTGGAGTACTCCAAAAGTGAACATAAACATTCAAAGCACCAGTGAGAGCGAGAACAAAGAGAGTGCTCGCTCCTCTGACAGCTCTTGATGCTGCGCCTGAAACTCTATCATCCTGGTGGACCTGTCTGTGGGCAGTCTGTGCCAGACCCTAATGGATGGGAGGTGGCCATGTAGGTGCACGTTAACCCATATCACATTCACCCGCACTGCGAGCTCCACATTCTCCAAGACCCTGCTGTGAGTGGGGGCTCCATGACAGGTGGGGGTGAACATCTGGTGACCATCTAACAAACAGACAGGTACACCCACCTGGTAGAGACTAATGTGGGGCTAGCGTCTCATTTGTTTTCACCCTATCTCTCAGCTGTTGCTACTCCCTCAGTCAGCTTAGGAGCTAGAGGAGAGGTAGTGTTCACCAGCCAGTCGCTGATGCTGTAATAAAGGGGATGCCTCCCTCTACTCCTGCCTCATGTCCAATCAGAGTTGTTGCTGTGCTGAGTGACAGTCAGAGAGAGACTGTAGAGAGAGAAGAAATCTGTAAGTCTCTGCTGCAGAGAGTTGAAATGTTATTGGTTTTAGTTTAGCTTCAGTTCCAGGAACTTCCAGTTCAAAGCATGAAGAAAGATATAACAGATGAATTACTGGTTTAAATTAACTTTCAAAAGTAGTAGTTCTTTTTTTTTTAAAGCGTGTAAGCTGAACATTTAAGAACTTTGATTTTTTGTGCCATTCTATTAAACCACTTTTGGCAAGAAATGTCATAGCACCATGCCTTCCGGTAGTACCTTTTTGCCCAGTACAGTAATGGATTTTGTTATCTTGTACCAAGCTCCCAGCAATGGTTTCTACTAAGTTCAGCAGACAAAAGGTGTCATTAACACCTCATTAATCCAGGAGGAGAGAGAGTTGTGATTCATTGCTGTAGGGTGAGGGTGTGGCACCTTTTTTCCCTTTAACAGGCTTGGAGTAAGCACTGCTATCAGAGAACAAGAAAGGTAACGCTCAGGCAGGAGGGAGCTGTGGGCCTGAGAAAAAGATAAAAACAAAAAAAGATAAGAGGGGTGTGTGTGTGTTTGTGAAAGATCATTCTTTAGCATGCTCAAAGGGACTGCCACTGCTTCCACCTGGGATCCTCTGAGTAACTTTAAACTTAAAACTTTAGAGCCAAAGTCAATGCACACATTTGAGAATTTTAACCTTTTAACAGGATGAGTTGTCACTTGGACCATCAGTTCTGTACATACAAACATATTTCTTTATTATTTATTTATTGCATAGATTTTTTACCCCGTCCCCTCCTGCCAATAGCAGCTCAGGGCGGCTAACAATAAATAATTTTAAAAATATAAGATACAAAATAGAATATACAAATACAATAATACAATAAAATAGATAATATAAAGAAACAACATTAAAAATCTATATGGTGGGTACTAAAAATACAACATCTTACCCATCTCCCTCACCAAAAGCCTGGCAGAACAGCCAGGTTTTACATTTTTGTCAAAATGGATCTCCACTGGGAGGGAGTTACACAGCCTTGGTGGGGAGGTGTGTATTTTTGTGTTTTTGTTTTATGATTGATATTTTAAAATGTCAGAATTGTTTTATACTTTAATAATGTTGTGAGCCGCTCTGAGCCGCTGAGGTAGGGAGAGCGTGATATAAGCTTGGTTAAATAAATAAATAAATAAATTATAGGTAAGTACCAACATCTTGAATTTGGCCCAGAAAACCATAGGCAGCCAGTGTAATGTGCTGACAGTGACCCGTCCCTGTAAGGAGGTCGGTCGCTACATTCTGCAGCACCCGCAGCCTCCGAGCCATCACCATGGGTAGCCTCACGTAGAACGCGTTACAATAATCTAGTCTTGAGGTGATGAAAGCATGGATGATAGTGGCCAGATCAGAGTCTCAGACATATGAGCCACCCTGAGCTGCAACAGCAGGAGGGAGCAGCCTAGAAATCTAAGAAAATAAATAAATAAATTAATTTAATTAAGTACGTCTGAAGCCGCCACACCAGATATAACTGATGAAACACACTCCTTGCCACAGCCCCCACCTGGGCATCCAGGTGGCGCTGAGAGTCGAGGAGCACTCCCAGATTATGAACCTGAGGGACCAGTGGAAGGCGAACCCCATCAATTATGGGGAACGCCAACCCCACCATTCTTCCCATAGCATCACCTCCGTCTTGTTGGGATTCAGCTTCAGACAGTTCACCCTCATCCAGTCCCGCACAGGTGCTAGACATCGAGTAAGCACCAAGACTGCCAGGCCGGAGTCTGATAAAAAGGAGAGGTAGAGTTAGGTGTCATCAGCATATTGATGACACTGAACATCAAACCCTCTCACAACCTCACCGCGCAGCTGCATGTACACGTTGAACAGGAGGAGAGGGGACAGAATAGGACCTTGTGGAACTCCACACGAGAGGTCCTGGGGAGACAAAGAACTGTTCCCCAGTACCGCTCACTGAGTTCTCCCGGACAGGAAGGAGCGGAACTATTCAAGAACAGCCCCGCCCACCCCAGCTCGGTCCCACAAGCAGGTCACCAACATCACGTGGTCAACGGTATCAAAGGCAGCTGACAGGTCTAACAGAATCAAGTGGGTCGATCGAACCTGATCTAATTCACGGTGTAGGTCATCAACCAAGGCCACAATCACAGTTTCAGTGCCATAGCCCAGATGAAAGCCAGACTGTGAGGGATCTAGAAAACTGATTCAGTCCAGATGCCCCTGCAGCTGCCGAGTCACAACCTGTTCAATAACCTTCCCTATGTGTATGCAGAGCCTCTCAGACAGACATCTTTTTTTTTCAAGCTCAGTCCCCAAGTTACCAATTTTCAGAAGCATATGAACATTTATGCAAATTAGGGATGACATGAGGTGCACCTAATTTTCCTGTCAAAATGTCTCAGGTTCATGTCGCACCTGTGCAGTCCCGAAGCAACATTTTTGCTGAACCTAGTGTAAATTCAACCCATTGCATCCCATGCAAAAATACTAATTAATCAAAGATAAAAATGTATTTTATTTCTGAAATGGCATATGTAGGCCATATCATTTTATAGCTTTACTTCTCTGGCCTTTTTTTTGCTGCAAAATCATGTGGTAATGTGGGCAAAGAGTCACTAGGGGGAGTAGCAGCTGTAGTTCCAGATATCCGTTTTTCCTATGGACCTTTCTGTAGAGGGAGCTGTCTGGGATGAGGCAGTGATTGCTGCTAATGTGCTGTACTTCCCAATTGACCACCATACTGAGCGATACAGTATCTCCATGTCTGCAATGCTACAAAGTTAGAGTGCATTTTCCTTGTGAGTAACAGATAAAACAGCAGGATGACTTTCACATTCTTGTACTATAGTAAACTGTCTGCTGTTTCTGATGAGTGCAAGAGTCATGATATATCTTTCATCTCCTTTTACATTCTGTCAGGTACCAAAGGCCTTGAATTGGGGCCTGAGGGAACTCTAGGCAACGGCCAGCCAGTTCCGCAGCGGCACTGGATTGCTCTGACTGCTGGTCTGGCTCTTCCCACAGGTGTGGAGGCTAATCTCTTTCCTTATCTGATTTTTGGTATAAGAGACTGTCCAACAGGAGGAAGAAGAAACCAGGCGTAGAGTGGAGGTGGGGTGGGGGGTGGAGGATAATTCCAAGGCTTCTTGTAGTCTGTGACTACCTTGGTTTCCTAATTGTTGATCCTGCTTTTCTTGCTTCCTGTCTGCCTGTTCCAGAGCCTAACCTCTAGCCTACTGCTCACCTGTCCCCCAGTCTCAACTCAGAGCCCTGTTCAAGCCCTTGCCCTCAGTGCGCTTTGGATAGACACCCAATTCCTAGCTCTGACCTTCTATCTGGTTTCTAGAGGACTCTGAGTTCTGGACTGTTCCTTGGCTCAAATGTTTGACTCAACTTGACCTTTGGTTTTGACCCTCTTTCCAGAGTCTTGTTGCTGTTCCTTGGCTTTTCTCTCTGGGTGTTTTTAAATGAGCAGGGCTTGGGTGGGGGTGGGGGGTCTGTGCTTGATGCAAGGGGCAGCCGCAGCAGCAGGGCACCCCACCCATACAAGGCGTGTGGGGAAGGCTTCAAATGAGTGACTCCCAGCATGGTTGCCTCGTCCACAGAAGCAGTCACCCTGACCTGCACAGGGCACTCCAGATTTTTCAGGCATGCTCTGTGCGTCGCCATGAGTGGCCGATGCGTGGGCCATGGGAGCGCACCAGCTTCAAATGAGCAGTTGAACATGTAGACCGCGGCGGGGGGAGGGGGTGGGGATGTGTGGACGTATCTCGTTTAAAAACACCCTCTGTCTTCTTTATTGGCTCTGAATGCTTGGCCTGCTTTCTGACTCCACAATCTGATCTGATCATCTGGTCCTGATCCTGCCAGTCTTTGAAGTGGCCCCAGTCCTACAAAGACTACCCACAAACCAATGCCTTGCACAGTTGCTGGCAAATTGCAAAAATGCATGCGGTTACATACATGTCCCTGTGAATTGACTTGCTGATTCCTGTCCCTGAGATTGCAGGTCTTGGCCTTTCTAGGCACCCTAGAGGACCAGCTCATTGTTTGGAATGTTGCTTCATCCTAAACTTACTTCTAAATCTCCTGAGAACAAGATATCACAGAGGTACATGGATTTAAATAGAGGGCACTTTCATGTGTACTAGGGAAGGCAGGAAAACTTGCACAATTGTAATTGTGGCTCTATTATTGTTATTGCAGAGATTAGTTTACGTGAGACTGCACTAATCCTCTTTTATCCCATGAGATAACGCGTCCTTGTAAGAGCTACATTTCAGGACCTGGTGTTCTCGGGGGATAAAAGGGGATTAGTGTATTCTCACATGCACTAATCCCTGCAGTACCAGAGCCGCAATTGCAATTGTGCACGTTTTCCATGTGAAAGTGCCATAGTCTCCAAGATAAGCGTATATAAATAACTCAACACTTACAATTTAGACTGATTTTTTTCTCATGCTTAAGGGGCTTCTGAACTCCTTGGACTGTCAGGCTCAGGTAAATTGTACCTATTTCCTCACACATGGTTTCTTTTTACTCGTATCCCTCACTTTTGGCCTTACTCCAAAGGCACACAAAAATTAGTCAATTGTAAGCCTGAGCTGATTTGGGAAGGGTGGCATATTAGTTTAAATAAATGAATAAATAAAATAAATAATACCGCTTCCGATAGGACGCACTATTGGAACTGCGCCTGCTCTCTTTTCCTCCTTCAGCTCAACTTCTCTTGGAGCAAATGCCTCATAACACCCAAATGTCTTACTGCAGGGGTGGGGAACCTTTTTCCTCCTACGGACCACCATGAAAATTTAAATTAGTACAACTCTGAGGGCCCCATAGAAGTTGGGAGTGGGGGTACACTCAGGAAGAGGAGGGTTCAGATCATGAATCTGTGCCATGGACCTGGCCCCTCTCTTTGTGTGCATGCCCTCAGAGGTGGGTGCACAGAGGAAGAGTGGAAAGAGGGGACAGTCATGCGAGGGAGGAAGGGGACATGGGGTGGGAGAGTGAGCAACTCTCTCTCACACACATACACACACACACACACTCTACACATACATAGACAGACACACTTTGACACACACACTCACACACACACACACACACACACACACACACACTTTGTGTTACACACACTCTCTGATCTCTCTCACTCACATAGACTCACATACATAGACAGACATACACTCACTCTGACACACAAACACACACACTCTGATCTTTCTCACACATAGACACAAACTCACTCACACACACACACACATCTCTCTCTCTCTCTCTCTCACACACACACACACAGACTCTCTCACACACAGATTCTCACACACACACACTCTCTCACGCAGACACACAGAAATACCCCATTCAAGCTTTCAACTCTCTCTCTCTCTCTTTCATTCACACTGTCACACCCACTCAAACACACACACACACATTCACTCGGCTACTCACACACACTTCAGTCGGGACCCCCTGCCCGCAAACCTGCTGCTGTCACCTCCAGAAGTTCTGGCTGTTGTGTGTATCCACACAGCGGCAGCCTTCTGTTCTTTGAGTGACTCTGATCATTCTCACAACAACCAGTTGTGAGAATGGTCGGAGCTACTTGAAGAAGAACAGAAGGCTGCTACATTGCAAACAAGGTGGCTCCAAACATTATCACAACTCGGAGTTGTGGAAATGTTGAGAGCCATCTCAAAGAACCTTGTTTACAAGGTAGCAACCGTCTGATCCAGGAGCACTGTGGAGATCCAGGAGGTAGCAGGGCCCAGGGCACCCTGACAGATGAGCAGAGGGAGAGGTGGAAGTTCCTCCCCCTGCGCCCCCCATCCAGGGTGCTTCTGAGAGTGGGCTCTGGGATTGATTTTTTAGTTGCACACAGCAGCGCTGAGCTGCTGTCTCAGGCTGCAGCAGCCCCACAGCTGAGGGCTCAGCAAAACGGGATTTTGCCGGGGCAGTGACTCACCTGGGAATGTTTATTCCTACCCATGACATTCCCAGGAAAATCGGGGCAGTTGGAGGGTCAGCTTAATCCCACAAGGTAGAAATAAACCATGATCTGGAAGAGTACTAGGGGAGTGAGAGCAAGACCTGTCCCACTGAGCAGATGGTGAGTAATAGACGTTGCCCTGGAAAATTAGGACCAAGCCCTGCTTGAGCTCTGGGGGATCAAAGTCCTACAGAGGGTAGTAATTGCCTTGGAGAATGTGCTTTGTCAAAGAGGGTATGGGAGTGAATGAAGGACATGCATTGTCTAAAGACTTAATCGCTAACCTTGTCTTGGTGAGCGGGGCTAGAAGTTGGTTTGGAGCACACACTGTCCCAATGGGAGGTTATGGAAGTTGGGAGCAGGAACTGTCCCAAGAAGGGACTGTGGGGATCCAGCAGTGTGTAGAATATTAGGAGTGGACACTGCAGCTCACGTCAAGTGAGGATTTGGAAGCTGTTCTAGGGCATAAGCCTGCTCCAAGAACCTTATAGCACACATTTGAGAATAAATTCATTAAGGATTCTGAGATTGTATTTAGACGTTTATTGCAAAATAGATTAGGAGTAAAGACCCTCTCCTGTGAGAGGCCTTACATCTTCAGGATTGTTGGACAGCTATAGTTACAGTAGACTGTACCTCGTTTGGAGTGCAGAAAAGTGAAGGTAAAAAAGTACACGTCCAGCATATGGAGAACCAAGAAGGAAACCAAAGAGGTTAAGAAGACATAAATGTGGCTTTTGCAAGTATATTGTAAGCCTTTTCCATCTCTATCTTTTATGAACTTAGGAGGAAAATATTGGTTGGAAAGTAGGTCCATTAATAAATGAGGATGGAGATGAAATCAATGCAGACTTAAACTGCTTCATAAATTCTCTTTTTATCCAAGAAGTATAAAGCTGAAAGAAAGTTAGCAGGATATCTAATAGACTTACCTGACATTGCAGAATTTTTCTATACAGTGTTTGGTTTCAGGTTTCCCAAGTGGTGGGTCTTCCACCAACCACTTCCCTTGTGGTATTACTGTAAAGAAAAAGAGAGATGAGGACAATCCGAAAACAGTGATAGCTTTACAAATATAACTGTTGATAAAAAAGAAAGAAAGAGAATATCTGAAATAAAGAAAATAATTAAATGAAATAAAGCACACACACACACCCCACTCAACACACAATTAACTTGTGGAAGTTGTTGCCAGAAGGTGTGATCAAGAACAGTAGCATAGTTGGATTTTTAAAAAGGATTGGATAAGTTCTTTGAGAATAAGTCTATTGACTGTCGGGGCTGAGAGTGAACAGCAGGGAATGGATTATTCCATTACAACCTGTTGGGTACTTCTCTGAAGATACCGAGAATGGCTGATGTTGGACAGGATGCTAGATTCAATCGACCATTGTCTGACTCAGAATGGTACTACTTATCTTCTTAATTAACTGAGTCCTTAATAGGACTTGGGGAAGTTTAGGATGAGATGTTTTAATTATTTATGATTTTGTATGTTGTAGCCCACTCTAAGCCCGCGGGATGGGGGGTAGGGGTAATCATTTTTTTAAAAAAATAAATAGCCTGAGCAATATGCATCCCAAGGTGTCCAAATGATGATGAGCTTATTTCAAGAGAGGAAATTATTTCCAAAAATTCAGGGGAAGTATCTGCACAACTAAAAAGCAAAGAGAGAATGATTCTGGTAGTAAATCTAATTTCATTTCCAAGCAAAATAGCAGGATATTTAAAGATCTAGTAACATCTAGAATATATTTTTTAAGTCCTAGATTATGGTCAGAAGGACCACTGAGATCTTCTAGTGTGACCTTCTATATAGCACAAGCGAGATGAATTTTATTTAATATGTATTTAATAACTTTTATCCCACTCCCTCCAGCCCTACGACAGCTCGGGGCGGCTCACAAAACATTTAAAACAATTTCTGCCAGTCATGACTACATCAAACCCTTAATTACATCCTTCATCCTATAGTCTAGTGATTATAGTGGCCAGTCATGTATGTTCCACTTGCCTTTTTGGTCTGTCTTGTGCTTCAGCAGATGGCATCCTTAGAACCCCTTCTATCTAACTCTATTACTGTATATCATTTCTCCACTTTTTGCCTGGCCAATGAAGATGGTATGTTGGACATAGCTAATAAAGAACTGCAGAGCCAGGTTGAGACCCTCTGTAAGGTCAGCAAGCAATCTGGGTTGCATATCAATGTGGAAAAGTACATGAGAGAGGAAGAGAACAGTGTAGGTTTTAAAACAGAGGGTAGGAAGGTGGACAGCTTCAGCTACCTTGAAAGCCTCATTGCATGTTCCAAGGAGATTAAAGGGAGAATACACTTGGCATATGCAGCCCAGTGTGGTTTGAAGACAATAAAGGGTGACAGTAGAGGGGACAAAGGGAATTTCTCCAGACATAAAAACTAGACTGCTGAAGATGTGTGATTTCAATCCTGTTTTATGCAGCAGAGACCTGGATCCCCAACAAGGCTGAAAGAAAAATACTGCTGGTCTTTGAAATGAAATGTTATAGATGGTTGCCTGCTGTAAACTGTCAGGACTATGATAGAAATGAGACTATCAGGAAAAGGACAGGTGCAAAAGGGACAGTAGCTGTTGTGATGATAAGAAGGAATTTTCAGGTATTTGGACATATACCTTTTATCTAGTCTTGCTCTGAGGACTGTAAGCAATGGAGTTTAACTTTCTGCCACCTCCCTTGATGATCTTTCCCAATGGTTAATTACTATCACTATATTTTAAAAATGGTCCTTACTTTCTAGTTTAAATTGCTAAGCTTGCGCTTCCAGCCATTTACTGCTTGTTATACCCTTCTCTGATAAATTAAAGAGCCCTTAACTATACTGTAATGGGATTGTGAAAAAGGTGTTAAAGCACACAATGCTTTCAAGATTCCAGTACTTTCTAAGGAGGGGAATTTCCATCCAGCTATAAACAAAGATGCGCATTGTAAAACATCTAAACTTATAGGGTTTGGCTTTTATAGAGTTTTTAGGCCAGGACTCAAGAGAGACCATTATGGTAATTTAGTCGGAATTCCTGCATAACATGGGATATAGGATTTATTATTGTTTACTTAGGAAGCAACAGCATAACACAATCTCACACGGTTGCTAAATTCAAAGGTTCAAAAATCATGAGTCAGGCCCTCAAAGCCCTGAGATTGGCTTAAAACACATGAGATGAAAAAATGCATTATCAAGATATATTTTTTTCCCATGCCTTCTAATTGTCTGAAGTGTTTCCTAAAGGTCCAGGCCATTTTCAGGCATTTTCTTTTGAACCATGTGGGTTGGAAGCTTACTTTATTTAAAAAAAAAAAAAAAAAAACCAACGATCTTATGATATTATCACACTTGCATGATTTTAAGCTTTAAGAACCCAGTAAATTTCTACACGATGGGCGCTAAAAATCAAAAACGTGGTAGAGGAGTTTTAAAACTAAGATCTTGGAGGGAAGCCGGCAACTGCTGTGGAGCACGTGCTTTGGATGGGGCAACCCAAAGGGATGCCATCATTAGTAGTGATACAGTGCAATCTGGTAAAGAGGACAGGAAAGACTCGGAGAAGGGACAGATATGCATTAGTATGGAACAGACAAACTTAAATACCTCCAAATTAAACAAAATATTCAGTCACAATCCCCAGAATAAGAGTAAAAAGAATACATTTAAGTGTTTATATACAAATGCTAGAAGTCTAAAAAGCAAGATGGGAGAATTAGAGTGTTTAGCACTAAATGAAGATATAGAAATAATGGGAATCTCAGAGACTTGGTGAACTGAGGATAACCAATGGGACATTGTAATAGTGGGATACAAAATATATCGAAATGACAGAGTAAACTGAGCTGATGGTGAGGTGGTGCTATATGTTAGAAACAGCATGGAGTCGGGCAGGCTTAAAATTTTACACAAAATGAAATGTACTCTGGAATCTCTTTGGATAGAAATTCCACGTGTAACAGGGATGTGTGTAACAGCTGGATTATACTATCGGCCTCTTGAACAGATTGGTGAAACTGACCATGAAATGCTAACAGTGATTAGACAGGCTACTAGTGTTGGAAATAGAGTAATAATGGGTGATTTCAGTTACCTTAATATTGACTGGGTGAATGTCTCCTCAGTGTATGATATCAGTGTATGATATGGAGGTCCTGGAACCTCCAAGAGGAGGAGCTACTCTGGATTTAGTCTTAAGCAAAGTCCAGGACCTGGTGCAAGGGGTAACGGTGGTAGAGCCACTTGGTAATAGTGATCATAATATAATCAAATTTAACATAGGGATGGAGACTGATCAAAAGCCTACCGCAGTAACTTTTAATTTTAAAAAGGGGAACTATGCAAAAATGAGGAAATTAGGTTAGAGGAAAACTAAATGGAGCAGTTGCGAAGGTTAAATGCGTGGAAGAGGCGTGGAAATTATTTTAAAACACCATCTTGGAAGTGCAGATTAAATATATTCCACAAATATAAAAGTTAACAAGAAGACCAGATGTCCGGCAGTGTGACTAAAGGGAAGGTGAAGGAGGGTGTCCTTTAAAAAATGGAAAACTATTGCTAATGAAGAAAATAGGAAAGAGCATAAGCATTGCCCAATTGGATGTAAAACATTAATAAGACAGGTCAAAGGGGAATTTGAGGAACAACTCGCTAAAGACACAAAAAATAATAACTTTTCTAAGTACATCGGAAACAAGAAGCCTGCTAGAGAGCCGGTTAGGCCATCAGATGGCATGGGGTGAAAGGGGCGCTCAGGGAGGATAAGGACATTGCAGAGAAGCTGAATGAATTCTTTGCTTTGGTTTTCACTGCTGAGGATATTGGGGAGACACCCACACTAGACTGAGTCTTTGTAGGCAATGAATTGGAAGAAGTGACCCAAATAAGTGTGACTCTGGAGGAGGTTCTAGAGCAAATTGACAGACTGAATAGGAACAAATCACCAGGACCAGATGGTATTCATCCTAGAGTTCTGAAGGAACTCAAATATGCAGTTGCAGACCTACTATTGGCAATTTGTTACCTATCTCTTCAATCTGCCACCGTACCAGAGGATTGGAGGGTAGCAAATGTAACACCTATATTTAAAAACGGCTCCAGAGGCGATCCTGGAAACTACAGAATGGTGAGCCTGATGTCTGCGTCAGGCAAACTGATGGAAATTAGGGATGGCCGAACGCGGTTTGGAAGTTCGGAGTTCGGACAGAACTCAAATAGTTCGGTCGACCGAATCGAACGTTCGAACCGAACTCGAATTCGTAAGTTTGGAGTTCGGACCGAACTCAAACAGTTTGGTCAACCGAACCAAACGTTCGAACCGAACTCAAATTCGAACGTTCAGTTCGGATGCGTTCGATGAGTTCGGAATTGAATTTCCATTGGTTTCAATGGAAATCACATTATCGGCTGTAACCTTTTTGTTTTTTATGATATGTGGCTGCAATTTGGGATGCCTTTACCTCCAATAGAACTCATTATGTGCACCAAATTTCAAAATAATTGATTAAAGGAATCCTATTTTAGAAGCAGTTGTATTATTGTATTTTGCAATATTCTACATATACATTCTTAGCTGTAACTTCTTTGCCTCACATCTAATGTAGGTGAAACCTGTTCAGTTTATACCCCTTCCCATATTAACTACCGTTGCCAAATTGCAGAAGGATTGGACAAAAGGTCTTGGTGGTATAAGCAATTAACATATAAATGTATGTCTGACTATAACATCTTTGTAGTCCAACCAGTGTAAATGAAATTTGGCAGGACTATATATTTCACTTTCATGATCATCTCTGCCAAATATCAAAAGATATTATAAAGGGTCCCAATTTTATATGCCTGTACAACATATGTAGAGAAGGGGCCTATGCCTGGGATTCTCTTATGTCACTGTGGTATAAGATCGGTTTGTGATGCAAATTGGCCAACAGAAGTGTCAACCAAATATCCTCATTCTGTGCTGGGACCATCCCAACATATCTCCCCCACTTGTTTCTGGGAAGTCAGAAGCATCTGTTTAGGAAAGAGTCAATAGAAATTCTCTTATGTCCTCTGTCTCAGTGCTGCAGGATGTGATTGATAGTTGGCCAGCCTGGATGTGTTTAAACTATGTCTCCTGACTGCTGGGATGCTATCTCAGAAGTCCCAGTTATGTTGCTTATGCCCGCCACAGGGCCGCCCCCTATGCCCACCTCGAAACCACTACCAATTGGTCCTGTAAAGCTAGAAGCTTGCAGTAATGTGTTTGGCCATTGAATGTGTCTGTCAGTCTTTGGGGTTGCTCCACATCCTTCCTCCTACAGTCTCTCTCCCCCTGCCATGCAGGGTGCCTGCCTCTGACTGGCACTGAATATGCTGATATTCAT
The DNA here is from genome assembly GCA_003113815.1 of Sphenodon punctatus. Lineage (NCBI taxonomy): Eukaryota > Metazoa > Chordata > Lepidosauria > Sphenodontia > Sphenodontidae > Sphenodon > Sphenodon punctatus. The sequence goes on along the minus strand of QEPC01002853.1, from coordinate 1,084,535 downwards.
CTGAATAATGATCTTCACAGGGACAACATCAATTGCTTATATAATTGGGTCCCTTTATCAAAATCTCCTGTACATTTGCTGAAATGGCAGGAAAGGTATTTGATACATTCTTGTCAAATATCCTGTAAACAGAATGGAATATCAAAATGTAACAGCTGGAAATGTATTTTCAGGTTAATGTCTTATACCCTTGGGACCCTTTATCCACTCTTTCCTAAAATTGGCAGAAATATTAAGCATATGGAGGGATGTAATATGCACAAGTTTCATGAACATTGGATGGAAGATAAAGAAGTTGTAGTCATGAATGTGTATGGAGCTTTTCTTAAAATCACAACATTCAATTGCTTCTGAAATCCGTTTCCTTTATCTAATCGTTTATAATTTTGGTACACTTGGTGCCCTCCATCGGGGATATAATATCTCTAAATTTCATCAAAAAGTAATAAGAAACAAAAGTGTTATAGCCAGAAATATGTTTTTTAGTTTTTTCCTTTTATTTCAAAAACCAAATGTAATTTTCAGTTCTTGATTACACCAAACTAAAGACCAAGCCGATCCCGAACGAACTGAATACTGAATCTGAACTCAACATTCGACCCCAATCACCTAACGGCTGAACATCTGAACCAACAAACTGAACACAGCTGAACCGAATGGACGAACTGAACGGACAAAACGAACGCAGCCGAACCGAACGGCAGAACCCGAACCACGATCTTGTTCACCCGTCCCTAATGGAAATGGTTGTTAAGAACAGAATTACTGAACATATTGATAAACATAGCTTAATGGGGAAGAGTCAGCATGCATTTAGGAAAGGGAAGGGAAGTCATGCCTCACTAACCTATTGGAATACTTTGAGGGTGTAAATAAGCATGTGGATAAGGTGAGTTGGTTGATATGGACTTTCAGAACACTTTTGATAAGACCCCTCATGAGAGACTCTTGAGGAAATTAAGAAGTCCATGGGATAAGAGGCAGTGTCCTATCATGGACTGACAAGTCAACTGGTTAAAAGATAGGAAGCAAAGAGGAGGAAGAAATGGTCATTTATCACAGTGGAAAGAAGTAACTAGTAGAGTGCCCCAGGGATCTGTACTAGGACCAGTATTATTTAATATATTCATTAATGATCTGGAGAAAGGAGTAAAGAGTGAGGTGATCAAATTTGCAGATGACACAAAGTTATTCAAGGTAGTTAAACCCCAAGCAGACTGTAAAAGATTCCAAAAAGATCTTGCGAGACTGGGTGATCTTGGTCTCTGGGTGCGAGACTGGTAGGGATGGACGAACACGGTTTGGAAGTTCGGAGTTCGGACCGAACTCAACCAGTTCGGTTGACCAAACTGAACTTCCGAACCGAACTTGATTTTCGAACCAAACCAAACAGAATTTCCAAACGCTGTTTGGAAGTTCGGAGTTCGGATCGAACTCGAATAGTTCGGCCGACCGAACCGAACTGAACCAAATTTCCGAATTGAACCAAACCGAATTTCTGAACTCGGTTCTGTTCACCCATCCCTAGTGACTAGGCATCCAAATGTTAGATGAAATTTAACGAGGACAAGTGCAAAGTGGCACATAGGGAAAATAACCCAAACTAATAAACTATATGTATACAATTCTGTGTTCTACATTAGGAGTTACCACTCAGGAAAGGGATCATGGAATGATTGTGGACAATACATTGAAATCCTCAGTAGGGGTGTGCATGTAGTTTTCATTATTACAAAAACAATAATAAAAATTATTGTTTTCATTATTCTTATTGCAATAACAAAAACTACAAATAATCATAAATGACATTTTGTTTTTGAAATAAAGGGAAAATACTGAAAAGCGTGTTTTATGATATAACTTTTTTGTTTCTTAGTCACTTCTTACAAAGCTTGGAGTGATTGTACCCCCAATGGAGGGCACTATGTGTACCAATGATAGAAAAGATTAGATAAAGGGAACCAATTGTAGAAGCAATTGAATGTTGTGATTTTAAGAAAAGCTCCATACACATTCATGGCTACAACGTCTTTATCTTCCATTCAAATTTACATGAAATCTGTAAATATTATGTCCCTCCACAAGCTTAACACTACACAATAATTTTCAGAAATACTGGATAAAGGGTCCTGATGTTATAAGACATTAACTTGAAAATACATTTCCAGCTGTAACATTTTTACATTCCATCCTGTTTACAGGACATTTGTCAGGAATGTATCACATACCTTCCCTGTCATCTCTTCAAAACTACAGGACAATTTGATAAAGGACCCCAATTTTATAAGCAATTGAAATTGTCCCTTTGACGACCATAACCACCATTATTCAGATAAATAGCAGCACATGCAATCATGCAATGCCTGTCAGAGGCAGGCACCTGGCATGGAATGGGGAGGGAGGCTGTAGAAGGAAGGATGTGGAGCAACCCAAAATACTGACAGATACATTCACTGGCCAATTAATGCATGCTTCCAGCTTTACAAGACCAATCAGTAGTGGCTTTGAGATGGGCATAGGGGGCGGCCCTCAGGTGGGCATAGAAGGGACATAACTGGGAGTTTGGGGGTCACATGAGGAGACATCAGAAGACATAATTTACACATCCAGGCTGGCCAATTATCATCACAATCACATCCTGCAGCACTGTGACAGAGGACATAAGAGAATCTCTATTGGCTCTTTCCTAAACAGATGCTTCTGACTTCCCAGTAACAAGT
>QEPC01002853.1:1069274-1081715 GCA_003113815.1 Sphenodon punctatus | reverse complement strand
TAAATGGTCAGTTTTCACAATGGAGAGATGTAAAAAGTGGTGTGCCTCAGGGATCTGTATTGGGACCGGTGCTGTTTAATGTATTCATTACTGATTTAGAAAAGGGTGTTAAGAGTGAGGTGATCAAATTTGCAGATGACACCAAGTTATTCAAAGTAGTTAAAACACGAGCAGCCTGTGAGGAACTGCAACAGGATCTTATGACACTGGGTGGCTGGGCATCTAAATGGCAAATGAGATTTAATGTGGACAAGTGCAAAGTGATGAACATAGGGAAAAATAATCCAAACTATGCGTTCACACTACTGGGTACTAAGCTAGGAGTTACCACTCAGGAAAAGGATCTGGGGTGGTTGTGGACAATACAATGAAATCCACAGCGCAGTGCACAGCAGCAGTCAAAAAAGCAAACAGAACATTTAGGAATTATTCGACAGGGGATAGAGACTAAAACTGAGGATGTCATAATGCCTCTATATAAATCAATGGTGAGACTGCACCTCAGATATTGTGTGCAATTCTGGTCGCCCCATCTCAAAAAAGACATAGCTGAACTAGAAAAGGTACAGAGAAGGGCAACAAAAATGTTCAAGGGTATGGAATGGCTCACGTATGAGAAGGGGCTTGGTAGGTTGGGGCTCTTCAGTTTGGAGAAGAGTTGATTAAGAGGAGATATGATAGAGGCCTATAAAGTCATGAGTGGTGTGGAACGAATAAACAAGGAGCAGTTATTTACTCTCTCAGCTAGTACTAGAACTAGGGGACACTCCATGAAACTCATGGGGGCAAGTTTAAAACAAATAAAAGAAAATATTTTTTCACTCAGCATATAATTGGGTTGTGGAATTTACTGACAGAGGCTGTGGTAAGGGCCAGTACTGTAGCTGAGTTTAAAAGAGTTTGAAAGAGTTTCTGGATGCTAGGTCCATTAGAAGCTAATAGCCAGACAGGATCAGGGAACATGACGGGAGCTGGGAGAAAACAACAGGGAATGGATCCCCAATTGTGACTTGTTGGGTGCTTCTCCCAAGTTGGAGACAGGATGATGGGCTAGATGGACCATTGGTCTGACACAGTATGGCACTTCTTATGTTCTTATACAGCCCTGCAAAATGTCATGTACACTGGTTGGACTACAAAGATGTTAGTCAGACATACATTTATAAGTTAATTGCTTATACCACCATGACCATCTGAAAGTTGGCAGAGATAATAAATATGGGAAGGGTTTAAACTTGCCAAGTTTCATCTACATTAAATGTGAGGCAAAGGAGTTACGGCTAAGAATGTATATAAAAATCTTTGCAAAATAATATAATTCAACTGCTTATACAATTGGATTCCTTTATCCAATATTTTTGGAATTTGGTACACTTAATGTCTTCTATTGGAGGTACAATCCTTCCAAGTCTCAGCCAAATATAATGAAAAACATAAACGTTACATTTAAAAATGTGTTTTCCATTGAAACCAATGGAAACAAAAACAAAAGCAAAAACAACAATGAAAATTTGATTTTTATGAAAATGAAATATTTAAATAACGAAAACGGAAAATAAAAACTACATGTGCCCCTGGTGCACACCTCTAATCCTAACATCAATGTGCGACGGCGGTCAAAAAAGCAAACGGAATATTAGGAATCATTTGGAAAGGGATAGAGAATATAACTGAAAATATCGTAATGCCTCTATATAGATCTATGGTACGACCACACCTGGAGTATTGTGTGCAGTTCTGGTTGCCCCTTCTCAAAAAAGACATAGTAGAACTAGAAAAGGTACAGAGAAGGGGGGGGGGGATGATCAAGTGTATGGAATGGCTCCCATATGATGAGAGGCTTGATTGCCTCCTGCATGTACCCTTTCAGTTCTATTTCTTGACGTTGATGCCCCAACGAGTTATCAGCCTGTCTCAACCGTACCTTTTTAGGGAAGGTTAATGAATGGGTGGTGTCATGTCAGCTGCAGATGCATCTGGTCATCACCGGTTTTCTTGATCCCACACAGTCGACTTTTCTTTTGGGTTATGGCACGGAGATGAGGTTGGTGGCCTTGGTCGATGACCTCCTGGTAGAACTGGATAGGGGTCATATGACCCTGCTGGTTCTACTGGATCTATCAGGGACTTTCAATACCATGAACCATGATATGTTGGTGACTCTCCTGTGGGACTTGGCTGGGGTGGAGAGAACTGTTTTGCAATGGTTCCATTCTAACCTTGCCGGTAGATCGCAGCAGGTGGTACTAGGGGGACTGTACTTTGTCCTCTGGGGACCTCTCGTGTGGGGTTCCACAGGGTTCCATTCTGTCCCCGCTCTTGTTCAACGTGTATATGAAGTCGCTTGGGGAGGTTGTACACAGCTGGGTGGTTTGTTGTCACCAATATGCGGACGACACTCAGCTGTATCTATCTTTTTCAACTGACCCAGGCCCTGCTGTCTCCTTGCTGTGGGGGATTTATTTATTTATTTATTTATTTCAAAAACTTATTATCCACAGGTAGCTTGGGGTGGCTTACAAGAATAAAAAACTAAAAATGGTTAAAATACATTTAAAAGGAGAGAACAGATAAAACAACCGCCCCCTTCCCCTCCACCCATCACCCCCCTCCCCCGCCAAATGCCTGGCAGAACAGCCAGGTCTTGCAACTTTTCTGAAAAGAGGGGTGGTCCGGGGCCAGCTGGACCTCCACCGGAAGGGAGTTCCATAGGCATGGCCACTGAGAGTGCCCTCTCCTGCGTGGCCACCAGAGAAACTCGGGGGACCTCGAGCACAGCATCCTCAGAGGACTGCAGGGACCGATCCAGGACACAGGGGGTGAGACGGTCTCACAGATAGGTAGGGTCCAGACCATTAAGGCTTTATAGGATTGGATGAGGTTGAGCCAATTGAAGCACAATCCTGACAACACAGAGGTGATGTTGGTAGGAGAGTTGGTGATCTGGGAGAGTGGAACACTCCTGATATTGGGGGTGTTCGCCCTCCATTGGTTCCATCTGTGCAGAGCCTAGGGTACCCTTGCGTTCACAGTTGCGCCTGGATTCCCAGGTATCGGCTGTGGCCAGGGGCGCCTTTTGCCAATTACACCTGGTGAGAAGGCTCCACTCATATGTCTCAGACTCTGATCTTGCCACCGTGTTGCAATGCGCTCTACATGGGGCTGCCCATGGTGACGGTTTGGAAGCTGCAGCTGGTGCAAAATGTGGCAGCCCATCTGCTTATGAGGATGGGCCACAGGGACCCCATTCAACCAGTGCTCCAAGCATTTTCACTGGCTGCCTAATGTATTCTGGGCCTGATTCAGGCTGCTGATTTTAACCTTTAAAGCCCTACACGGTCTGGGCCCCACTTACCTGAAAGACCGCCTCACCCCCTGTGACCCTGGGCGGCCTCTGCAGTTGTCTGGGAGCACCCTCCTGGAGGTCCCACATTATCAGTGGGTCCAAACTGACATGAGGGTGTTTTTGGTGACTGCACCATCGCTATGGAATGCCTTCCTAGTGTAGGTTTGCCTCAGCGCGAATCTCCTTGCCTTCCAACAAAGTTGTAAGACCAGGCTCTTTTGACAAGTGTTGGGGGGGGGGCGGGTCTGGGTTGGCGGGGGGAGGAATACTTTCTTTCACAGATCTGGGCTGTATTTTTATTGGGTTTTATATATTTTTTGTTTATTTATATTTGTATTTTATATTTATGTATTTTATTTTATGTATCTATTTCTGTTAGCTGTCCTGTGTTGCCTGTGAGCAAGAGGGGTGGGGTGAAAATTCAAGAAAATAAATAAAACAGGTTATGGCTTTTCGGCTTGGAGAAAAGATGACTGAAAGGGGATATGAGAGAAGTTTATAAAATCATGAGTGGTGTGGAATATGTAAGTAGGGAGTGGTTATTTACCCTCTCTAAGAATACTAGAAGAAGGGGACACTCCATGAAAATTAACTGGTAACAGATTTAAAACAAATAAGAGAGAGTATTTTTCACTCAGTGCACAATTAACTTGTGGAACTTACTGCTAGAGAAAGTAGTCACGGCCGATAGCATAGCTAGTTTTAAAAAGGGATCAGATAAGTTCTTAGAGGATAGGTCCATTAATGGCTATTAGGTTTGGGGAGTGTAACCTCTTACTGTTGGGGGTTGGAACAAATGGGAATGGATTGTGACCTGTTGGGTACTTCTCCCAAGAGAAAGAGATTGGCCACTGTTGGAAATAGGATGCTGCGCTTGATGGGTCATTGGTCCGACTCAGTATGGCACTACTTACGTTGTTGTGTTCTTATGACTTCCAGTACAATTAAAAGAGATGGCAATCCAGCACAAACCACAATGCAACATTTTCTTTCAAAGTGTAAAATGTTTACACGCTAAAAGTGTCTTTTCATGAGCTTCCTCGACTAGTCTAAATCCTTCCAGAATAACAAACGTGTCTTCTAATTAGAGCTGAAATGAGAATCCTGTGTGTTCTCACGAAAATCTCATGAGATACTCGAAAATCCAAAAGATGCCTTGTACATGCGCAAAATATCCCAATGACCATTCTGCCCATGTTCAGCCCCCTGCCAACCATTTGCACGCATGCACAGAGCATTTTGGAGGTTTCTCAAAAATCTTGCAAGATTCCTGGAAACTCCAAAATGCTCTGTACATGGTGCAAAATGACTGCTGTAGCCATTCTGCACATGGACAGACCCAGCAGCCATTTTACACATGAGCAGAATGTTTAGGGGGCATTTTTGCGGCGCTCAAGAATCTCACAGAGAATGGTGGCGAGAATCCCATTTTTTCCGGGGTTGAAATCTTGTTTCACTTCTACTTCTAATGAGCCCCAGGTCTGGCCCCAGGTCTGTTGGTGTTTCGGCGAGCCTGCAAGACCTGGCTGTTCACCCAGGCCTTCGGAGGGGAGGGTGGGGTAGGGGAGGATTGCATTTTTAAAACATTGTTTTAATGAATTTTATTGTGTGTTTTTATGCTGTAAGCCGCCCCGGGATGCCGTGGGCACAAGGGGGAGGCTAACAAATATTTATAAATAAATAAATTAAATGAAATGAAATGAGCCATACAAATACTCCATTTAGTGATGCTTTCACCATCCCGTTAAGAGCATAGAGTGGCTGAAGTGGGTTAATGGGTTGTTAATCTGGAAGACCATATTGTGGGAGCACACGCTAAGAAAAAAACTTGGAAAACTATGGGTAACAGCACTACCTGGTGATACCCGCTATTATAGTAAACGTTAGGCTAACCTCTTTCCCTAATTCTAGTTGTTCTTAGGAATTTCCCTGAAGGGTTCCCCTGTCCCTGCTTTAGCTCCTTCTCAGTAGAAGTAGTCAAACAGGCAATTTCTAATTTAAAAATGTCTAATATAAATTCTAATTTAAAAATTTAGACTTGAAATTCATTATTGTTAATGAAATTTTGATCCAAAATAAAATTTTGACCCAATTCTAAAGCAGGTTAAATATGCAAATTGAAATGTTAAAATTGAATTGTTGAAGCTTGAAATCTTAATATTTATTGAAATTTTTATTTGAGGTGGCATGTTCACTAATAATATTCCAGAGAAAGTCACCAAATGCTCATTTATCCTCACTAGAGTTATATGAGTGCCCCTGCTAGTACCCTATGGGAATACTGATACTGTGTCTTCATACAGAATTGTATGCACCTGATAGTAGGATGACTTAGTAGTGCAGCGTCTAGACTATGGGTATTTTCATATGTGATGGTTCAAGGAGCTACCACACTTTGATCCTGCCCCTGGTGAGAGCCCTCACCATGGGCAGGATCTAGCCCCAATGCAGAACAAACATGCTGGGAACAAGGCAGGGAGAGGGCAGGGGAAGTGTGAACATGGTCTGCACAGCCCTGCCCCCCCCCCATGTGCCTCAGCATGGCCTGGGCCCCTCGCTGATGGACAGGTGCAGCGGCCTTTCAGGCGGCCATGTCCACTTGGAAAAGCTCCAGCCACCAGGCAGAGTTAGGTAGAGTGGGCCATTATATGTGATGGCCTGCTCTACAATGGTCCTGGGTTGCCTTCCCAGACCATGGCAGGGCTAACTCCAGGATGTGCACTGGCAGGGAGCCCAGCACACAACCCAGAGTTACCCTGCCATGGTCCGGGAAGTACTCTGCTTCCACCCGCAGCAAACATCTGGTGGGTGGGAGCAGAGGCCACCCATGGTAGCATCACATTTGAAAATACCCTATGCCATCTTTTCTTGTATATTCTTGAACGGAAATACCTAATCAGTGGATGAAGGGAATGTGGTAGATGTGCTTTTGGTTTGGTTGTGTTCTGTGAAATCCTGAAACCGTACTGAAATTATCTTAGATCTGAGTATTAAAAGGCACAAATTAAAGGTAATGCTAAATGGGAATGTATGAAGTAGAGGGAAGGGTATAGTTTGCTGTCACACTTATTGATATTAAATGTAGTCATATTTGTCATGGTTATTGATGCTTCAAAGGTATATGTGTATTAAGGACCCGGATCTGCAATACTGATTTTTCCTGGGTAGCATTAACTCCTGGGTCCTGCGGGAAGTCGTGTTAAGGCCGGAAGAACTACTTGCGTGTGTACAGCCCTGTATTTTGTAAATATTTATGTGCAAATTTAGAGCAAAATAACTTATCCTAATGTTGGCGGTGGGAATTACATACAGTCTTAAATTTGCACCCTGTGAGTAGTTCTCTTGAAGTCAGTGGAACTGTTCAGAATGTAAAATATTAATGAAATGAATGAATCTTTGCATGATCCCAGCCCAAGTGCTACACAGGATGGATAAGATATGTGGTAACTCACCCTACCATTGCAGAGATTGTTGAGAGGTTGTTTTGGTCAATAATGAGATTCAAGGAAGACCTGGATTTATAGAAAGGTAAAACATGAGAATAGCAAAGGGCCTTTGGCAGGGAGCAGAATGATGGGGCTGCTCCCCTTTAAGAGGGCAACAAACACCAGCCTAAGGGCTGGGCAGCAACTGGGAACTGAACCAGACAGCTGGGTAAGGACTTGTGAGGACAGCCCAGTAAAAGAAAGTAAAAACCCAGCAGAGATAGAGGAGAGTGTGTGGCAAGACACTTGCCCTTTAAGGGCTGGCAGCCTGAATGGCTAGCCATGCCCACTCTACAGATATAAGAAGAGGGAGTCAGTCTGTGTCTGGCTGTGGCCAGAGTAACATCTTATAGAACCTGGGATTTCAGCAGGAACGCTCTCCATGGTCCTGAAGGCTAGTGACTCAGTAATCAGGGAGATAACCAAGGAGGGCTGGGAGTGAGGTATAATGAGAAAAGTCAGGAGTGCTGATGCACTAAAATTTCTTACTCTCTACCCTCTCCAGGGTACTGAGGGAACCATAGGGAGTATGTTGAGGGCTGCCGAAGAGGCCTAAGGATTCTAGTAGTCTACAACCAAGGCCTGGCTATAGGCTGCTAGAGGCCTTCACTTAGGAAACCACCTAGGAGGAGCTGTTAGACTGGAGACAGGGCCAGGGTTGCTGGAGGGCTGTTTCCCAGCTTTAGTGAGACTGTGAAAGTCTGCTAATAATACTGTGAGACTGTATTAAACTATGAGAAGCTGAAATATGTGAACCTGCTAATTGTGTATGGAACTATGGAACTGAGTGTGAACTGAGCTGATTCCCAAGGGGGCTGGCTTCTGAGGGATCTGGTCCTGCAAGGATTCACCCCTGGCAGAGTCTCCCCTGTTACAGGACCTAATTCAACTGAAATTGATGGAAAGACTCCAGTGAACTTTAATGGGAGTTGAATCAGGCCAAAATGATATCTGTCTGTGATTTACCATGGTAAGACGCAATAATGTAGCTCACTGGTGTAAACTTTTTATTTATAGGAAATTCTGCAGCACAGTGAAATACTTAATGTCCTTTCAGCTATAGCTAGAAAGCAGTAATGCCTAATGAAATGTAAGAGTGATCATGCACAGCAAATCTAATGTGAGCTGATAGAGCCATATGGTGGAGAAAGAGGCCAAGGTGATTTTGGACTTCATATGCAGTGACATTGTGTCGCAGATCAGGGAGTGAAGAGTGTCTCTGTGTACTGCTTGGGTGTCACCATGAATAGAATAGCTCAGCATGCATCAATATCACACAGCACCAGAAAACTGGGAAGGACTCAGAAAACAATAAGAATGTTTAAGAGGCTAGAGGGACTAAATTATGAGGAAATATTAAAAGAGCTAAACCTGTGTAGCTCAGCTAAATGATGACTAAGGGGGATATTGTAACCACCTACAAATATTTGAAGCAGTAAGGAGGGATAAGAAATGTTTAATGTGGTCCACAAGGGTATAACTAAGAGTAATGAGATGAAAATTTTGATTGAATAGCCGGAAAAATTATTTTCTAACAGTAAGATCTTTTAAGCTGTAAAATAGTCCCCAAAGAGGAAGAGGTGAAAAGCACTTCACTTAAATGGTTGAAAAGTGGACTGAACAAAGTATTTGAGAGGATACTACGGGGAATAAACCTTTGTTAATGAGAGGATTCACTTACTTTCATGGACACCTGTTGCCATTGCGAGTCAAATTTTGGTTCCCTCTTTCTTTTTCTTTTCTTCATGCTGTAACAAATATTTTTGCAGTAACAATTACAACTCTGCATTTTTTTTACACAATGGGTGTTTATAGACATGAGGGCAGAGCACTGTCATCACAACCCGACCCAGGCCAGAAACATGCCAGTAATGCAGTCCAGACCCAGTTGGCCAGAACAACAAATGTACTGGCGGCTGGACCACTGTGAAGGACAGGGATCTGCACCCAGCACCCCACTCCCCCCATGACGGGCAGCTATGGCAGGTCCCCTGGACCAGGCTGGGAACAGCAGGCTAACAGACATGATAGTCCAAATAGGCGTGGTTGGCCCCAGGCTGTTATGCAGGCGTGTTGACAGCTAGCCTGGGCTGCAGTCCTAGAAGTCTCCAGGATCTCGGTCCAGACCCACCACCAACACATCTGGGAGCAATCCCAGCTCATCATCTGGCCGTCCACTAACAAATGGCTCACATGCCTCAGTGGGCCCTGGCGGTCCAAAGCAGCCATTGTCACATTTATTAACACCTAATGTTTAAATACTGAATAGGGGTACTTTCTGTCACCCTGAACTGGGGTTGGAACAGACATCTCTTTGGGTGATAACTAACAAGACAATAGCCCAGTGTGAGGGCTATGAGTATAGTGGTACAACCACATGCATCCTATGGGTGTTACCATCCATAAAACGGAAGCTGGAGTGAGTATTCCTGACACCTACAGTCAATCCACACACAGGGCTATGAGCTGAGTGGAAAAGGAACTGAGGTGCCAAGTTGTCTTCCTGCTGCCCAGCTCTTTCCTGAGCAGCTGGATGGCAGGAAGGAGAGGGGAGTTCAAGAAACATTTGGATCCTCTGGAGGAGCCACGCGCTGGCTTTGATTATTATTATTATTATTATTATTAAACATTTATAAAGCACCAGTAACAACCTAGCGCTGTACAGAACATATAATCAGCTGCGGTCCCTACCTGTGGCTTACAATCTAAAAGACAAGGAGGGGGAGACAAGGAGAGGGGACAGCGGGAGAGACATGGGAGAAGACAAACAAACATTCAGGCGGATGCGAAGTCTCAGGCGCGTGTACTTGGCTTGGTTACAAGGTGGTCGGTAGCAGCNTCAGACCAATGATCCATCGAGCCCAGCACCTGTCTCCGACAGTGGCCAGTCTTGGTCACTTGGAGAAGTACTCAACAGCTGTCAACACGCCTGTGTAACAGCCTGGGGCCAACCACGCCTATAGGTCAGGTCACTATAGGATGATCCATTCCCTGCTTTTCATTCCCAGCTCCCGACAGTAAGAGGTTACATTCCCCCAAACTAGCTGGCTAATAGCTGTTAATGGACTGATCCTCCAGAAGCTCATCCAACCCTTTCTTAAACCCAGTTATACTACTGGCCTTGACCACATCTTCCGGCAAAAAATTCCACAACTTAATTGTGTGTTGAGTGAAAAAATACTTTATTTTATTTGTTTTAAATCTGCTACCTGTTAGTTTCATGGAGTGTCCCCTAATCCTAGTACTATTTGAGAGGGTAAATAACTGTTCCCTATTAATGTGTTCCACACCACTCATGAGTTTATCAACTTCTATCATATCCCCTCTGTCGTTTCTTCTCCAAGCTGAAGAGCCCCAACATATCCAGCCTTTCTTCATAGGGGAGCCGTTCCATACCCCTTATCATTTTTGTTGCCCTTCTCTGTGCCTTTTCTATTTCTACTATATCTTTGTTGAAATGGGGGCGACCAGAACTGCACACAATATTCAAGGTGCGGTCACACTGTAGGTTTTTATAGAGGCATTATGATATTCTTGGTTTTATTCTCTAACCCTTTCCGAATAATTCCTAACCTTCTGTTTGCTTTTTTGATGGGCGCCGCACGCTGAGCTGAGGATTTCAATGTATTGTCCACTGTGACTCTAAGATCCTTTTCCTGAGTGGACACATTCAATCCATACAGCACTCCACTCGCATATTTTGCATGTCCAGGCAAATAAACAGGCAATCCTTGGCGTGTCTTTCATGCATGCATTTATTTATTTTAATTTATTTGTTTTTTTTGAATTTCTATGCCACAAGGCTAAGGGTGACTCACAATCCACAAACAAAAAACACAGTTTAAAATGTTAAAAGTTCATGCAATAAAAATATCCTCCCCTCAAAACCCATCCTCCTCCTGCAACCCCACCCAGAACCCCAATCAGACCCCACCTATCCCTGCTTGCTATATGCTTTTCCAAATAAAAAAGTTTTGCACTGTCACCGGAAGATAGCCAGGCTTGGGCTCAAGCAATCCTCCTGGGGAAGGGAGTTCCACAGCATGGGGGCAGCTCTCCAAGAATGCTCTCCTGCGCACCCCCACGGACAAGGGTAACAGCCGCAAAGCACAGTAGGTCACCCCGGCCAACCATGGGGTCTCCAAAGGGACATGGTAGGATAGGCGGTCTTTCAGGTATATGGAACCCAGACCGTTTAGGGCCATAAGGTCAAAACCAGCACCTTGAATTGTGCCCAGAAAGCTATAGGCAGGCAGTGCAGACTAGTGTAATGTTTCGGCAGCCCCCACTGGCAATGCCAGACAGAGCAAGAGTAAAGGGGCAGGAAGTAGTCGCTCTTCTGACACTAGAATTTCTGCCTGTGACTGTATGGAGCTGGTGGACCTGAATTCATGGAGGCTCTGCTCGCAACCTAATTGGCAGAAAGCAGACACGTGAGCACACGTTAGCCTTCATTAGCCAACATTTGCCTGCATGTCGGGCTCCATGCACTCTGGGTGTTAACAGATGAGATGATAGCACACACCAGGTGGGTGTCCATCTGCTTGCCCACTCACAATGGGATCTCAGAACATGTGGAGCCTGCCGTGTGGGTAAATGTGGGCTAATGTGCCACCCATGTGTCTGCGTCCCATCAATTAGGTTGTGTGTAGCCTACATGCATACAGGTCTGCCAGCACCATAGAGTCACAGGCGAAAAGCCTAGAGTGATCTCAGGACCAACCCCTTCCCTGCTCCACTCTCACTGATGATTAAAAGCCCAACATGCTCCAAACTTCAGACGTGCATTGTCCAGGCATCTCTTAGTTTACAGCACATACCCAACACTCACTTTTCAGAACCCGTTGTCTTTTCTGGAGTGACTTTCACAGTCTTCAGTTCCACAGAACAACAGCCAGGAAACTATGGTAAGTTAATGCACCTGGGACTGGGAGCACGCACCATTTGGGGGAAGGAAAGGCACTGTTTATGGCGATCTAATTATGTGGTTTGTTTCTTCTTTACTGTGTTCACAGGTGACTAGGAAAGCACTGGGGAACAGCAGGATACTCCTGAGGATACAGCAGGGAAGGGGGAAGAAAAGGAACCATGGTGGGTGGTGAGTGACTGTGGGAAAGGCACATGTCATTAGGGATGGGCGAACACGGTTCGGAAGTTCAGAGTTCAGCCCGAACTCGGCCTGTTCGGATGACCGAACCCGAACCCAAACTGACTCAATTCTGAACGTCGAAATGACCAAACAGTTCGGTCAGTTCGGATCGCGTTTGGGTGACTTCGGGTGGCAAAAAAAGGTTCACTGGAAGGTCAAACATGACAGGGAGGGGTAGTCACTGAGGAGCAGACTTCCAGGCACCAGGGGTGGAGAGGCTTGCAAGAAACGAAACTATCTACCTCTCCCCTTCCCAACACCTTCTGAGCTAGTCACTCTTCCTGAACAGCAGGCGTTTCAGAAGGCTCCTTCTCCCAGCATTTCCCAGCTCCCCAATCCATTGCCATACTCCTCCCATTTCACCCATCCAACCCATCTACCCCCATATTCTCATTCATTTATTTAGCTTAGCTTAGATAGATTTAGTGGTTATTTTTTGTTTTTACCCCTCCCTGTGTTCA
>QEPC01002853.1:1044712-1057986 GCA_003113815.1 Sphenodon punctatus | reverse complement strand
CACCTCACTCTTTACTCCTTTCTCAAGACCATTAATGAATAAAACAACACCAATCCTAGTATAGATTCCTGGAGCACTCCACTAGTTACTTCTCTCCACTGAGATAACTGACCATTTCGTCCTCCTCTTTGCTTCCTATCTTTTAACCAGTTGCCGATAGGACACTGCCTATTATCCCATGACTCTTTAATTTTCTCATGGGTTTCTCATGAGGGACATTATCAAAGCCTTCTGAAAGTCCAGCTACACTATATCAACTGGCTCACCCTTATCCACATGCTGATTTCCACCCTCAAAAATTCCAAAATGTTAGTGAGGAATGACTTCCCTTTCCTAAATGCATGATGACTCTTCCCCGTTAAACTGTGTTTATCAATATGCTCAGTAATTTTTGTTCTTAAAAACCGTTTCCACCTGTTTGCCCAGCACTGATGTCAAGCTTTCAGGCTGTAGTTTCAAGGATCACTTCTAGAGTCCTTTTTAAATATTGGTGTTACATTTGCTACTCTCCTCAATCCTCTGATATGGTGGCAGATTTAAGCAATGGGTTACAAATTACTAATCATAGGTCTGCAACTTCATATTTAAGTTCCTTAAGAACTCTTGGATAAATACAATCTGGTCCTCGTAATTTTTTTCTATTCAGTTTGTCAATTTGCTCCCGAACCTCCTCCAGAGTCACACTTATTTGGAACAGTTCTTCCGATTCATTGCCTACAAAGACTCAGCTCAGCGAGGGTATCTCTTCAACAGCCTCAGCAGTGAATACAGAATCAAAGAATTCATTCAGCTTCTCCTTCCTGAGCATCCCTTTCACCCCCTGGTCATCTAATGGTCCGACCGTTCTACAGGTTAATTGCCTGTTAATTTTATATTCATTTAATTCAATTAAGTACCTCCCTTAGTTGTGTTAAACCTGCTGTCAGATAATTATATGTTCCCTAGATCTAATGTTTTGAGAAAAATTAAGTAACAGCTCTTTATTAACTTGTTCTGCACCACTCATAATTTTGTAAATGTCAATCATTATAGAGTGGCAGGAACCACTCTATAGTTAAGGCATGTTGCATGCTCCATTATAAAGCCTGAACATTCTATTAATTATAAAATGGACATGATTAAAGTTAGGATCATGAAATTTGTGATGAAGGATCATACACAAGAGGGGAGGGGCATTAAGGGGAGAGAGGAGGGGAAGAGCCTCTGTAAATAGCTTCCACAGTGGAAGCCATGCACAGGGGGAGCACTTTACAGGGAGTAGCTTTACTGGGGATACAGAATATTGAACCCAGTACAGGGGGAGGTCTGCAGAGTGGGAGGAGTTGTACAAGAAAGGGATCCCTGTCCAAGGGGGAGTAAAGTGGGGGAGTCTTGTAGAGACAGAGAACTGAAGAATAATGGCCCTAATTGTGCTGGGGGAGAGACCTGGACAGAGGAGAATTGAGTGAGAGAGCTTTGTACAGGGAAAACTGAGTGAGGGAGCTTCACGATGGGCAGCATTATGCCAGGTGGAGAGTCCTGTACACGGGCACAGCAGAGTCAGGGAGCCCTGTACATGGAGTGAACTAACAAGGGGGTCCTGTACAGGGGGAGGTTCTTATAGAAAGCAGAATGGCCAGTGTTGCACAAGGAAAAGAGCTCTGACAATGGGAAGTAGAGTGGAAGACTCCTGTACAAGCCATGAGCTAGAGAGATCATAGAGAGTAGTTTTTGGAAGTTTGCAATGCTTAAACTGAACCAAAGTTGTATTCTTAGTAAAGCAAGGAGCTACGAGTAAAAATCCAGCATCACCTTGCTTGCTATTTGAAGGAAGTAACAACCTTCTAAACTGAAGGGAACAGCTCTTCCACCTTAACCTCCCCTAACCCCTTCTCCCATAGTTGTTATGCTGCTTAGCATTCTTCTGCGTTAGCAGGACAAATTTTCTCCATTGCATTTTATTTAACAAAAAACTTGGATATTCCATAATCAGAAACCCTCAAGTTTACAAGAAGAGTTAAAGCTCTTGCAAATTTAATTATGCACTAAAAAGTATGGAAATTGCAAGTTAAGACTCCTGCCTTAACGTACGTGTCATGTTAGCAGTGAGGACACTGTACGGACTCACATATTGTGCTCACTTACAACTTAGGGTCCATGCACCCACACTTTGCCTTCGACTTTCAACTCCAATCCTCTTCCTCTTTGCAGGTTGGGGGCAACACTGAAGCTGGGGACAGGAGGGCATGAGCTGTCCCCTCGCCCCCTCCATTTCCTCTTTAAGAAAGAGAGAACTTAGGAGTTGTGGCTCCCACCCCTTGTCCCCCTCTAATCTACTTGGTCCCATCCCTGTAACAGAGAACTCAGGACTCCTGGCTTCCAACCTCTCCACCCCACTCTATTGCAGTAGTCATCTTGTTTCTCTCCCTCAGTCATCTTGTTTCTAAGCTGAAGGGCCCTCACCTGTTGAAAGTCTTCTTATATGGAAACGATTCAGTCTTTAATCATCTTTGTCACCCTTCTCTCCACCTTTTCACAATTTACTGTATCCTTTTTAGGCGTTCCTTACACCAAGCATAATAGGCAATGCCTTATGTGGAGGTTGCATCTGTCTGTGACCCTGTATCATGTCTGGAACTACACCAGCCAGGCAGATGTGTGATACCTTGTTTTAAAGGTCTCACCGAGACAAGGTCAAAATGCCCACCTCCATATTTGTGCATCAAAGGGTTCCAGAGATATGAGAATCTACAACCCCATGGTGACATGGTAAGCCATTATTGGTCTCTGCCCTGATGTGACATAGGCATGATGACATGTTGCCTGGTGACCAGGGGCCTTAGTGCTAAGTGCCAGGGTGACCGGTAGGGAGGGGGCCAGAGGGCAGCGGGGGCTGGGGATATAGACAGCAGGGCCAGCGGGGGAGGAAATAGGTCAGTGGGGGGCAGGGATGGGGGGGGCTGTAAAGCATGCCTATGCTTTGCATGTATGGATGTCCTGGGTGTGCATCTTTTCTCCCTTGTTTAAAAATTGGGTGAAAGGGACTGCACACAATATTCAAGGTATGTACGCACACACATGGATTTAAATAGCAGCATTATAATATTATCTGTTTTATTGTCTATACTTCCCAATAATTCCTAACATTGTTTCCCCTTTTGACCATTGCTGCACATTAAGCTGATTTTTTTAGTGAACAATCCACAATGACTCCAAAATCAACTTTGATTTAAATTAAAATGGTAGTCCCAATCCAAGAGCCGTGCATGTACATAGACCAGAACTTCAACACTGTGTGCACACACAAGTGTAGTTTTGGTCCATGCATGCAGACCTTGGAACCACAGTTTCAATTCCACCTCATGACTGTAAAGAGAAATTTGAGAATATGGACTCAGAGCAATGGATGTAATGATGTTTGCTTGAGTCTGCAAAGAATCTCCTTTAGAGAGAAAAAGGCAGCAAGCACTTACAGTCAAGAAGGAAGTCACCACTATGGAAGATCTTGGATAGAGGTAGGGGGCAGAGATATTGACTGTTTGTGGAGATCAGATGATCACTTGTGCTGTGCAAGTTTGGCTTACCACTGATGAAATACTACTGGCCTTCTGGTTCCAGGGCTCAAATTCGGGGGGGGAGTGGGAGGGAAGTGATAATTCTCTTTAAAATATCACTCGTAGTACAAAAAGAAGACACTACACACAGAGTAGACTGTGTAGTTCTGTGATCCTTCCTCTTCTTTCTCATATGCGGTCATTGACAATAGATAGTGAAATAGTTGTGTTAACATTTAAATAATTGCCGGGCATTGAAATGGCCTGCACAGTTCATACCTCTCAAAGCAATTGTTCCAGGCTCTCTGCATACTCAGACAGGCATCAATGCATTCAATTTCCCCCTGGTTTGATGTTTAAAGGTTTTCCTAATTTTCACATGTGCTACAGATAAGTGCTGAAACAAATTTCTAGGGCAAATATCCTATCCCCTGGATTTGCCCACTTTGAACTGTATCCAATGAATAATAACCACCACGCAGTTCCTGTTTTGTCAGATAACTATTTGGGTGATTTCAGGTCAGTTATTTGGTTGCTCAGTTATTTAGGAAGTATTGCACTATGCACATTCACAGTAACTGAAATGAAGCAACCAAAATAACTGGCTATCCAAATAGCCAAACTATCAAATAAAGCTGAGCAACCAAAAAGTGGATAACCAAATATTATAGTAGCGGATATTATTTAACTATTTAACTATTCAGATAGCTATCTGAAAATGTGAGTATCCGTGAATACAAAATCTATTATGTATTTTGGCTCTACCACAGGCTTACTTTCTCTTTTAAATTGAAGTCCAGATTCAAGAAAAAAGATGCTGGGTTTCTGAGCTTGAATAAGCTGGCCTAGTTCAAACATGAGGTCCTTGGTTGGGATTTCCGTGGAGGGTGGGAGGAAGCCTTGTCCTCAAGCAGTTTGTTGCCTATCTAGAAAACTGTCTGGATCCAGGGAGAAGTATGATGGCTTATCCAAGACAAAAAACTGCATTTTATTTCATATAAACACTCTTAATACAGTGGGAGGAGAAGCCTTTTGACTTGGCTGGAAGGTCACATAAACCAAACAATACTGTTATCTAAAGGGAAGATAGGGTACCAAAGGAAATTCAAATTGAAGCGTGTCTTGCTTGACCTGACAAAGGAAAAGTAAGAATCCCTTGCAGCCCTTACATTGCATTGTCCATCCAGATCACATTTTTACTCTGTTTATCTAGGTTTTCACAGCATGCCCTATACCAGAGTATCTGACTCCTTTCTTGATCATCAGAAGTCCTTTTTCAAGTTTTCTTTCTCTTTCTCTCTTTTTCATGTTTTTATTTTTATTTGCTTGATATATTGAGGTAAAAATCAGACATTAAAAATAGCAGAAAGTGTTTAAAACATGAGATAGCCACAGAGAGAGAGAGAAAGCAGGCACTTAAAAAAAAATCCTGCTGTTCTAAATGAATAGAATTTCCAGTCTCTTTAGTTCTCCAGCTGTTGAACACAGGGAAAATTGTGAGCAATATCTCCCTTTTTGACGGACTATAATTAAATTAAATTTTGAATAAAGATAAAGGATTTAAGAAATCTTTGATGTGGCATAGGTACAGTTCTTATAAGGTGTTTCTGCTGATTTACGAAAGCAGTTGGCAGATTCTTAACTGCCATGGGAAATATCTTCTGCTTTTGGCAAAATCAGAGTAGTAATGTAATTTTTGAAGCATATGGAGTTATAAGAAGATCAAAAGAAGTGCCATACTGGGTCAGACCAATGGCCCATTGAGCCCAGCATCTGTTCTATAACAGTGAACATTCTTGGTCTCTTCAGAGAAGTACTGGACAGGTCATAGGGTGTTTTAGATGAATGCGGGGGGCAGTCCACCATTGGAGCTGCTCTGGGGGGTGCAACTCGAGTCCACCTGCTCCCAGCCCTGCTTGGGTCAACTTTAGGTGGACCTATCGGCTTCCCCATGCCACATTCCGTCTGTATGGTATGCCCGCCGCACCATAGGGTTGCAAATGAATTGCCCAACCCTCTAGGCTGGTGCCCGCAACTCTATGATGTTACAGGGCACCCGCTGGCTGGGAGTGGAGTTGCAGCATGGGTCCACCAAGTAGACAGACAGCAGCTGCACTCAAGAGCGGCCCGCTCCACTGGCAGCACTCTGGGATGTTCCGGAGCGCCGTAAGCGGGGCTACCCCAGAGCATGCTCAGAGTGCTCTGCTTCCACAGCTGGTGGGTCGCCTTTAGGCAGACCAGCCAGACTGAGGGTGGTGAAGCAGGCTGGCGCTGCCACCCCCAATGCTGCGATCCATGTGTTTACATCCATAATAGAATGAACTATTCCCTGCTGTTCCCTCACAGCTCCTGACAGTAACAAATGCCACAAGATAACTGTGTGTTGAGTGAAAAAGTACTTTCTTTTGTTTGTTTTAAATCTGTTGCCAAACAGTTTCATGGAGTGTCCCCTAGTTGTTGTATTATTTAAGAGGGCATATAACCACTCCCTGTTTACTTGTTCATGATTTTATACATTTTGGTCATATCTTCTTTCATTTGTCTTTTCTCCAGGTTGAAGGCCTCTAATCTATTGAGCCTCTTCTCAAACAGAAGGCATTCCATACCCTTGATCATTTTTGTTGTCCTTCTCTGCACCTTTTCCAGTTCAATTATTAGAAACTTCTATAACTTTATTTAAAGAAAACGGTGAGGACTCCCCTTGTTTGCGATACAAACATTATCTATCAAACATACATATTACTATGATCACTATAATATCTTAGCACAACATCCTGAAAAGTGGGGCAAGTACTGTTATCCCCATGTTTACAAGTACAGTAAGGTTTGCCTAAGGCCACAAGAAACAGAAGTATCAGAGCAGGGAAATGAATCTGAAGTTCCCACAATCTCATAACCACAAGCAAATGTAGCTGAAGCAATCTCAGAACTGCTAGAAATTATCTTTGCAAACTTGTGGAGAGCAGGCAAGGTCCAAGAGGGCTGAAGAAGAGCAATCACATGGACAGGGCAAACTCCAGTGAGAGGACTGGAGATTTCACAAAGAAAGAATTTCAAGGCAACATCTGCAGTACTAAACGTCCATGGACATGTCCTGATTTAGCAAGGCATTACTTAACTGACTAGACAGCCTATCCATAAAAACTTTCTACTTTAACAAATAAAATTAAGATCTTTCTAGTAGCAGCATTTGTGGTCGACGTGTCCGTGGATGCCATCATACAAAGGTCCTGTGCAATAGCAGAGAATGGGACAGCTAGAAGAGAGTGTGGATAAACTTGCCAAGTCTCTGCATATGCAGGAGGAAAGTTATTTGGAGACTTTATGGTAGGGGTGTGCACCAGGCCTCATGCGTTTTTGTTTTTCATTTTCATTTTCATTATTCAAAAATATTTTTGTTATCATTATTAACAACAATGTTGTCATTATTGTTATTGTTACCATTTCAAATGAAAATGTTATTGTTGGTATCGGTATTGATTCCCATGAGCAACTAATATCTATCTAAATCTAAGGGAGACAGGGGACTGGAAAAGAAAAACTATTATCTAATCAATTATCTATATAACTATTCTAATCTAATCTATAAGTATTGTTGTTTGTTTATTTGACGTGGCCGTTGGCCATTGTCGGGTTATACACATAAATCAGACATACAAAACAAGCAATAAATCTATAATACAAACTACGATATACAAAATATAATATATCACTCAAAAAATAAAATATAAGCTAAAACCAAAGAATGCATTTTCAGAAGCACATTAAGCACAAAAAGGTTACTCAGAATTTTTCAAAGGCTTAAACAAAAGAAACTTTTTCCTCATCTCCATAGCCACAACTAGAAACTTCATAACATCAGAGGAAACCTCTGAGTGAATGTCACAAAGAGCCATATGGGTAAGAAACCGATGCGTCCCTCCTGGGAATTTATCTATAAGAGGCTGCAAAAATATTAAATGCAGAGAATCATACAGCCTACACTCAAAAAGTACATGGTGAGTAGACTCTGTAGACAGAGAGTCATAGGGACACAAACGATCTCCAAACAGAATCCCTAAAAAACGTCCCTCTAGGACATTTGTAGGTAACGCATTAACCCTTGCACAAAGGAAAGAATACTTCTCTCTAAAGGTGGCAGTAGAAGAGAGATAATGGGCCATGGATCTCAACTGCGGGGCCAATAAACAGAACCCAGTCATATGTTGAGATCCCTCAATTATAGCAAGTTCCTCTTGATAACTAATATCTCTAGACCGCTGGATGATCTCTCGCCTTGCAGCAAGGAGATCCTTAGTTTCCAAATAAGCCTGGGAAAGGCCCAGGCGAGCCAAATGCTCCTTAACCGCCTTATGCCACAGGCTAGAAAAAGTATCATGAAAGATATGCCAGATCAGAGAATCCTGCATGGACCTGCTTCTCTTTAACCAATACAGCGAGGCTTGCTCCTAAGCTACAGCTGACCAAGCTCTCATTCCTATGTCAAGCCTCACGGCAGCTGCCGGAGTGCCATTGGGTACTTTGGTTAATATACTTAGGAATCGAGTTTTGATAGCGTTAAGATTTCTATCTGACAAAGGGGCCCACAGTTCCATACCATATAAGAGGGACGCTCTAAACTTTGATTCACAGACCTTAACTGCGGCCTCTAAGTTCTTCCTTCCTGTCCCCGAAAAGAAGCGAAGGATGGCTAACATTTGGCTTCTTGCCGCCACTTCCGCTTTCCCTATGTGATCTCCCCACGACCCATTAGCAGCAAAATGAAGCCCAGGTATTTGTATGATTTCTGCTGTTGGAGCTGCTTATCACCTATAGGCCAGCTATATATCTGCCTACCCCTAGAGAACACCAGGACATTAGATTTCGAATGGTTAACAATAAGACAGTTAGAGGAACAGTAATTTTTGATGGCCTCCAATTGTCTAAGAAGACCCGCCCTGGTCTGAGACAGGAGGACCAAAGCGTCGGCATATAATAGCGTACCAACCGGTTTAGAAGTCAATTTAGGTGGAAAATGTCTTTCCTGTCTCGTTTCTGGTATGACATCATTGATAAAAAGGTTGAACAGGATTGGGGTGAGCACACACTCCTGACGGACCCCCTGTTCAACTGCAACATCTGGGGTCAACTGCCCTGCCCGGTTTAGCCTCACAGCTACTGTGGTTTCCTTATAGGGAGCCTGGATCAGGAGAAGCAGCCTATTATTGATCTTAAGAAGAGTCAGTTTCCTCCACAGAAGTGATCTGTTTACCGAATCGAATGCCACCCTCAGGTCCAGGAAGGCGCCATACAACCTACCATTAGCTGACCTGTACTTCTCCACTAAATGATGAAGGACCATGCAATGGTCCAATGTGCATCTATCTTTTTGAAACCCAATTTGCTCTGGGTATAGAATCTTATTCTGGGCTATCCACTCCTGTGCCATTCAGTATATGCAGGTTTAAACCTACCACGTAGATCCTTAGATACCCTACTGTTAACCTGAATCACAATACCACCGCAGGATGAGGCATCCAAATACTCTGATAGAACTGAGTCATCGGGACCGATTCTGGCATTAAAGTCCCCCATTGCTACAAAAAGAGCATGTGGGTGATCAGTAATGATATCGCTGAGGGCTTTTTCCAAATCAGCCCACAGCGTTCCATTGAAGGTGCCTGCATTTACTGGAGGCACGTAAATGTTCAACACCACAAGGTTGTAACCTCCATAGACCAAAAGTATTTCCAAAAGGAATGGGGGATACCTAATCTCACCAGTCAGTCTGAGCCCGGCGTTATCCGCCACCAAACAGGCCAGACCGCCACTTGGTCTTCCCCAATCTAATCTATATGCCTATAATATATATCTATATCTAATCTATGCTACCTATCTATATATAATGTACAGAGGGGAGAAGGGCAGGGAAAGGGAGAAGGTAAAACGGTGAGAAAAAGCCTGGCCATCCCATTATAAAGGGTTGCAGTGCCCTCCCCCAGAGCCCCTCCTGATTGGTTGTGGGAGGCAGCAGGTATTGAGCAATCACAGAGTGCCATGAGCCTGCTGGGGCCTGCTTGTACTGGAACCGCGATCTGTTCACCCAATACATCCATCAGATACTGCTGAGCTGCTCGCCCCTCCCAACACAGGTACAGTTCAAGAGTTCAGTCCTGTTTAGGACTCCGAGATATCTGCTCCCTCCTCCCCTCTCCCCATTTCCCCTCCAAAACCCAACTGCCACAGCACTAATAATAACGACATTGTCATTTTCGTTATCATTATCGGTATTCTTGGTTGTCATTTTTGTTATTGTTAGTGTTATTCTCTGTTGTCTTTTTCGTTATTGCAATAACTAAAATGAAAATGACAATTTTCATTATCCTTGGTGTAACAACGAAAATAACATGCACACCCCTACTTCATGGACAAAGTCCAACCAGGTTTTGCAGATAGAACTTAAAAGCAAACACTACCATTTCGTTATTAGAGAAGATTTTTTTTTCAAGCTTTCTCTAGAAGTGATCAGCCCACTTCCATGTTCAGGAGAGCACAGTAGGAGAATCTGAATAGGGACTTCGGATAAAGACCAAGGTGGTAGAGAGATTTCCACAAAAAAACCACAAAGAGCTGCTTGAGGAGATTTCATATGTACAGGACTGGAGCAATATAACCAGTCATCACTGAAGATCAGAGGAAGACATACCTCTATTCCAGAGATTGGCAAACTGTGTGGTTAAGGAGCCACATGTGACCTCGGACAGTTCAAATGCAAATTGTGGCCAGGCCCAGGCCCCATGCTGCTTTAACGGTCCTGTATTTTATTTCATTGCACCCAGTTTTCAGCAGTTGATCTGCAGCAGCTCCACAGAATCTCAGAGCACCAGCTCCACGCATCAGTCACAAAACAGAAGAGGCAGGGAGAGGTGAAGCTGAGCCTGGAAGATGCTTCAAAGGGGCATGTACGCATGTGCACTCTTTAGAGCTGAAACTGGGTACTAAATTTAGTACACGCGGGTAATACCCACATTTTTTGGTACCGCATCAGGTACCAATTCAGTACCCAAATACCCAGAAAATCAGGTGGTACTTCTGATACCAATTTTTCAATTTACCAATTCCCAGTCAGTATACCAGTTGGTATACTGAATTGGAAAACCAAAAAATTAGCACCAAAATTAATTTAAGAAGTGACCAGAAGTAGTTTCTTGGGACCAGAAGTTGACTTTGTGGGACAGGAAAGTTTATCTTCTGGATGGAAAACCCATATGTTTTAGGAAGAAAAATTGGGGGGAAGTTTTTTTAAAAATTGGAACTTGAAGTCATTTTTTGGGACCAGAAATTGCCAAAAAATTGTTGGAAGTTGTCAGAATCCCCATGTTGGCAGTTGGTAGGGATGGGTGAACAGATCGCGGTTCCGGTACAGCTGTTGGGTGCAGTCCAGTTCGGTTTGGCTGTTGAGTTCGCTCGCTGCGCTCGTGTTCGGCCGTTTGGTTAGCTCATGTTCGGTTCGGGCGTTCAGAAAAAGTATCGCGAGAGCCCGTGATCGTGCCGGAAACCGGAAATTTGAGTGCGTGTGGAGCTTGTGTGGATGACAGCATGTGTGTTGTGACTGGCTGGGTGTTCGGTTGTGATTCGTGTGTTTTGGCTGTGTGGTGTGTGTTGGTTTTGGTTTGGCTAAACAAACACTTGGTGAGTGTTGATGGGTGCTGTCTGTGTGTGTTGGCTGTGTGTTTAAAAAAAAAATGGTGACCAGTGCCACCACCATTAAACGCCGGGTCTGGGGGAAGGCCATGGTGGCGGAGCTCGTGGTGGAGGAAGAGGTTCCTCCAGCCTCTGCTGGACCTTCGGTGGTGGAGGAGGAGCCAGAGCCGGCGGGCACAGGAGGTGCTGCTGCCACTGCTGCCAGGTTTGTAAACTTTTTTTTTACTTTGAGGACAAGAAACTTAAGGCTCTATCCATTAGAGTGATCTCACTGGCGTGCGGGTGGGTGCATGGGTGGTGGGCATCAGTCAGACACAAACAGTGGGCATCAGCGGGTAGCAGAGGATGAATGCCACAGAGAGAGAGTACTGTAGTGTTGGGGGCTCTTCCAGCAGTCAGGTACAAGCATGAGCAGCACCCCCACCCAAATATGTGCCAGACTAGCAAGGGTCTTCACTCTCCAGTTGCCATCCCATTCCCTATGCACCCCCAAATAAGGGCAGTATTTGCACGTGCCAGCCACCAGGGTCTTTCCAGTTGCCATCCATAGCGCTCCAAGGAGGGCAGGATTTACACGTGCCAGCAAGGGTACTTCCAGTTGCCATCGCTACTAGTACACAAAGAAGGGCAGGATTTGCACGTGCCAGCCAGGGTCTCATCCCTCCACAGCACCCAAAGAAGGACAGGATTTGCACGTACCAGCCAGGGTCACATCTCCTGTTACCATCGCTACTGGTACCCAAAGAGGGCAGGATTTGCATGTGCCAGACAGGGTCTCTCCATTGCCATGCCAAGCACCCCAAGGATGGAGGACTAGAGGCATCATCATAAATGCATGATATTACTTTGGTGTTTTTAATGAGGTCCCATTTCAGAGAGGAATCGGATGCCGGCCCCAGCACTGGTGCCACTGCCAGGCTAAGGAGGACCCCTAGGCCAAGGTCGCCAGTGACACCCCCAGACATTCGGCGAACAAGGTCCCATGACGGTGGGGCCTGGAGCTAGAGTGGCAGCTTCTGGATATTGGCCATAGCCCTCCCTGCCTGTAACTTGGCCCCAGAACCCTGGCGGCGGGTCCTGGGGCTGGAGTGGCTGTTCCTTGATGCAGTGGAAAGACATCGTCTCCGTGTGAGGAATGATGGCCCCAGACCCATGACGGTGGGTCTTGGGGCTAGAGTGGCAGCTTCTAGATATTGGCCACAGCCCTCCCTGCCTGTAACTTGGCCCCAGAACCCTGACGGCGGGTCCTGGGGCTGGAGTGACTGTTTCTTTCTTTATATATATATATACCCTAAATCTAACTGCTATTAACTATTCTAAAACCTATTGAACTAAATAGAATATCCTAATACTTAACTACAAAGGCCTTGTCCTACAAACACACTGTATCTCTATCTATCTCTATAACTAAGCTAACTACTATATCTATCTATCTAGTAACTAGGGGCGGGAAACTGGTAAAATCGGCGTACCGGCATTATAGGATTCGACCCGGTAATCCGGTAATCCGGACCGGGTACCGGATTCCGGGGTACCGGATTTTTTTTACATTGCAGCCATTTAAAAATGACTGCAATGTAAAAAAACTTAAAGCCCAGCAAAAAAGTTTTTTTTAAAAAAAACCTCCCCGAGTGTCACGGGGCCAGGGTAACAGTGGGGTCAAGATGGGGGAAGAACCACGTTCCCAAAGGAAGGAAAGGGGAAGAGACCCCAGGAAAGGAAGCCTGTAGGCTAAATGGACCTCTCAGAGCGTCTCGGAGTCTCCAGAACCTGCTCTCATCTTGAGGCCTAGAAGCCTATGTCAGAGAGGGTCTGATTCATCATCGAGGTCAAGGAGCAGACTAAAGACCCACACACCAAGATCCTCCCCAAGGAAGAACGAAATATAATAGGGGGCAACGAGGAACAAGGGGAGCCCCAGGGAACAACAAGGGGCAAGAACCAAGGGACTAAGGAGCCAAAGTGGGGGGAACCACAGGGACTGGAGCCGATGGGTTGGGGCAAACAGAGCTGGGGAAACACTAGAGACAAGGGGAACAACAAGAGACAAAGACAAGG
>QEPC01002853.1:970576-1042845 GCA_003113815.1 Sphenodon punctatus | reverse complement strand
TATTTCATTGGTTTCAATGGGGACACAGCGCCCCATTGAAACCAATGAAATAAATCCGGTACCGGTATACCGGATTTAATCCGGGAATCCGGTTTTCAGAGAACCGGTAACCGGTAAATCCGGTAGCCGGTAATGGGCTCAGGGTCCCACCTCTACTAGTAACTATCTATCTAATAACTATTTATCTATATATACCCAATATTACACTGGGGAAACACGAAGAACACAGGGAGGGGTACAAAACTGAAATGAAAATCAATCTAATAATAATCCTACTCTAAATCAATCCAAAACTTAAAACAGGGGAAGGGAATCAGGGATGGAATAAGAGGGAGAGGGAAAGGATTCAAAACTACTGGGAGAGGGAGCCTTCTGAAATGCCTGCTGTTCAGGAACAGTGACTAGCTCAGAAGGTGTTGAGAAGGGGGGAGGCAATCAGTTTTGTTTCTTGCTGCACCTGCCTCACTGCAAGCCCCATTGGCTCCGTGCAGTCTAGCCCGTGGTCAGTCGCAGACTGCGAAGCCAGTCGCCTGAGGCGAAAAGAGATGGTGATTGGGCTGCTACTCAAAGCCTCTCCACCCCTGGTGCCTGGAAGTCTGCTCCTCAGGTGACTCCCCCTCCCTGTCACATTTTGCATTCCAGTGACACGTTTTTGCCACCCGAACTCACCCAAACGTGATCCAAACTGACCGAACTGTTTGGTCACTTCGACATTCGGAATTGAGTTTGGTTCAGTCTGTTTGGGTTTGGGTTCGGTCATCAGAACAGGCCGAGTTCGGGCCTTACTCCGAACTTCCGAACTGCGTTCGCCCATCCCTAGTAGTTGGTATATCAACAAAAATATCCAAAAAATTAGAACCGGAAGTTGACATTCCAGAACCAGAAGTGAACATTTTGGGACATTGGATATCAAATCAGATCATAATCAGGTCCTCCATGGTACTCCATCATTACTGGGTTGATTTGGGTACTGGACATTAGCCTCTTTCAGCTCTACTTGTCAATATAAATATTCTGGTACCGTGGCTCTTGAGATTGGGAACTTTGCCCCCCACTTTAGGCCACCATCTTCTTAGTTCCCAAACTGTTAGGGGAGCAGAGAGTGATCTTGAAATTAGAAAAGCTCAACCATATTGCCAAAATCAGAAGATTCCAGATGGCAGTGCTCAAATTCATCATGGCAGCAATAGACTGGAACAATTGTTTCTCCTGTGACCAACATCACCAACCCTGTCTGTTCTGAAATACAGCTCTGGAACATCAGGAGAGCTATCCAGGGACTCTGGCGAGAAAGTTAAACAAAGTGACTTACTTTGGAATTTTAATTCTGAAGAACTCCTCAGGCACAATTTCGCACCACCCATTATTTTTTTTCTAAGCAGGACTGAAAGAGGGCTCCATTCAGGGGAGTAGAAAGTTCACACTGATTGTCCCCTAACTGGGTCTCCAATGTCCCCTTCCTAGCATGCCTGACTTTTCAGATGACACCTGCCTCCTGCTGGATGAGAAGGGAAGCATCCTCCAAGAGTGCTACAATGCTGTCCAGGGACTCCTCAAAATGAAAATGGACCCAGTTTTTCTTTTCCTATTCACTACATATGATACAATAAAATGTGAAGAAAATTGATCCAGTAATTTAGAAGTTATGAGTGCCATGTTGCTCTCCACCTGCATACCTTCTTTTCTCATTTTGTTTAATATATTAGTTGAAGGTGTTATGAAGCACTTTAGTTTTCGATCAATATATAACCTCTGAGACAGAGACAGCTGGATTTGGAAAGCCCTAGTCAAAGGTGGCTGGGTTGAAAAAGCCTCGATCGAGGGTTGATGGGATCTGGAGGCATTAAACATAATAACTCCATATATGTTGCTGGCAATATTTGTTTTGATTTATTTTTAACCTTCCTTCCCCACAAGGAAACAAGGTAAACAAAATAAAAGCCTAGCAGTAAAGCAGAATTTAGATTGGGAAATTGGGCCCTGAAAGATAAAGTGATGAATAGGTAATATTGATTGATATGAGCTCGGTTCTCTTGGACAATTTTTAAAATATGGAAAGTTAATAATTTCTTAATAGTAGTGGTGTTTGCCAAATTATCAAAACCAGATATTGGGGGTGGGGGTGTGTGTGGATGAAGCTTTACATAAGGTAACTTTAGTGTGTACAATATTCAGCCTTGTACTGAGATGTAAATCTCAATGAAAGCTACCAAATAAGCCATGTTGGAAAACAAAACAAAACAAAAAACAACTTAAGGTTATACAAGAAATGCCAATATGCATTGACTTTGACAGTCTTAAACTAGGAATAGGGAACGTCAGGTCCAGGGGGGTGGGGTGGGGTGGGACAAATGTGGACTGCAGATGGTTTTCATTTGGCCCATTACCAGTGCCTGGATCTGCCCCCTAGATCCTGTCCTATCCCCAAGTATTGGAAAATTGAATTTAGGGTAAGGGAGCAGGGATGAGGGCATGTACCCAAAGGTAGGAGACAGATCCATAGCACAGATTCATGATCTAGATCCTCTTCTTCTTGAATGCACCCATTAATGATACACACACACCCCCTGCCGTGCAACTACTATGTGACCTTTGTAGCTCATACTAATTTTCAAAGTGGCCCTGAGAAAGAAAAGGTTCCCCACCCCTGGCTTAAGCTGACAGACCTTTGTAGCAGGTCCCACCTCACCGTGGGTAAGTTTATGCAGGATTATGCCCAAGGAAGAGTTTCACTCTTTGGTTCCAGCTCGACACAATTTGTTTATATTCCAGTTCATAGATCAGGCACCAAGTCTTTAAATCCAGCTCACAGTCAAACATATAACATACGTCTCCCCAAACACAGTCCCAGGCTAGTTCCCTTCAACTCACTCCTCAGGGTCTTCTCCTCAAGGTTCAGGTCTCCTTCCTTCAGAAACCATAGGCCTGTGAGCCTCTCCAAGAGCTGTGTCCTCTTCTACAGCCAGGAGTAGACTGTTTTCCTGCTTCCTATTTCTTCTCTTTTAATGCATCAGGTCATGCCCCAAACATAGCCACTTCCTGTTTGGTGGTCATTTTAAGGAATCCACATGGCGGGCCCCATTTTGTGACTCAGCCCTGCTACACACCTCCCACCCACCCCAAGATGTAATTATCAAAATAAGTTCCTCTGATAATAAATAGACAGCTTTCCTGCAATTATTTACATAGTCTATATACCCAAATCTGATTCAGGAGTCGAGCTCCCGAATTGGGTTTTAACACCACCTGGCCTCCACATCACTCCTTACTAGGGATGTGCGAACAGAACGTGGTTCGGATGTTCAGCCGTTCGGCCCGAAAATGGAGTTCGGGCTTGGGCGTTGGGTTCGGCGGAGTTCGGTTCGGCCGAACATTTGGAAAATTGCTATCGGTACCGATATTGATACCGATTTCAAAGATTTTATTTTTGGTATCGGTATCATTTGGCCCTGAGACACTTACGTTCGTTATTTTTATGTCTTGTTATATTGTTAATGTTTGTTTTTTAAAAAGTTATTATAAAAGATATATCTGTTACCAGCTGAGTTTAACCTGACCAATTTTTACCCCTCTGTGCTGCTTCTGGCAGGTGGCAGAATCTCATTGTATGTTTGTATATACAGCTTGTCACATCCCTACCTGACAGCAGCAGCAAATGTAGCGTATGGCAATGACTTTTGTTACTTGCTGTGCCTGCCTTACCACAAGCCCCATTGGCTCTGTGCAGCCTAGCCCCTCCGCCCCCCATGTCCAATCACAGATTGCCAAGCCAGTGGTCTGAGAAGAAAAGGGATTGGGCAGGCTGGCTGCTACTCCAAGCCTCTCCACCCCTGGTGCCAGGAACTCTGCTCCTCATCTGCCTCCCCCTCCCTGGGCCTTCCAGTCATGTTTTTCCCATCTGAATGCGACCAAACTGTTCGGTCATTTTCGAGTTCGATTCGGACATTTGGTTCGGTCACCTGAACGGACCGAGTTCAGTCTGAACTCCGAACATCTGAACCGCGTTCGCACATCCCTACCCCTTACTAGCCAGGTCTGTTCCACCGGGTAGTCCTTATTATAGAGTTTACTTCAATTTATTTTCCTTACCTTGGAGACAATTCTCCACCAGGCTCACAGTCTTTAGTAAGATTTCCTTAATAAGGACGTAATCGGGCTGGGCTGTTTTTTCAGGAGGGGTGGGGTATAAATCCAAGAAATAAATAAATAAATATAATCCTCCATTTGGCTTACAATCTGTACATTTTTTCAAGCTTATACATTTCTTTGATAGCCTGTGGGCCTCCCCTGCCAGGTATCACAATTTAGGGTTAGCTTCAACCCATCTAGCACATTCTTTGATAGCCTACGGGCCTCCCCTGCTAGGCTTTACAATTTAGGGTTCCCTTAACCCCATAACATATTGATTGATAGTCTGCAGGCATCCCCTGCCAGGCTTCACAATTTAAACAATAAATAGAGATTCCTTCAGCTCAGGTTATCTCCTGCCAGGGAGGTCATCCTCCACCCAGTTTACAGCTTTTGTATACCCCTCATGGCGTTGGGACTGGGAGACGGGCCCACCACGCCTTCTGGACACTCCTACCCTGGGACCCTTTAGACCTACACAGGTCAGAATACATGCAATCTTTAACATAATTACTAGCCCTTTCCCAGTGTTTACATTTATTTTCCTTTTAGCCTCTAAGGCTTCCTGCAGCCTTTAATATTGCCATGCTGGTTTTCTGCATGATTTCCCTTCTTCTTCAAGAGGCGATACATTTTTTAAAGCCCTTTTTTGGCTTGTAAGTTTCACAGCCTCTACTCAACTGTAGCCTGTTACCCACCTACTTTGCTACCAGAGCTATTAGCCCCCAGCTTTGCAGCCTCTATCAGTTAGCTGATTTTCAGCCTGGATAAGCTTTGTCCAAGTTAGCTGCAGCCTGTAGTCGGGTGTGGGCCCTCCCATGCCTTTCCCAACACCCCACCCTGGGACCCTACAGACCTTTCTAGGCCGTATAAGGTAGCCTTTCATTTTCATGGTTTCTTCCAGGGTTTCACTATCTTCTTCCCTTCCAGAAGGGGTTTTCTGTCATCCTCTTTCCTTTTTTTCTTCTAAGGCTGTTCTAAGTAGCTCTATCTCTTTGTCTGCTTTTATTTTTTGTTCCTTTTCCATTTTTAATTATTTTTCCCTTGGCAGCCATTAAACTCCTCAGGAGATGAATACTTTTCACAATTTAAACAATAAATAGAGCTTCCTTCAGATCAGGTTATCTACTGCCAGGGAGGTCATCCTCCACCCAGCTTACAGCTTTCATATGCCTTCCAGACACTCCCCTGCTCCAGGAACTTATCACCTTAGGGAGTCACTGGCTTGATGGCCAGCAAGATGTGCCCGCATTCTCCACCACTTTGTAGCAGGTCCCACCTCACCATGTGTAAGTGTATGCAGGATTATGCCCAAGGAAGAGTTTCACTCTTTGGTTCCAGTTCAACACAATTTATTTATATTCCAGTTCATAGGTCAGGCACCAAGCTTCGGGCCCATCTTTAAATCCAGCTCTCAGTCAAACATGTAACTTAGGTCTAGACAAACACAGTCCTAGGCTAATTCCCTGAAACCCACTCCTCAGCGTCTTCTCCTCAAGGTTCAGGTCTCCTTCCTTCAGGAACCATAGGCCTGCGAGTCTCTACAAGAGCTGCATCCTCTTCTTCAGCCAGGAGTAGACTGTTTTCCTGCTTCCGGTTTCTTCTCTTTTAATGCATCAGGCCACGCCCCAAACATAGCCACTTCCTGTTTGGTGGCCATTTTAAGGAATCCACGTGGCGGGCCCCATTTTATGGCTCAGGTCTGCCACAATCATATTAAAAATAGAAGAGTTAATGTTGCTCCGAAGTTCACCTGTCCTTCATTCTGAGTGTTTGATTTTTCAACTTTCATATCACAACACCACTATTTTTAATTGCATGGAATTATATTCATTTTAATAGCACTCCCATTTTCTTTCAACAGGAGGTAGCAGAGGCAGGGATCTTGCAGGTATTATCCCCTCACACTTTGTGAGAAAAGAAACCTGCAAAGTAGGAAAAGAAGGTGCATCTGTGGAGTGGCCAGTGTGCACAGTTGTTCCCTGCTGCACACAGATAAACCGTCTGGAGTTGCTGCAGCTGAAACATAAGCCTTATCCCCAAACGCTTCCTTACTCTCTTCCAGGCTGGAAGAGATGGGGAGCAAGAAAGAGTAGGGTTAAAAGTTCAAAACTAAAAGTTCACAGGCAACTGATCCCCATGACTATCACCTGGACTAGGGTCAATCTGTCCTTGAAATCAGGGCTGTGCACAGGATCAAGCATTTGTATTTGTATGAGTATTTGTAGTTGTGTTTGTTTATTTGTATTTGTGGTTCTGCTCATGTTCACTGCATTTCCCTGATTGCCGCCAGTGTAGTTAAAATGTGGTTAAAACTGCTGCTAAGTCTGCTACCAATTAAAAAGGGGGATACTGATTTTTTTTCACTTTTTTCAATTCACTTTTAATTTGTACCCCGCGCTCTCTCGCCAAGGTGACTCGAGGCAGCTTACAACTAGAGCAAAAAACAAAAATACAACAATATTCACAATAAATAACAATAGCAATGTCCAATATGGACCAACACAAAAATTATCACAGTGCAAAAATTACAAATTAGCCCATCATCCTACCTCCCTACCCATTCACCCCATTCCTGCTGCCACCAGGAAAGAGTGAATCTACCACTCCCTCCCACCCTCTCCTTCCCTCATGTAATTCAATACAACAACAGTATATCAACATTATTACATTATTTCACAATTTATCCATATCATCCCATCCATATGCTCCATCCCTGCTGCCGCCAGGGAAGGAACCCATCAACTCCCCCCTGCCCCCTGCTCTCACCAGGAAGGGGGGACCTATCGTCCACACACTTTACAATAGTACAAGAACGATCTAAATATCAAAATACACATTTCTTCTACAAAATAATTAACACATAACCCTTCCATCCTTGACCTAATTGTAAAACTGCTCCCCTCCCCATCCTAACCCCACCTCACCCAGTACCTTCCCCTGTTGCCACCAGGGGTTGGTGCTGCCCCCCCATCAAAAAACTCACCATTCAGTATACCCTTCACCCCAACACAACCCCCTCCCCGCCAAACCCAACACAGAACAACTCACAAAAACAATAGGCCCCATAATCCCTGCAGTCTCTGAAGGGCCCCAAAGGGCTGCACCCTTTGGCTGGGTCCTGGGGCTCGCAGCCTGCAGCAGAGCCGCAGGTGGCTCCCTTTTGTGCCCCCCTGGCAGCTTCTGGTGCGGGTCATGGGGTCAAGCCAGTGCACCCAACCCAGGTGCCCTGGATTCCTTCCGCCCACAGTACTGAAGTAGTGTTCTTCTCCCTGCAGGTGGAAACAGCAGGGGATTGAGGCAGCAGCAGCGGCGGTGGCAGCACAGCAGCATAGTCCCGGGCAGATGGCAGGCAGGTGAGTTCTGATTTGAGGGAGGATGGAGAATATGCCTGGTTTGGTGGGGATGAGAGGTTGTTAGCTTGGGAAGGTAGGAACAGGGCATGGATCTGACTTAGAGGTGGTGTTCAGCTTATGGACGATGTCACTGGTTTGGGGAAAGGGAAATGGGACATGTTTCGGGAAGATTATTTATTTATTTATTTATATAGCACCAGCCAGTGGAGACTAGGGAGAGATGAACATTAGGAGAGACAAAAATACATTCATAAGGTTGAGAAATTGCACATTCACATGCGTCACTTAGTTACCGGGAACTAGATTATGAATGAGGGGGAAGAGGATGCAATTTCACTCATGCCAAACTAGGGAAGGCCTGATGGAAGAGGTAGGTTTTCAAGAGGAATTTGAAGGTTGGGAGGGAGGGAGCAGAGCGAACGTATCCAGGGAGGGAGTTCCAGGCATGTGGGGCAGCAAGAGAGAAGAGGCGAAGACGTTTAAAGGAGCAAGGGTTTTTTTGAGGAGCAGGCAAGGGTGGGGGCAGAGGAGGAGCAAAGCTCCTGGGCAGGAGTATGGCAGATACAAGAGCCTAGAGATACAGGGGAGCAATGCCATGAAGAGCCTTAATGTCTTGAAGTTGTTGACTTGGAGAAGGGGAATGGGACATGTGGCTGAATTGGGTGTCACTTGCTGGGGAGTTGCTGTTTTTGGGGTTGACCATTTCTTCCTGGCTTAGCTGGTCTCCACTTGGCTGGAGATGACTGAAGTTCTAGAGACTGCAGTTTTGAGGCAGCAGCAGCCCCTGCAGGTGGGGAGGGCTCACCACAGGTTCTCTAAGCAGATAGCTAATCTGAGTATCAGAGAGAGCAGTCTGGCTCTGATCTGGATTTGTGCTGCAGTATTTTGGGCCTAGTTTGAGACCCCGGATACCATATTTTTCAGGAAAGTTTGGGTTCACTTGCAACCCAAATACAGAACCTTGGAACTTGTGTTTCAAATATGGAACCTAAAAAAGGGATTTATTTGTGTATTATCAAAACCTGAGCACACAGTCTTTCTAAAAAGGCTCAAGCACCTTTGCTTCCAACTTCTCTTTTTGCATTGTAACTTCCCCTCCCCTAAATTTCACTCCAGCTCCTTTCCAAAAAGGATTGTTTATCCCCCATTGAAACCTACTTAAAATCTTGCTGTGGGTTGGGAGAAACTGGCCAATTGTTGCTGCTGCTGTTGAGATCAAATTTTAAAGTAAATATAATTTAACTAAAATTAAATTACCCATAGTATCCGAGGGTTATACCTGCAGATTATTTTTGCTCTTGAGGAAGTATGAGAGGATGGAAGCAGCTCATGTGTTTTTGTGCGGCAGCATAGGGAATATAAAACAGTAAAGCCATGATTCCTGTTGGTACATGGATGTGAAATTATGAGAATAGCAGCACAAGAATTAAGCTCAATTTAGTTCCTGACCCATTACTTCCTATTACATTAGTTGAACAGCATCAACAGCATGCTAGGCAGTCTTTGCTGACAGGTCTAAAGACAGTGTCCCATCCCTAAAGAGTTTGCAATCCTAATGGGGTTATTGACAAATAATTGTGCAGGTATTATGATAATTGAACTCCCCAGGCAAGCACAGTGGTAAGACTTGCATACTTGAGAAACATCTGCACATTTCTGGGTCATGGCATGCATGCACTCTGATTGCCAGAGTGCAAGTGCATTTGAATTTGCATGATTATATTTTTGGATTGGCTATTAATAGCAGTATTGTTAGAGTGCAGGAGTGCTCTAATAGTTAAGGTGTGTTGCAAGCTACATTATAAAGCCCAAGCATTCTATTTATTTTTTTTAACTCAGCATGATCAAAGTTAGGATTGTGAAATTTGTTGTGGAGTATCACTGGGGTAAATGGTTCATGCTGTGAAACGTTCATCTGAATCCACTGGATAAAAGCTGAGATATCGCAGTTTGAAAACGGCACTTTCCAGCCTAATTTTTCATTTAGTCAGACCGTCTCTATCTGGGCAGGGTAGAGGGGTTGAGTGTTGTTGGGGAGGAGGAATTAACCTTTTATAAAATTAAAGGAGGCTGGCAAGGGATGCCTTTGCAGTTTTATTTGTAAATCTGATTAGTAGTTTTAAAGTTATGGGTTTGTGAAAAACCCCATGTTAGCTATACAGAGGGCCAGGACTGCTTTGAAGAGGAGTGCTGCTCAAGGAAGGGAGCGCCTCCCTTCCTTGATCAGGGCTCGGGGAAATTGTGCCTGGGGTTTTTGGGGTGTTGGGGAGTGAGGGAAAGGGGGCAAGGGAGCAAGGGCGGGCAGCACTTTGGGTGTGGGGAGCAAGGGCAGGGGGCATTTTGAGTGCAGAGGGGCAAGGGAGTGAGGGCAGGGGGCATTGTGGGTATGGGGGAGGCACGGGAGCGAGGATGGGACAAGGGAGCGAGGACAGGGGGTGCTTTGGATGTGGTGGGGGCAAGGAGGTGGGGGCTTTGGGTGTGGGAGCAATGGAGTGAGGGCAGGGGGTGCTTTGGGTATGGGAGAGGCAAGGGAGTGAGGGCAGGGGGGTGCTTTGGTTGTGGGGGTGGGGGTCAAGGAAACGAAGGTAGGGGGCGGTTTGTAGTCAAAAAACCTCTGGTTTACAAGAAGAGTTAAGGCTCTTGCAAATTCAATCATGCACTAAAAATCATAAAAATTGTAAGTTAAGGCTCCTGCCTTAACATCTGTGCCATGTTAACAGTAAAGACATTGTACAGTCTCACATATTGTGCTCACTTACAACTTAGGCTCCATACACCCACACTTTGCCTTCGTGTTTCAGCCCCAATCCTCTTCCTCTGCAGGTTGGGGGCAACACTGAAGCTGGGGACAGGAGGGCATGAACTGGCCCCTCACCCCCTCTGTTTCCTCTTTAAGAAAAGGAGAACTATAGCATGATACTCATCTGACTGTGACAAATAGGGATAAATACAAAATGGCCAGCTGAATACATGATCACCCTGTATATGATACAATGTAGGGTAGAACATGTATTTAACCTGTGGATTTGCTAACTGCCACAGCCTTTGTTAGCTATGCAGTATCACTAAGATAAATATATGGGGGTGTCATGGGGTATTGGGGGAAGGAGAGAGACCAGTGTCCACCCTCACCCTCATGGCTCTTTCTGCTGAACTCACTTCATTGGGTCAGCAGGTGTAGCCAACACTTCTGAGCAGGGCCAAGCAATAATGGTGTGGCAATGCAGCCTGAGGGCCCCAGCCAGGAAACAGTTGGCTACTGCTGTGTGCTAGTCCTCTTACCCTTAGACTGGAAGCAATGCAAGGTTGGCTTATGTGACCTACACATCCCAGCATGCTTGGCTTGCACAGAAACATATGACTGTAGCACCAGTAGCCAATGACAGGAGGAGATGGGTGGGGTTTTGTAAGGCAACAGGATAGCTTGTGCTGTAGTGGGGGGGTGGGGTGGGGGTTGAGAGAGAAAGAGAGAGCAGGAAGGTAGGAAGTCACTTGTAAGCCATGGATAGGTGGCGAGGGGGGGCAGGGGAGACAGACCACTTACATAATTATATTACAACCATTACAACCAGGGGGATGGAATGCTGTTTGTTACACTATTAATGCCTTCATTACCATGAGCTACATGATAGAAATTGCATGAGGCTGATGACAATAAAAATCTCAGTCTTTAATGTCCCACTTTCAAAATGACCAGGGCTATTATGATCACTCCCCTTGCCATTCCTCCCCCACCCCTCTCTCTCACACACACACATCTGCTCTGGGGAAGAGGGCAGGATGAGATGGGAGGGTGCTTTACTTTCCCTGTTTGTTTCCAGCAACCCTCCCCTCCTCCTCAAAAGCATCTTTGGGACCCAAATTCAAATGGTAAAACAGGGCAAAGCCACTGGAGGAGGGACACACCTGTCCCAGTGGTTTAACGAGGCAGTGGCAGGCACAGGTTTAAATCCCAATTATGGGCCGCTGAAAGGCAAGGGGCCAGTAGGGTCTTCCTAAGCAACATCTGTCCTAAGGAGACTTCTGGTCAGCCTTGGCATCCCCCACACACCCTGTCCTGACTGCCAGGAAGCCCCCCCCTTCCCTGAGCAACAGCAACCCCACCAGAAAGGCAGTTTTAGTAAGCAGGGGCCAGCACTCCACCTAGGGTGGACATACCTCCCCTTTAAAAGAGGACGCTTATGAAAAATACATATTGCAGGGCTGCACTGGTTCCCAGGCATCCCTGCACCATGTGCTTTTCATAAGCGTCCTCTTTTAAAGGGGAGGTATGGCCACCCTAACTCCACCCCTGTCCACTCTGAAAACTTTCTTCTTAGTGGGGCCCTTGCAAGTGGCCAGAGTGCCACTAGAAAATTTTCAGAGTGGGCAGGAGCCGAGTCAATGGAGCCCCCTTGTACCTATGCCCCTGAGTCCTGCTGCCACTAGGGGTGGCCTCTTCTTGCTCTGCTCTAGAACCGTGCCACACAGGCTGAGACATTGGAATTCTAGGCTTTCTAGATCCTAGGCCCTGTTATAGTTACATAGGATTGCCACCCTTTCCGCTTTGACTCCGAGACCCCCATAAGCCAAAATGGGAGTCTCGGGGTCAAATTCTGAAAGGTGGCAACTCTGGTTATAGAGGTTTCTACAGGGTACTGAGTGATCTCGTTCAGGGTAAAGTGAAGCGAGTCATTGCTTTTTGTATATTGGATCTTTTAATGTCCCAGTCAAGTTTGTGTGCCCTTTTCAAGAGGATGTGTGACAGGCTGCGCTGTGTTGCAGGCCATACAGGTACGGAAAGGGTTAATTAATTCCCTAACCTGTCTCCTGGCTGGAGGTGATTGCACAGCTGAGTAGCCTTAGCGGCAGGGTGGCTGGGTGTGAGAGTGAACAGTGGCTAGGCACGTTTAAAAGCGTCTGGGAGAGGGGAGAAAGAGCTGAGGGGAAACTCACCGGAAATGGGAATAAATTGCAATTCCTGGATTGGTGATTTACTGCTTGAGGGAAAGTTGGAGCTCCTTGCCTGAGCTATGTAACCAAAGAGCCTAGCCTGGGGGTGGTTACTTCATTGGGGGTCTGAAGTTTTACTTTCCTTTTCTTGTGAAATTGGATTTGTTCTGAATGGGCTCTGAAGTAAAGGGAACCCGTAAATCTGTATCCTGCTGGGTTGGTGCCTTTGTTATTCAATAGCGATAGCCTATGTAGTGATAAAGCTCAATATTGATAAAATGAAATGTTCTTGTAATAAGTTAAAAAATAATAATTGTTGAAATAGTGTGCGTGCATGTTGTTATCATTTCGCGATCATGTCATTTTTTCATTCCACCACCCTCGTTCATTTCTTTTGTATGTCGAGACCTCAGTCACTTGGTACTTTTTCAAGCCAGCCTGGCTCGGATAGGAACGGATGGGTTTCATTCCTGAAAATATGCTGGATATTTCTATACCTTGTTTTTCAGAGGTAAAAACAGAAGCAATGTGGGACCGCTATGGCCTACCTGGGCTAGGGACTCACTGTCACATGAGTTTCTGACTCACTAGATGTGGGTCTGCTGATGTCCCAGCTGAGTCTAAATGTGGTCCCCCAGAAGATCCCGGTCCCACAGTACAGGCCTAGAGCCACCCAGGAGGGCCAACGTGGCCCACTGCCATCCTCTGTCAGGGATTGGGGGCTGCCATAGCCAGCAGCTATGGTGACCTGTGATTGGCCACCATGACTGCCTGTCATGGTGGGGCGGGGTGCTAGGGGCATGCCAGCGATGAGGCCACCTGCCTGTGCATTTGTTCACTTCCCTGCCAGGGGTAGGGCAAGGTAGGGCTTGCCAGCTGGCCCAGTCAGGCACGCATCCATTCAGTGTCCTGACCTGATCCTCACTCTGCTGTGTAGCTAACATGCTGGATGTGTATCTGTTGTTACTCAATAATGACCAAGGTGCACAAACTAGAATCCACATCTTGTTCATTTTTATTTATTTTTTTAAAAAGGAAAAACTTATGATTTTCAAGCTCCTGTCAAGATCTTTGATACCTGAAACATGACTGTTTGACCATTTAGGGCAGGACACTATCACTGATGTGAGTGTAAATTCCCCCCAATTCAGCTCTGACATGAAAAGGGCATCATTTCACTGGTAGGACGAGGTCATAAAAATGTACCCACCTTTGACAGGTATGATGAGTGCATAGAAAGTGCTTCCTCTCCCCCAGTTCCCTTATGAACAGCAAGGTTTCAAGTGTGGCTTTGACAAGGATGTATTTTTATTGTCTCCCCATAAACCTCAAAATGTACCCTTCTTGAGGCTGAGAGTGAAGAGTAGGGGGGGATGAATGATTTAGGGATGGGCGAACAGATCGCGGTTCGGGTTCGTCCGTTCGGTTCGTCCGTTCGGTTCGGCAGTTTGGTTAGTTCTCCGGGTTCGGGTTCGGCCGTTGGGTTTGGCCGTTCGGGAAATGTTTTGTTATGGGTATTTTTGTTGTTTTTTATATTTTATTTGTTTTTTTATTTGGTTTTATATGGTTGTGTTGGGTTTTTTTTGTTTGTTTGTTTTTTATATGGTTTTTTAATTTAATTTTTTAATCTAATATTATATATATGTATATCTACACTAAATGTAACTGCTATTAACTATTCTAAATGCTATGAACTAAATGGATTATCTAATAAGTACACAGACCTACTCCTACAAACATTAAAACTAAATCACTAACGCTATCTCTATCACTAAGCTAACTCCTACAACTGTCTACTGTCCCTAATCTATCTATCTATATCTATATCTATAGCTATCTATCTATCTATCTATCTATCTATCTATCTATCTATCTATGGGATGGGGGGAATCACAAACAACACAAGGTTTCAGTTTAAGGTTTAAGTTTCATTTCAGTACAAAACTGAAATGAAACTTAAAGCAATCTAATAATCCTACTGTCAACGCCTGCTGTTCAGGAATAGTGACTAGCTCAGAAGGTGTTGGGAAGGGGGGAGGCAGATATAGTTTCATTTCTTGCAAGCCTCTCCACCCCTGGTGCCTGGAAGTCTGCTCCTCAGTGACTAGTACTACCCCTCCCTGTCACGTTCGACCTTCCAGTGAACCTTTTTTTGCCACCCGAACGCAAGCCGAACTGACCGAACTGTTCGGTCATTTCGACGTTCGGAATTGAGTTCGGTTCGGCCAGTTCGTGTTCGGATTCGGGTTCGGATTCGGTCGTCCAAACAGGTCGAGTTCGTGTCAAACTCCGAACTTCCGAACTGCGTTCGCCCATCCCTAGAATGATTATTTGGGGTTACCCTTACCCATAAAAACAGGCAACCATACATTATACAGCCAGAAGTTAAGATGTGAATGGGCATGTTTTACAGGGTCTCCTGCACATCATTATTCTATTTCTGAACTTTATATAGCACTATTTAGCTTTTTCTTTTGTGGCCGAGATTTTGGTGAATTTCTTCAAAAGTACTTTAAAAGGTAGCCTCAACTAAGAAAGTGTTAAATATTTAAACAAAAGAGGCATGTGTGAGGGGAGCTGCATGCTTAATGAATATAGGCTTAATGTTGTCAGAATCTGGTACCTGTTTTACATTCAGAATACCTTACGTGGATAAACTTCTTGCAGTTTATATACACAAAGGGAGAGGCAGTGGTATAGTTTCCTGCAGTTCCTTGGTATTCTTCATTTAGGAATCTTGCAGGCATGGAAGATTCATAATACCGGGCATAAAAATACTGATCATCTGAATGGCTTTTAACTAGAGCTGAAACTCGGTCTTTGGAAAACTTGGGAATTTGCCTTTGTACTTGGTTCCAAAAATCCAAAGCCTGACATTCCGAGGAGCAAGGCCATTCCTCGGAAAACTCTGGAAGCCACTTTGCACGTGGCTGGACAGTTGAGCTTCTTCTGGAAATGAAACTAAGTGCCATATTTGGTTGGGGGGGGTATGGGATGGGACAGTTGAGTGATGGTAAGCCAGATGGCAAGTTTTGATTGGCTGGCAGGACAAAATAAAAGTGACTTCAGTCATTTTGCATTCTCTTTGGCAAATTTGGCTTGTGCTACAGTGCTGGATCTGT
Source organism: Sphenodon punctatus (assembly GCA_003113815.1). NCBI lineage: Eukaryota > Metazoa > Chordata > Lepidosauria > Sphenodontia > Sphenodontidae > Sphenodon > Sphenodon punctatus. The sequence continues at coordinate 1,027,307 of QEPC01002853.1, read as the reverse complement.
AAGTAATAAGCTGAGGGGTGGGGGAGGAGAGTATCTAGCCTGGCTCTGGCCCTGGCCTGTCCTGTCTATAGGGCCAATGCTGAGGGATCTCTCTGCCTGGCTCCACTTCCCCTTGCCTGGTCTGTTCAAGTTACCAGTGCCACAGTAATGCCAATGCCATGCCTTTTTTAAAAATAAGAGGGTGCCATGGGGGGGAGGGGGGACAGGGTGGGAATGTCTGGCTTAATTATGTCTGCTGGGCTTGGCTGGCTTTTGGTGGGATTTATTCATCCACGCAGTTGCACACTGTTTTGCAGGGTTGTGTGTGTTGTCTTCTTTTTTTTTTTTTTTAACCAAGGCTATGGCTGCCGCATGGCACAGCAGAGCCTAATTGTAAAGTGTAAGTTAACTATAACTTCTGCTGTTTTGCCAGTTGCTGGGCACTATAGCACCATGAGTCCCTTCCACCAACACTCTTTCTCTCTCCCTCTCCTTCCCACACCACAAAGAGACTGCTGAATTGTAGCCCCTTATATACTGTTTGGGGGGAGGGGGGGAGGGAGGAAGAGCTTCATGTGTTGCTGTGCATCCTGATTGGCTAGGAAATTAAGGGGGAGGGAGGAAGGGGTGGATGGGCTATTGTGCACCTTGATTGTCTAGACAATTAAACAGCTGCAGCTGCTGCATATGGTAATACCTGTTGAGGTGCTGAGTTGGCACTGAATAGTTCCTAAGTTCTGAGTTTCCACGTTCTGAAAATTTCCAGGGTTTGGAATTCCGATTCTGAATTCCGGAACTTTGAAAACCAGCACCAAAGAGCCACCAAGTACCCAGGACGATTATCCAGAACTTCAGAAATCGGCCTGAGTACCCGGAAGTACTATTCGGTACAGCCCTACTTTAAACATACCATAATAAAACTGTGCATTGAAAGCAATTGTTGCTGTTACTTAAAGGCGTAGGGGTGCACTTCACTTAATGGACAAGTAAAAATAGCCTCTTGCCTCAAGAACATTTCAAAGGATCATACTGTGACTGACCCTGCATTGGTGTGTGATATGGACTGCATGAAGGGAGAGTGCGGAGAACATCATTCAGCTCCAAGCTGTAAGGTCGGGCCACAGTCCTGTGAGTTCAGACTAGCCTTGTTCAATGTGAATGGAGCTCTGGCTCTGTTTTCTCCTTCTACCCTGCCCCCACTGCTCCGGGCATCAGAGATGACAAAGCATTCTGCACCTTGAATCAATGATGTTCCAATATCTGGTCCTCATATCTAGTACGAGTTCTTTTTTTATTGTTGAAAAGACCATAATTTGTAGATACTCAAGCTTCTATAAAGCTTTCTCCATTTAGTGGAGTCATCTAGTGCCCTCTGTGACGTGTCTGTGGATTATTTTGTGAAGAAAATCACTTGTATTCACCACGGCTTCGACGCCGCACTTGTTACATTATGGGAACCAGAGGTTATGGAAGCCCCACCTTGTCTGATTTTGTGGGATCAATTTCAGTGGGTGATGCCCACCAATACAGGGGAAGTTCTTGGGGCAGTCAGGGCCACCTCTTGCGAACTGGACCCATGCCTGTCCTGGCTGGTTAAGGCCCACGAGGAGACGTTAGGGGTTGTTGCTGGCTGGGGTGGTCAATGCCTCCATTTGGGAGGGCAGAGGGTCAAGCTGTCTTAAAGAGGCAATGGTGCGGCCTCTGCTCAAGAAACTATCACTTGATGTTGACTCCCTTGCCAGCTATCAGCCTGTCTCTAACCTTCCCTTTTTAGGGAAGGTTATTGAACAGGTTGTGGCTTGAAAGCTACAGGAGCATCTGGACCGTGTTGGATTTCTTCATCCCTCACAGTCCAGCTTTCGTCTGGGCCATGGCACTGAGACTGCGCTTGTGGCACTGGTCGACGACCTCGACCATGAATTGGATCAGGGTCGTTTGACCCTGCTGATTCTATTAGATCTGTTGGCTGCTTTTGATACTGTTGACGATGTTGGTGACACGCCCGCGGGACTGTTCTTGAATGATTTCATTCCTTTCTGGCCAGAATAACTCAGCGAGTAGTGCTCGGGGATTATTTTTCATCATACTGAGACCTCGTGTGGAGGCCCACAAGGTTCTGTTTTGTCCCCTCTCCTGTTCAACGTGTACATGTAGCCGCTCGGCGAGGTGGTGAGGGGGCTTGGCATGCGGTGTCATCAATATGCTGATGACACCCAATTTTACCTCTTTTTTTCATCTGACCCAGGCCTGGCAGTCTCGGTGCTTACCCGGTGTTTGATGGCCATGGGAGACTGGATGAGGGCTTAACTGACTGAGGTTGAAACCTGACAAGATGGATGTGATGCTAGTGGTAAAGGCAGTGGAGGGGGCATCCCCTGTTATTTATGGCATTCGCCACATGCTGGTTGCCCAGGTTCAGAGTCTGTGGGTGCTCCTCAACTCGCAGCTCTGCCTGTATGTCCAGGTGGGGGCTGTGGTGAGGAGTGCTTTTCACCAATTACATCTGGTACGACAGCTTCAACCGTATGTTTCAGACTCTGACCTGGCCACTATCATCCTTCTTTCATCACCTCTAGGCTGGACGATTGTAACGCGCTCTACATGGAGCTACCCATCATGATGGCTCGGAGACTGCAGCTGGTGCAGAATGCGGCGACCTCCCTCTTAATGGGGTTGAGCCGCCAGGAGCATATTACACCAGTGCTCTGATCTCTGCACTGCCTGCCTATAGTCTTCTGGGCCCAATTCAATTCAAGGTGTTGGTGCTACCCCTAAACGGCCTAGGTTCTGCCTACTTGTGGGACTGCCTCACCCCCAGGTCCTGGATCGGCCCATGTGATCATCCAGGGGTACCTTCCTTGAGGTCCCCCAAGTCTTCCTGAGGGCATTCTTGGTGGCTGCACCAAGGCTGTGGAACTTCCTCCCACCGAAGGTCCATTTGGCCCCGGACCTCCCCTCTTTTCAAAAAAGCTGTAAGACGTGGCTGTTCCACCAGGCTTTTGGTGGGGGTGAAGGGTGGGGGGAGTGCGTTAGGGTTGGGGGAGCGTTTTTTCATGACCTCCTGCTGTGAGTTGTTTTATCTACTTTTAATGTTTATTTATTATTGTTGTTTGTAAGCCTCCCTGAGCTGCTATGCCAGGAGGGGTGGGGTATTACTTTTTAAATAAATAAATAAATATAGCCATTAATGTTAATTGCTTTAGTACAGTGAGGTGACAAATCAGGTTATTGTGTTGTACTGCTGTGGCTTGTAAATAACTGAATTTGTGGCTTGTAAATAACTTAATTTGTCTGTGTTTATGCTATGACCCGAGAGAACTTTTCTTCACTTGGACTTTTCTTTTTAAAGGTTACTGTTCTGCCTTTGCAGATTGGACCTGTCTCTGGGGTAACATTGAACAGAATGACAATATTTATTTTCTGGTAATCTGGACCTTTGCTGCTGCTACAAAATAAAACTACTTCACAACTGTTGGCAAGTATGTAGTGTGGCTGATGAAGAAATAATGACCCTTAATGTATGAAAATGAGAAGGAAAGAATGAAGAGAAATCTACCAGTCTGTTAACATCTACGCGAGCTTCTGCCTAAAAGAGAGTGGGAAAGAGTAATGGGAGAGGCTGTGACCCCAACAAATTAAGATGGAGTATAAGAGTACTTTCCCCCCCTCTTCTCTACCATGGGTGAAAACAGACATGACGCTAACCACCCGCTAACCACCCTTGATGGTTATTTATGCATGTTGCAGGGCTGTATTGGTGCCCTATGCAGCCCTGCAACATACATAAATAACCACCAAGGGTGGTTAAAGGGTGGTTAACGTCATGTCTGTTTTCACTAGGGCTGTAGCGGAATATCGCAGCGGTAGCTATTTCCGGCGGAAACAGTGTTTCCTCAATTAGTGGAACGGCTTGGCAGAGGCTTTCATTCCGCGGTTTCATTCCGCGGTTCCGCTTATTTTATTCCGCAACTTAGTGGAATCGTGGAAACATGACATTTTCGCTATTTGCGCAATTCCGCCAGCGCCAAAAAATAGCGGAATAGCGGTTTTCCGCGATTTCCGCAATTTTTCCGCAATTCCGCCAGCCCCCCAAAATAGCGGAATAGCGGTTTTCCGCGATTTCCGCAATTTTTCCACAATTCCGCAATTTGCAGAATTCCGGCGGAATTAGCAGAATATCCGCAGAAAAGTCGCGGTGTGGCGAGGGCAGTTCCGAAATGGCGGAACGGAATCGCGGCGCGGTAAAAGCTGCTGCCGCATCAGCCCTAGTTTTCACCCTTTGTCTATGTATTCAAAAGTAGTCCTTATAACCTCAAAAACAGTCAATGTTGGTTCTTTCTATTTGTATTTTTTTGATAACATCCTCACCTCAAATCTGTTCCCACCCACAAAAATACTTTCAGTTTGAATCCAGCTATGCATTGTCCCTCTGTTCTGACCCACTAGAAAAGTCTGTGTAATGTTCAGCCAATCAGAAAGCTCAATCAGCTGAACATTTTATTATCTTTCTTTGGAAAAGGGCTGTTCCTGCAAGACTCCCTGCACTGTATATGCATGATCTCATCATTATTTTCCTAGGAAATTCTTCATTCGATGCGTAAGTAGGGATTAACTTTCCATTCTAAAGAATTGGATAATCTTTTTACCATATTGTACGATCTAGCATGGTTTAGCTTACCATATTGTACGATCTAGCACTGATGAAATTCTGTGTTCTGTGGACCCTATTCCTGTCAAGCACCCTATCTATAATGCTATAGGTTATTGTTATGCAGCTGAGTAGGCTCATGATTTTCCAAGTCGCATCAACACACTTTTTTATCTGAATCTTGTATTCAGATCTGGATGTAAAGGCCTGTTGAAAATGTTTCTAGAGGACGTATGTTCTCTGCTTTTGAGTACTGCTTCATCTCTGTGGGATTTTATTATTACCTTCTCCTCCCCCTGTTGAAAATAACAACAACAAAACAACCCAACAACAAACCCCCGACCAAACACGTGTAAATGAGAGATGAGAAAGGAGTTTCACAAGACTAGATAATTTTGAATTTGGATTCAATCCCTGTTGGAATGTAAAGAAAGACAAAGTAGTGTAGAGAGAGATATCTTTTATTGGACCAACTTAGGTTGGTGGAGGTTTGCAAGCTTTTGGACCCCACAGGAGACTTCGTCATGCAAGTCAGAAATCCAAGCTGTACACTGAGCAAAGTGAGGCACGGGGTTTATATGCAGAGGCTGGGGAGCATTACATCATGGGAGGGTAAGGACAGAGAGAGGTGGGGGAAGAAATATGCATTTGTAAGGGAGTAGGTGTGGTATTATGGGGCAAGTCATTGAGCGGGTGTCTGGAAAGGGGAGTGGAAGGGAGTAAGTTGCCTGTGATTGTGAGATGATAGTGTAGAGGATGTAGGGTGGGGAAAATCCAATTAAAAGGGGTGGGTGAGTCATTGAGAGGGTGCCTGGAAAGGGGAGTGGAAGGGAGTAAGGAGCCTGTGATTGTGAGATGATAGTGTAGAGGATGTAGGGTGGGGAAAATCCAATTAAAAGGGGTGGGTGAGTCATTGAGACGGTGCCTGGAATGGGGAGTGGAGGGGTTAAAGGTGCATGTGATACACCAAATGGGCTGCAAATGGACAGGTTTAAACTTGTAAATTTCTGTAGTGGCTTGTGAAGCCAATGTCCTGGTTAAGTCCATTGTTTCTTGTATCCAGCAGGCTGATGAATTTTTGTTCATGCCTTTTGGGAGTGTTGTGGAGGCTGCCTTTCAGGACTAGGATGGAGAGATCAGAGATGGAGTGGTCATCCCAGGAGTAGTGGATGCCAACAATAGAGTCTGTGTTTTGGTCCATAATTCTCTTCCTGTGGGAATTCATGCGTTTGTGTAGGAGTTGGTGGGTTTCCACTACGTAGTTCCCATGGGGGCATTTGGTGCACTGGATGAGGTAGACCAGGTCATTGGACTTGCAGTTTTAACTTCCTTGTATTTGAAGTAGTTTACCACAGGGTGTTGGGATGTTGTTAGCAGCAGAGATGTGTGCGCAGATCTTGGAACTTTTGTCCCGGCATTGTTTTGTTCCTGTGGTGGGAGTGGGGCTGTGCTCGGTGTTGGGTAGTTTACTGCAGATGATAAGTTGGGCGAGGTTGGGGGGTTGGAAGGCCAGACGAGGGGGGTCAGGAAAAGTCTCTTTTAGGGTGGGGTCCTCATTTTTATTTTTTATTTTTTTATTGGCATTTCTATGCCCATGACATCTTGGGACGGCTAAAAATACAATAAAACAATAAAATACATTAAAAACCAACATCAATTTTAAAATAATTTTAAAACCCCCAACCCTAACCCTACCCGCCTCCAATTCCCCCAAATTACCCACCTCACCAATCTCCCCCTTTTACCCCTCCCTCCCCTCGAAAGGCCTGGGTGAACAGCCACGTCTTGCATGCCCACCGAAAGGGGAGCAGACCCAGAGCCAGGTGAGCTTCCTTCGGAAGGAAGTTCCACAACCATGGCCCGACCACCAAGAACACTCTCTCCATGGTGGCCCCCCGCCTTACACGGGGGACCTCCAGATAGGCACCCCCAGTGGATCGAAGGGTCCGTCCTGAGTCACGGAAGATGAGGTGGTCCCCGAGATAAGAGGGGCCGAGACCGTATAGGGCTTTGAATACCAATACTAACACCTTGAACTTGGCTCGGTACGCTATAGGCAGCCAGTGCAGGGAATGGAGCACTGGTGTAATGTGCTCATGGCGACTCGTCCCCATAAGGAGACAGGCCACCGCATTCTGCACCAGCTGCAGCCTCCGAACCAATATCCAGGGAAGCCCCACATAGAGTGCATTGCAGTAGTCAAGCCTCGAGGTAACGAAGGCATGGATGAGAGTGGCCAGGTTGGGTCTGGAGATGTATGGACGCAGCTTCCGCACCAGATAGAGCTGGCAGAAGGCGGCTTTGGCCACTGCCTCCACCTGCCGATCCAGGCGGAGGTCTGCATCCAAAATACCCCCAGACTCCAAACCTGCTGGGTAACCGGAGGGCAGACAATAGGGGGAGCCGACACCTCCTTCGCCCTACCCACTACCATCACCTCTGTCTTATCTAGGTTCAGCCTCAGTCTGCTCTGCCTCATCCAATCCGCCACAGCCTCCAGACACTGGGAAAGTATTGAACCAGCAGGACCTGGGTCCATTGAAAAAGAGAGGTACAGCTGTGTGTCATCAGCATATTGGTGACAACACACCCCGAACCGCCTCACGATCTCCCCCAGGGGTTGCATATGCACATTAAATAACAGTGGAGACAGAATGGAACCCTGCGGAACGCCACAGGTCAAGGCCCAGGGGCATGATGTTTCAGCTCCCAGCACCACCCGCTGGCTTCTATCTGTGAGAGGAATGAGCGGAACCATCCAAGAAAAGTCCCGTCCAGACCCCCCAGATCTTGCAGCCATCTCAACAGCAGTCCATGGTCCACGGTATCAAAAGCGACCGAGAGATCTAGCAGGACCACAAATGTCGACCGTCCTGCATCCATCTCCCGGCGGAGATCGTCTGCCAAAGCCACCAACGCCGTCTCAGTACCATAGACTGGGCAGAACCCAGATTGAAAAGGGTCAAGGAAACCGATGCTATCAAGATGCTGCTGGAGATGCAGTACCACCGCCCGTTCAGTAACCTTCCCTAAAAAGGGAAGGTTAGAGACAGGGCGGTAGCTGGCGAGCGCGTCCATGTCTAAAGATGACCTCTTCAGCAGGGGACGCACCACAGCCTGCTTAAGGCTGGGTTCCAATCTACCCTGCCGAAGGGACGCATTGATAACCCTTGCCAGCACCGTCCCTAGCGTCTCCCTGGAGGCTTTCACCAACCAGGACGGGCACGGATAGAGTTGACAACTGGTGGCCCTAACAGACCCCAGGACATCCGCCGCATCGGCTGGTGTCACTTCCTGAAACTCAACCCAAGAAGATGGACCAGACAGGGCCTCCACAACCTCACACTCCTCACTTACTGCCTTCAATCCGGTGTTGAAGTCGCTCTGGATCTGAGCAATCTTGTCTGCGAAGTAGGTGACAAATTGCTCGCAGTGGGCCTGGGACAAGTCCCTATCCAGACGGAGGGAGGCTGGACTAACCAGCCTCCGAACCACCCGAAATAGCTCCGCCAGGCGTGACTTCGCAGATGCTATGAGGGCAGCAAAGAATTCCTTCTTTGCTGTCCTCGCAGCCTCAACATAGGACCTCAAATGGGCCCTATGGAGAAGACGGTCAGATTTAGAGCGAGTCCGACGCCAGCATCGCTCTAGTCTCCTACCTACCTGCTTCATACCCCGCAGCCCCATGGTAAACCACGGGGCCCTGCGGTGACGAAGCGGAGGGTTGAAGTTGTTTTATGATGTCACTTATGGGTTCTAGTTTGGGTGGTAGGTGAGGACTAGAGGAGTGCGGTTGGAGGGTTCCTTCTTCTTGTATTGTAGTAGGTTGTTACGGGGTATTTGGATGGTCCATTCTATCATGCACTCCACTTCTCTGCTTGATTGTCCTTGCTTGGTGAAAGCGGTCTTTAGTGTGGATAGGTGAGCATTCAGGGTTCTCTCTTCTGAGCAGATCCTGTGATATCTGAGGGCTTAGCAATGGATGATGGACCTTTTGGTGTGTCTGGGGTGGTTGCTGGATTGGTGGAGGTATGTATGGTGGTCTGTGGGTTTCCTGTATATTGTTATCTGTAGGGATCTATCTTTTATGCTGACTGTGGTGTCCAGGAAGTTGACCTTGTCTTGGGAGTGTTCCAGTGTTAGTTTGATTGAGGGGTGTTGATTGAGGGGTGCTGAGGTTTTGGTGGAATGCCAATAGGGAGTCTAGCCCTTCAGTCCATATGATGAAGATGTCATCTATATATCTTAGGTACAGGAAGGGTTTGGTTGTGCATTTCTCTAGGTAGTTCTCTTCTAGGTGGCCCATGAACAGGTTGGCATATTGAGGAGCCATGCTGGTGCCCATCGCTGTTCCCATAGTTTGGACATAATGTTTGTTTTGAAATGTGAAGACGTTGTGTGTGAGGATGAAGTTTATGAGTTTTCCAAAGTGCTTGGGATCAGTGTCCATGTGTTTCTTGTAGCCCTGGAGGTATTTGAGGCATGTTGCAACTCCGTTGTTGTGGGGGATGTTGGTGTAGAGTGAGATAACATCCATGGTAGTCAGGATAGTATTTTATCTGAGGTTGTTTATGTTGCGCAGCTTGCAGAGGAGGTCTGTGGTGTCCTGGATGAAGCTGGGTCTTTGCATGACCAGTGGTTTTAGGATATTTTCTATGTACTTTGATATCCCTTCAGTGAGTGTGCCGTGCCCCGATATGATAGGTCTTCCTGGGTTCCCTTCCTTATGTATTTTGGGAAGTGTGTAGAATGTTCCTGGGTTTGGGTTAGGGGGAATAAGGTTAGACAGTTCCTCCTGTAGATTGTAGGTGAGAGTTTTGATGATGTCTTTCAGTTCTGCAGTGAATTGGGATGTGGGGTCTGTTGAGAGTTGTTGGTAGTAGTGGTTTGAGAACTGTTTGTTTGCTTCGGATATGTAGTCATCTTGGTTGAGGATAACTGCTGGATACAAAAAACAATGGAATTAACTGGGACATTGGCTTCACAAGCCACTACAAAAATGTACAAGCTTAAACCTGTCCATTTGCAGCCCATCATTTAAACTATCACAGGCACCTTTAACCCCTCCACTCCCCATTCCAGGCACCCTCTGAATGACTCACCCACCCCTTTGAATTGGATTTGCCCCACCCTACATCCTCTACACTATCATCTCACAATCACAGGCAACTTACTCCCTTCCACTCCCCTTTCCAGGCACCCTCTCAATGACTTGCCCCATAATACCACACCTACTCCCTTACAAATGCATACTTCTTCCCCCCCCCCCCCTCTGTCCTTACCCTCCCATGATGTAATGCTCCCCAGCCTCTGCATATAACCTCCGTGCCTCGCTTTGCTCAGTTTACAGCTTGGATTTCTGACTTGCCTGACGAAGGATCCTGTGAGGTCCGAAAGCTTGCAAATCTCCACCAACCTAAGTTGGTCCAATAAAAGATCTCTCTACACTACTTTGTCTCTACGACCTATTTTGGAGACCAACACGGCAAACACACTCTCTCTGGACTGTAAAGTAACTCCCATTTGCTGAGTTTTTACTTCATTATACGAAGACTCAGTTTAACGCTGAAATGGGTAGGGAATTTATTGTTTGTGAGTATTACCCATATTTTCAGGTAGCACTGTGGACACCAGTACAACATCTGTAATTGGAAATGGGTATTACTATTTGCATACCAATTTTGGATTTGGAATTGTGGAACAAGGTGTCTTCAGACAGCTGCCCTGCCTCAGCTCTGCCTCACCCCTGGGCGGCCCATCAAGGAGGCCTTCCAGATGTTCAGGCAGAGCAGAGGTGGAGCAGGCTGTCCCTGCTGTGGGGCAGCCCTGCCAGTGGCACACCGGAACATCCCAGAGCACTGCCAGGAGAGTGGGATGCACAAACCCGGGGAACCAGCCCAAGGCAGAACTGCAATCCGTCTGCTCAGCAGATGGCCACCGCAACTCCGCTCTTGGAAGTGGTTGTCCTGATCAACTCCATAGAGTTGTGGGTGGAAGCCAAGAGTGCTGGGAAATCTGCCTACAACTCTATGGTGTGGAGAAGTGGGGGCACTGCACAGGTGGACTGTTGGAAGTGGGAGCCGCCGAAAATACACAGGCTGAACTGGACACGGAGCAGCTCCAGGGGTGGCCAGCCCCATGTCCATCTGAAGATAACCAATATGTGTGTGTGTGTAAATGCCCACTTTTGTTAAAGACAGCTGACAGAAAGGGACAGGCCATTTTCACATGGATGCCCCCCCCACCTGCACATGTGTGTGGGTGGGGCACCCGTGTGAATGCCACGGCAGGTGTGCGGGATGGGTGGGCACCCATGAGAACACCTCGAGCAGTGAGTGGGGGTGCATGTGTGCAAACTCCCGCACTCCACCCACCTCCACCCATCATCCACGCATGGAGCAACGGGCACAAATGCCCGATGCTCCATGCATGGATATGGGTGAAGTGGGTGGAAGTCTGTGGGAACACACCTGCATGCACTGTCCACCTGCTGTGCTGCCCACCAATCCCCTCACGCACCCATGTGAAGGGTCATTGACGGAAGATGGAATAGAACCTGCCGTGGCCTTTGGCATATCTGCCCCATGTGGAGAATCGAAGATTGCCTGTTGGAGCTGCGCTGGTGTGAGGTGAGCCCCAGTGCCAGAAGCAGATGGGACTGGAGGGACTGTACCCAGTCCGTGAGAGAGTTCGGAACCAGATGCTGGGAGAGAGCTGGCGAGCTTTGTGCCTGACCTCGATGTGAGGATTGTGGAGTACGCTAGGAGTAGCTGGGGCCAGAGTAGGCCTGAAGCTAGGTGATGGTGGCAGGATGTGACTGCTGGAGCCAGAGGTGTACCCCAATGAACTTCAGCTTGTGGAACTTTGTTGAGCCGGATCTGAGGTGACCAGAGGCCAAGGATTAGGGCATGCAAGTACTGGGGACCCAAGGTGGGAGGTACTTGGGGGAAGTGTCATAATTGTGGCCAGTCGGGACATTATTGGAAGGTCTGCCAGGAGAGATGGCAAGGCCTCCTGAAGACCTGGACTCTAGGGTGTCAGAGCCAGAGGAAGGCAAAGGGTTGCTGGACCTGTGTGGTGATGAGACATGTAAAAAGGCTGCGTCCCTATAGAGGGAAGAGGGATACATGACCTGAGCCAGACAGAAGGGTCAGTCTGGTGGCAGGGGCCACCCGCACAAAGGTCAGGAGCCAGAAGCCAGGGCAGAGACCTCCTAGGAGGTGTTGGGCTTGTCAAGCCCTGGGACATGTCAAGAGGGAATGTCCCACAGGGAAGCCTCCTAAGGAGATTCAGAGGGTTACAAGGAAAGGTAGCGGGTTAGCAGGGGGGTGACCGAGCCAGCTAACCAAAGAAAGGAAGTCTATGGGCACCCAAGTAGAAGGGGGGTGCTTCAAAGACATAGACACCCTTGAAAAGGCAGTCAGGCAGGTGTTAACTGATAATGCCTGCCTCTTGAGAAAGCTAGAGGCCCTCAGAGAGGGACAGGTGGTCTCAAGACCTAAGAGGAAGGACCAAGAGACCATGACTAAGAGCTCTAGCGACATGGTGGCAAGAGCAGCCTTGAGGCCGGGGAGTCATGAAAAGGGTATAATGACTCAGGTCTTCGGGGCAATCATAGGTAGGATGCTGGGCCATAGACATTCCCTACTAGAGGAGAACATAGCCCTCAGGAAAGAAATAGAGGAATTAAAAGGGAACCTGCAAGGGCAGGACGAGTCCTCTTCTGAAGAAGAGTATGGGGAGCTGATAGCTGCCTTGGGGGAAAAGGAGTACCCCACAAAAGTGTTAAGCCCTGGGAGAAAAGAGCTAACAGAGGCTACAAGAAGGTAGCTGTTAACCTACCAGAGGAGTCTGGCTTTAAGTCCCAGGGTGGGATAGATGGAATGGAAAGTGTGGCCGCTATCCCAACCCCAAGAAAAGAGGAACAAGGGACCCGAGGGCCTGATGGGCACCTAGTGGGCCTAAGAGTAAATGGGTACAGGGGGGCAATTGAGCCAATACCCTAATGCACCTAAGTGTACCGAGAGAGGAAAGAAGTACAGGGGATGATTGAGCCGGTACTTTCATGTGCCTAAGGGGGGCAGGGTGTAGGCAATTGAGCCAGCCACCAAGCACAAACCTCTGCCTTAGGGGCAAGAGAACCCGGCAGGGTGTAGGCAATTGAGCCATCTGGGACTGTGAGTCTAGGTGAACTCAGCAGGGTGTAGGTGATTGAGCCAGCTGGGGTTAACTGACACTGTGGTGACTCTGGGTGGTAGGGTAGGCAATGGAGCAGACCACCAGAGTTCCACAAGAGCCCTGGGAAGGACTGTAGTGAACTTGGTAGTACATGGCCACAACAGTTGGCTTTGAGGGTCCCAGGGCTGGGAGGTCCAGAAGGAACGGGTGGGCCAGCTTCCCACCCCAGAAGGGGCCTCATAGATGTGATGTGAAAATACTGAAAAAGTTGGTGGAGAATTGTGTCTAGTGAAACCCAGCAGGGTGTAGGCGATAGAGCCGGCTGGGTTCAACTGTATGTAAAATCCCTAATGGGTTGGTGGAGAAATGCAAGGGGCTGTGTTGAATCCCCTTTCATTCTGTACATTGGGTGGAGATGGTTCCCCAACAGGAAGAGACATGGTTCCCCTGAGACAGTTGGGGGGGAGCTGGCTCCCCAACTGATAAACCCGGTGGTATGGGCCGGCTGCGAGGGGTGATGGGAGGCTGGCGTGGGCATTAAAGCCCCAATAGGTGTGGAGTAGCCGCACCTTGCTAAAAGGTAAAAGCCAGTCTTCTCCGAGAGAAGCTTGTCTCCCTGAAGGGGGAGGGGTGTAGCAGGGAGCAGTCCAGGGGGGTTGCTACCCCTTTAAGAAGGGGGCTGTGGGTGCCAGTCAGAGGGCTGGGTGCACCCAGGGGTGTGGCAGCACCAGCCCCAAGGCTGGGATCAGCCAATAAGGAGTACAGGCTGAGTAACCCCTGTAACAGAGTGGGCAGGTTACTGGCCCTTTAAGTCTGGTAGTGTAGATTCCTGGCCACGCCCACTTTTCTGTATATAAGGAGAGACAAGGAAGCGAGGAAACAGTCTTTGCCAGGGAGGCAAAGGAGCAACATCCCCCAGGGAAACCTTGCTGCTCTACGCTCTCCAGGGTGCTGATGTCTGGAGAACCAGCGGGACCCAGGCAAGGTACAAAGGCTTTGCCCAGGAGGGAGCCTCTTGGCTGGGGAAGGCTTGGCCAGAGCCTGGGGTTTAAGGCCTGGTTGAATGGACTTTGGGGACTTGTGGTTGGGTTGCTCCTGGGCCTGTACGGTGGAGGCGGATGAGCTGGCAGCCCCAGGAGCATTGGACTGATGATGTCCAAATAAAGGACTGTGAACTGGAAACCCTCTGGACTGGGTGGTGTGTCGGGAGCCTGTACCACTGCCTGGAAGGAGGGGGTTCAGCTGACGCTCAAGGCTGAGATGACTTAGCAGGGGGTGAGCTAATTCCCCTGTGAGTGTGACCCCAGTGCCCCGTGTGGCCCTGGGGGACCCCCCCCTCCTGCTACACGCTGTCCTGTGTCATAGTTCCTCACTGTTAATTATCTTAAAAAGGAAGGCTCATTAAGCTTAATGGGTGGGGGACTGAAACCTGAGTTGCAAGTTGGCTTTGATTTGGCTCTGAAGAAGACCTTGGAGGTCGAAACATGCTAGCCAATATAAGATGATGCCAATACATTTGTGGACATTAGGGAACTTTTTGGAGCGCTCCTTTGTCTTTACTTTTAGAGAGTAAGTTGGGGGAGGGGTGGTGGCTTGTTTTTTAGCTGTATTTGCTGCATATAGTCATTTGGAACTGTTATATGGTCTTGGTTGTACCAATATATCCTTATTTATATAATTGCTCTATGGTACCTTGTTCTTGGGTTGATTTGTTGTAGCTTGGGGCTTTGTTGATGGGGTGGGCCTTATTAGTTTTCCTTCTTGTTGTTGGCTAAATTAGAAACACCAAAGCCAGCTTTTCCTCCGGTAGCTCTGATAGTAGAACTAGGCACAGGTGACTGCCCTAGGCACAGGCATAGAGTTCAAGTTTGGAACTTGTAATAAGCTGAAGGTATGATGTTGTTGACTTTCTATGTAAAATAATACAAGGCTTTGTTCCCGTGTGATAAACTCTCTGAAATCTAGATACTATTTCCTTTATCTGAAGCAGCCTTGAACCCACGATCTTCCAATATCTATTCCTCAAATCTACCACCAGAGCTACCTAGTAATTTCTAGCCATCTCTTTTTAATTTAGTCGTGGAGAATAGCTTGGCATATTTATTTATTTGATTTCTGTAATATATAGTTTGTTAAAGATTCACCCCAAATGATTGATTTAAAAATTAACTGCCTGATAAAATTCCCTCACACTTCTCCCCACTTTCTCACCTAGAGGAGCCCCCTGCCCACCCTTTAAACACACCTGTATTCTGCCCCCTGTTCACATAGGAGGGGTTACAGCACTCCCATTCCATATTACTTAAAACACTTCCCAGCCCCCCATCCATTCCAACTCTCATGCTTCTCACACCTGAAAGTCTCCACCTCCAAACTGCTCCCCCATCTCTCATTCGGGAGGAACACATACCCAAGCCCAAACCCCTCACCTCTCCCAAGGGGAGTCATGGCTGTTTCAAAACTGCACCCATCGTATTCCTCTAATAATTCACATTAAAACATGAAATAAAATTTTACAAATGCCCCTATTTCCACCTTTGTCACCACCAAAGGTCAACACCAAAGAGTTCTATTGAGTGATGCCATGCCGTGGGCAAGCACCCCCAGACAGGCCACTCCAGCTTATGTAGCTCTGGGAGCTGGAAGGGTCGTCCAGGGGTGGAAGGCATCCATCTTAATAATACCTGGGCTGGGGCACACTGCTCCCCCTGCCCCTCTTCTGGAAACCAAGCTCAGAGAGGACCACATGATATTTGCAGACCCCACTGAAAGGGGTAGCATTCCACAGGGAGAGGGTGTACATTAAGCCCGGCAGCTGAAGCATATTACTCACATAAAGGTGTGGCTTCTTGCATATGTATGGGGCTTGGCCTCTGTGTGATGGATTTTCTGAGGTCTACATACCGTTCTATGCTAAAAGCAGTCTTGAACCCCCACCCTTCACACTTACATTGCAAAGCTCCCTGAGTAACTACAGAGGTCCCTTTCTACCCCGGTCATGGAGACAGGCATTGCATATTGGTCGCATAAAGCACTGGTGGTGACTGTCTTCAAAGGGCTCTTCCAGTGTGGCACTGGCTCAGCAGCTGTGCCAAGGATTCTAGGTTCCATTTCACCTCTGTCTGCCCAAGTTGTCTTCTGACAGCTGGTTTTAAAAAAAGTGGACTCACTCACTCACTGTTTTCCCCCATTTTATCCACGGTTTCCCAAATGGATATTATCCATCGGAAACTAAATGTATAGTAGCTATTGCTCAATCCGTCGATGAGCGTACCCGCTTTAGCTCAGTCACAGCTTTGGACAAGGTGGTTGGTTTTTTTTGTTATGCTGTAGGAAATTTAAATCAATGTCAAAATTAAAACCACAACTAACATTTTGTCTTACAAACTCCCATTCTCGTGGCCCTTTTCCAGGAAGAGCCTGAAGGGGAAGCACTGATGGTAAATCCCTCAGTATGCATCTAAAATAATATTCTCTTACTACTTTAAACACATTAGTATATGAGCTTCTCTCCATTCATTGCTCTGAATAAAGGTGGAAGCTACTACTTTTTGCTTCTTGGAGGTGAACAAATCTTCCTATTAAAGGATTTTCTCCCCGCTGTGTAATTTTTCTCCACTTCTCTCCTTCTCCTCCTCCTCCTATAAGTGCAATCCTACTTTTTCAGGCAAATAGAAAGAAGCTGAGTGTTCAACTCATGTTCATGCTGGTTCCATTAGAGGTTCTTGGTGTGCACATTCCTAATCACTGTTGCGTATGCTGCTCAGGGATCTGTGCTCACTGCACTTACCCCCCCCCCCCATCCATTGCCTTTAATGGGGAAAATGCAGTGAACGTGGGCCCCTTCTATTCTATAGTTTTGTTCAGCACATGGAACTATTGTACAGATGGACCATGAGGGATAGGATGATAGTGATGAGTAACATCAGAAGAATTTTAATTTGGCTTCCAACTTATTAGTGTATTCTCCTCTTGGACTTCCTCCAAATTTACTGCTTTCAGTTAAAGTGTGAAACTCAAAGCCAACAACAAGAAAAATTTCTAAAACGGGGTATTTGAGAACCATATTCTATATAATATTTACAACTACTTTTTCTACCCTATCCTAGACAAAACATCTTTCCAACTTTTTCCTCATTCTTTTTGGTGGTTTAATTTTTGTCCATTTCTTTCTCTCTCTTCAGTGCAGGCTGTTTACTCTTATGTCTCTCCCCTTTTCTCTTTTGTCATCTGTCTCTTCGTTTCATGCTTTTCCTTTGTGTCGCACCAACTTTTATCCCTTCTCCTTTTCCCTCCCTTTACCCAGCTGGGAGCCACATGCTGTGCACCTGGCTCATGAAGAGAATTTTGCTTTTCAGGTTGGTCAGGTACTGGTGTGTTTAATACTTATTATGTAACAAATAAAATACCTGGTGTACAGTACATGAATGCATAGCATAGTTATTTTATCTTTGTCACCATTGTAAAGATGGGTGCTGTTTTGTTATTCTTCCACACTTTAAAAAAAATGCCATTCTTGAAGTTCTGTTCTTGCTACTGATGATTTTGGTGTCCATATGTTTAATCCAGACCACTGACTTGAGTTTGGGTTCTAGGCTGCAAAAAGAGGGTTCTGTGCATACAGTAGAATTAAGCACTGAATGGAGGTGAGTAAACTTGGTGAAATAATTAAAACTCAGTTTTATGTAAAAATTTACCATTGTGAAGTTTGAAAACTCCTCTTTCTCCATGAGGATATATATTATAGGCTGGTGGATTTAACACATGCCTAGGAGTCGAAAGGTCTCATGTTCTGTTCCCTTCTTTGCTGCTAACTTGGCTTAATGATATCTTAATTGGTAAGTATTATTATATACTACACTCCAGATGGTGAGCCAATGCTCCAATAATTAAGTAGCATTCACAAGTTCCCAAAAGCAAGGCAGTGTGTAGCCATGATTAGAACCCATGTTTGTTGACGTTGAAACCTGGGCCTGCCATGTCACCAAGGAAACTCATTCAGCTGTGTTGAACTTTCCCCTCTCTATATTAGATAAAAATAAATAGATTTTAAAACATGAGCACTTAAAAATACATGTGCATCTTTAAAAATGCATAATATGTAGGTAAGCATTGTTAATTCCAGTTAACAAGTTGGAATGAAAGTTTTGCTCTTAAATTCTGTATTAGTTGTTCTGATATTATAGAAGGGAATAATTGAGCAAAACCTGACCTGGCTCAGGTTTATGGATTTGAAAAGTATCCTTGGTTACTGAGATGAGGTTCCTTCTTAATTAACTGGTTAAAGTTAGTATTCGTGATCTCTCTCCCTCCCTAATATGGAATATAAAATACCACAAATTATACATACATGGTATAAATAGAATACTGTCATGAAAAAATTGACATTCCTATAAAGCCCTCAACAGCCTGGGTCCCACCTACCTGCACGATCGCCTCACTCTCCATGTTCTGGATCAACCTCTGCGGTCCACCGGGAGCGCCCTTCTTGAGGTCCCCCAGGCTGCTCGCGGGGCGCCGATGGGGTGTTCTTGGTGGCCACTCCTAGGCTGTGGAACTCCCACCTGGTGGAAGCCCAGGTGGCTCTGGACCTCGCCTCCTTTCATCGTAGTTGTAAGATGTGGCTGTTCCACCGGCCTTTGGTGAGGGGGATGGGTAGGGTGGGCTGGGGGTGGGAGGGGTTTCTTGTTTTCTGTGGTGCCCCCATTAGTTTTAATGGGGTTTGTATTCTGGCTTTTAATGTTCTATTTTGTTGGTTTAAAATGTTTTTATTTGTAAGCCGCCTCGAGCTGCTTGATTGCTGAAGTGGCAGGGTATAATAAATAAATAAAATATTACTTCAAATCATATTTGAGGCTATCCCAAGCATAAGATGCAAATATTGTCAGTCTGTTAAAAATAATTTGCTTAGCTTTAAAGTATGATTTAATTAGCATACCTTATCCCCCAAACTGTTGATATTTTTCTGTGATACTAATGACAATGGAAGTGAACAACAAGTCAAGGCTATGTTAATTTTATCCAGATTTGCCAAAGCAAAAAAATAAATAAAACAGATGTTTTCTGACTCCCCTGCATTTTCTTCTTCTTCTTCTTCTTCTTCTTCTTAGCATTATTATTATTAGCATTTATATAGCACCAGCGATGTACCTGGTGCTTACAAAGAACAAGATAAACATGGTCCCTGCCCGAGAGCTTACAATCTAAAGACCGGGGGAGGGGAGACAAGGAAGGGGAGAACAGAGGGAGAGACAAGGGATGTGACATCCATGAGGATGCGAGAGTTCAGGTACACATATAGAAATGAGCCACAGGATTTTAAAAGCTTTAAAACATGACATGCCCAGATCCTTAGTTGTTAATAATCGGCATGTCTAATGAAGACAACAGAGTGCACCAATTTACATCGTTTGAGGATTTATCCTGGTCTCAGTAACAATGTTATAGATATTTGCTTGAGAGAGTTGATAGAATTTAAAGTCTCATTGCTTGATTAATTCTTTGTGCATGTGCCTACCTCCTCCACCTAGCATGCTGAGGGCAGTGTCATTTAGCGTGACTCCATTCTATTCAATAGAGCAGTGGCTGCGGGAGGCCAGACAGCATATGTCCTAGGGCCATACAAGTGCTATTTAGCTGGATGTACTCTGCAAAGCCAGGGGCTCTCAAGGGACTACAAAAAGTCGCATTAGTGGCAATAGCACTGAATGCCTATACACAGTTATGTAAATGCTCACGGTGATGAAGTGTTTGGTATTTTTTCTCATCTGGTTACAATATTGTACACGTATGGTTAGTTGTTGCTACTTCTGTTACATTATTTATAAGTAATATCAGGGTAGTCAGCAATGACGTCCACTTTAAGGAAATGGTACAAAATGAGCTGGTGCCTTTTCTCGCAGATCACCTTGTTATGTCATGAGGAAGAAGAGGACGCACAAAGCATGTCACCGGAGGCATTTAGAAGCTGTCTACCTTTCCTTTGCATTTGCCATTACCAGTTTCAGGAACGTAGGATCTTGTCTAAACACACATTGCTGAAATTTAACAAAATTTGTAAAGCAACATATAAGGTGGCATGGCCCCATTATGTGGAAGCTTCAATTTAAGTGTGGGCAACAGCGTGCCTATAGAAGAGAACTTTCCAGATTTCCCTAAAACAGGGGGGTTTTTTGCTAATTTTTAAAATGGGTGCAACTTTCTTGTGTTCACAAGTTCTTGGCAAAACAAATCCTTCCTAAATACGAATTCAGGCCTGCCCATATGGTTGGTAAAGCAGGTGTTGCTGGCCAGCCTTTCACTAATGTAGCATCATAACCAGAAGTGGTATGAATAACCTCCCAGTAGAAATGACAGTAGTTTACGGATACTTCCCTTCAGAAACTCACGACTGAGAGAGACAGCATTTGTCAGAGTGCCACCTTCATCCATGCGTTTATAACCTCAAGGATAGACTACTGAAATGTGCTCTATGTAGGGTTGGCCTTGATGACTTTTCAGAAGCTGCAGCTGGTGCATAATGCAGCAGCCCAGTTCTTTTTAGGATTGGGTCACGAGGAAGTACGTTAACATCTGTGCTTCAGAGTATGCACTGATTATTACCAATAGCTTTCTGGGCAAGTTTCAGGGAACTGGTTTTGACCTTTTAAAGTAGGGCTGAAATGAGTTCTCGCCCTGGTCAAGATCTCAGCAAGAACGGCCTTCTCGTCAAGGTTCTCAGGGTCAAGAATCTCATGAGAATCGGTATTCTTGCTACCATTCTCAAAGAGATTATCGAGTACCTCAAATGGCCCCCCAAAATGTTCTGTGCTTGCACAAAATCGCCATTGGGAGGCCGCGCGTGTGCAGAATGGTCACAATGGCCATTTCCACATGCACAGAGCATTTGGGGGGTTTCGAGACTATCATGAGATTTTTGAGAAACCTCCGAAACTGCTCTGTACATGAAAAAAATGGCCACTTTCCAGCAGTGGGGGCACTGCAGAGACATCGACAATCCTGTTCAGTTTCGCTGCAGGCAGCAAAGAAGATCATCGCCCTACATTGGAGAGACACTAAAGAACTTTTGGTAGGAGAATGGATGAATAGATTATGGTACCACCTCACTATGGAAAAGGTGGCAGCGAACTTAATGGACAAAAAAGAGTCCTATGCAGCAAAATGGTTCCCCTGTGTATGTGTCATGACAAAATCAAATCTGCCAGAAGAGCAGAGAGCATACCTATTTGATTATTATGTAGAACTAACGAACTCACCTGAACCCAAAGAAACAATATTCTTAAGAACTAAGATTTGTAAACACAGTTGAATGTTTATAAGTTTGTTTATAATGTTAATTAAAATAAAAGTTGGTTTTTTTTGTTTTTTTTTAAATGGCCACCAGGGCCACGCATGCTCATAATGGCTGAGGTGGTCATTTGCAAGAATGCATGAGAATGTTGCTGGGGTTTGCTAGACTCTTGATGATTCCTGCGAGAACGGAGAACGCACAGTGTTCTCATCTCAGCATTACTTTAAAGCCCTAAATGGCCTGTGCCACACATCTGAAAGGTTATCTCCTCCACAATGTTCCTAAGCAATCCCTGCAGTTGGCCAGGAGCACCCTCTTGTAGTACCATCTGCCTGTCGTGTTCATTCAGCAAGGGTATGCAAAGAGGCAGTCTCAATTGCTGTCCCACTATTGTGGAACTCCTTTCTCCTTAAAGTTTGCCAAGCCCAAGACTGAGCATTTTTCAGAAGCAATGTAAGACTTTTCTTTTGAACAAGTGTCCAAGGAGAAGGTCAGGATATAAGTTTAAATAAAGCCATTTAAATGCAGAGAAAAATGGGGTGATTTTGTAAAATAGTCTATTTTTTCTTTTAAATTAAACCTGTTAAGCAAAATTTTAGAAAACAAAACATTAAAAACCTCAGGCAAACCTACAGTCAATATGAGAGCATTTGCTTTTCCCTTCATTCACAGTCTCCTCCTTCTCTTGGCGCTCTTTCATTAGACAGGACATGGCTACTTCCTGTTTTATTGCTGCTCTTTTGTATTTTTTGTTTCACGCATTTATCATGCAGTCATGATTTAGGTTAGGAGGAGAACTTTGAAACTTATTACACTTTGCAAATCTTAGTTTTCATTTTTTTTAAAAAAGAGTAACTTTGGCCACTTGCACATGAGATGGGTCAGGGAGGGAGGACAACTTCCGTGAGCTGAAAACATGGCAAAGGGAATCATGTGAAGCTCCGCTCATGTGCACAGGATTTTAAATGTCATTAGTCCGTCTCTGCGGTGATTTCACTCATGGATTACAGAGCTCAAAATTCAGTCCTGTGCTCCATGAGTGAAATCACGGCAGAAATAGGCTAATGTTTCAAATCTCATGCGCGCAAGCAGAGCTTTGTGACTTTACCCTGCAATGATTTCAACTCACGGAAGTCCCCCCCCCCCCCCCCTGTCCCTTGTATAAGCACCCATTGTGAACCGCAAACACCTTACTCCAGAATAGTTTCATTGAAGCCAACATGGAACCTGAATGGGATTACGCTGGAGGAAGTAGTTTATTGATCATGGCAAAAGGGTGCAATCCTCATTTGTTCAGGTTCAAAAACAAGGGGAGTTGTCAACAAGTTAGTTGTATGCTGACATGCATTACTGTATGGAAGTGGGTACCAAATTCTCATTTGTAGTGAGAGGCATCGTTGTTCATCACCCATTCATGATGATGATTGCACATGCAGTGTCCCCTCTTCAGTTCCCAACAGAGCCCTTCCAATGTACTCAGCACTTAAGTGTATTTTGACTATGTATAAGTATGTCTCTGATACAAACGTCCATTCTGCACTACTAAGTACAGGTAGTAGCCTGCTGACTGTGCTTCTCCTGCACAGCTACTCCTTGCTCTGCTAATGAGGATTTGGCACCCACTTCAGCCTAGTGCAGAACTTTATTTATTTATTTATAAAATCATTTAATACCCCACCCCTCCTGCTCCAAGCAGTCCAGGGCAGCTCTCAATGTTAAAACACATAAAAACAATAAAACCATAAAATACAATAAAAGGGAAAGCACAAACCAAACCACCCCATCTCCCCCACCAAAAGCCAGGCAGAACAGCCAGGTTTTACAGATACGACGGAAGGAGGGGAGATCCAGAGCCACTTGGGCCTCTACTGGGAGGGAGTTCTGCAGTCTAAGTGCGACCACCAAGAACGCCCTCTCCATAGTGCCCCCTCAAGCCACACGGGGGACCTCAAGAAGGGTGCTCCCAGTGACTTCAGAGGCTGCTCCAGAGTGAGGCAGTCCTGCAGGTAAGTCAGGCCAAGGCTGTATAGGACTTTATGGGTCAAAACTAATGCCTTGAATCGGGCCTGAAACACTATAGGCAGCCAGTGCAGAGCCCGGAGCACTAGTGTAATGTGCTCACAGCGACCCGTCACCATAAGGAGATGGGCTGCAGCATTCTGCACTAGCTGCAGTCTCCAGACTGCCACCATAGGTAGCCCCACATAGAGTGCATTGCAATAGTCCAATCTTGAGGTAATGAAAGCATGGATGATGGCAGCCAGGTCACTCTCTGAAATATACAGCTGAAGCCATTGCACCAGATGTAATTGGTAAAATGTACTCTTCACCACAGCCCCTACCTGGAAATCCAGGCAGTGCTGTGGATCGAGGAGCACGCCCAGACTACGGACCTGGGATACTAGTGGAGGGCGGACCCCGTCAATTATGGGAACTGCCACATCCACTGCCTTCCGCATCAGCTCCATCTCGTCTGGATTCAGCTTCAGTCGGCTCGCCCTCATCCAATCCCCAATAGACATTAGTTAAGCACTGAGACTGCCAGCTCTTTGTCAGATGAAAATAAGAGGTAAAGTTGGGTGTCGTCAGCATATTGATAACACCGCGTCCCATCCCGTCTCACAACCTCGTGCCAAGTGGCTGCATGTACACATTGAACAAGAGTGGGAACAGAATAGAACCTTGCAGGACATCACCAAGTGAGGTCCCGTGAAGATGAAGAACAATCCCCAAGTACCACGAGCTGAGCTCTTCCAGCCAGGAAGGAGCAGAACCAGTCAAGGACGATTGTGCCTACTCCAGCTTGATCCCACAAGTGAGTCACCAACAACCCATGGTCAACAGTATCAGAAGCAGCCAACAGTTCTAACAGAATTAACAAGGTTGAACGACCCTGATCTAATTCATGGCAAAGGTCATTGACCAAGGCCACAAGCGCAGTCTCTGTGCCATAGCCCAGATGAAAATCGGACCGAAAGGGATCCAGATAGCCAGTACAGTCTAGATGCCACTGTAGCTGCTGGGCCACCACTCGCTCAATAACCTTCTCTAAAAAGTGAAGGTTAGAGACCGGCCGATACCACCTCTTTGAGGTAGCCCAGCACTCTGCCCTCCCAAATAGAGGCATTGATCACTCCCACCAGCAGCAACTCCACCGTCTCCCAGTTGGCCAGGGCGGGTGCAGGTCAGGTTCACAAAACGTGCCCCTAACAATACGAAGAACATCCCCCACCCTGGCGGATGACGCCAACTGAAATTGATTCCACAAAACCAGACAAGGCGAGGCTTCCACAACCTTTGGTTCACCCACTGCAATAAGTGCAGCATTGAAGTTAGTTAGTTTTTTAAAATTTATTTTATAAATGATTACCCACCCATCCTGCCACAGGCAGCTCTGGGTGGCTTACAGTCAACAATAAAAACACTTAAAATTCTCAAGACAAGGAGGAATTAAAAATATCCCTAACCACCCACCACCCTAACCCATTTCCCCCCACCCTCCCCACCAAAATATAGGTGGAACAGCCACATTTTACAACTGTGTCAAAAAGAGGGGCGATCCATGGCCAAACGGGCCTCCACCGGCCGGGAGTTCCACAGCTGTGGAGCAGCCACCAAGAAGGCCCTCCCCATCATGGCCCCCCGGAAGACACGGGCGATCTCAAGGAGCGCACCCCCCTCATGACCGCAGGGAGCCGATCCAGAACCTGGGGGGGGTGAGGTGGTCCTGAAAATAGGTTGGACAAAGGCCGTTTAGGGCTTTATAGGCAAGCACCAACACCTTGAATCGGGCCAGGAAAACTATAGTCACTCAGCCAGTGCAGAGACCGAAGAACCGGTGTAATATGTTCCCGGTGACCCAATCCCACCAGGAGATGGGCCGCTGCATTCTGCACAAGCTGCAGTCTCTGAACCGTCACCATGGGTAGCCCCACGTAGAGCGCGTTGCAGTAGTTTAGCTAGAGGTTATGAAACCATGGATGACAGTGGCTAGGTCAGAGTCCGAAACATACGACCGAAGCTGACATATCAGATGTAATTGGTGAAAGGCACTCCTTGCCACAGACTCCACCTGAGCATCCAAGCAGAGCTGTGAGTCAAGGAGCACCCCCAAACTCTGTACCTAGGGAACATGATGAGGGTAGACCTCATCAATGATGGGGGCTGTCACCCCCACCACCTTACCCACCAGCATCACCTCTATATTATTAGGATTCAGATTTAGTTGATTTGCCCTCATCCAATTCCCCACAGCTGCCAGACACCCATTAAGCACCAAGACTACCGGGCCGGGATCCGATAAAAAAGAGAGGTAAAACTAGGTGTCATCAGCATATTAATGACCCCACACACCAAACCTCCTGACCACTTTACCATGTGGTTGCATATACACATTGAATAGGAGAGGGGACAGAACAGAACCCTGCGGGACTCCACACAACAGGTCTCGGTATGATGAAAAAGAGTCCCCGAGCATCACTCACTGAGTTCTTCTGGCCAAGAAGGAGCAGAACCAGTCAAGAACTGTACCACCCGGTCCTGCAGGTGCATCACCAACATCTCATGGTCAACGGTATCAAAAGCAGCTGACAGATCTAATAGAATCAGCAGGACCAAACGACCCTGATCCAGTTCCTAGTACAGGTCTTTGACCAATGCCACAAGCGCAGTCTCGGTGCCATAACCCAGGTGAAATCCTGACTGTGAGGGATCAAGAAAACTGACATGATCCAGATGCTCCTGCAACTGCCGAGCCACCACCCGCTCAATAGCCTTCCCTAAAAAGGGATGGTTAGAGACCAGCCGATAGCTGGCAAAGGAGTCAATGTCAAGCAATGGTTTATTGAGCAGGAGCCATACCACCGCCTCCATAAGGCAGCCCTGCACCCTGCCCTCCCTAAGGCCCCATCGTCTCCCAGCAGGCCTTCCTTAACCAGCCAGGATGGGCAAGGGTCCAGTTCACAACAGGTAGCCCTAACAGCCCCAAGAACATCCTCCACATTGGTAGGGGTCACCAACTGAAACTAATCCCACAAACATGGATAAGGCGGGGCTTCCATAACCTCCAATTGCCCCACTGCAAGAAATGCGGCATCAAAACTGTGATGAATCCGAGTGATTGTATCCGCAAAATAATCCACAAACATGTCACAGCGGGCACTAGATGACACCACTCCAAGGTGGAGAGAGGCTGGACTGACCAGCCCCCGCACCACCCCGAAAAGCTTTGCTGGACGGGATTTAGCAGATGCTATGAGGGCAGCAAAAAAATCCTTCTTTGCTGCCCGCATAGGTTCATAAACTTGCTCAATGTCGCAACCTGTTGACTTCAGGATGTGAACGGCACCACCGTTGCTCTAACCACCACCCCTCCTGCTTCAGCATCTGCAGCCCCTCCAAAAACCAGGGAGGCCTACGGTGCTGCCGCCTGGGAAGCGGACGCCTCAGAGCCGTCTGATCAATGACCTCTATCAGCAAAGTGTTCCACAGCCCGACGAGGTCATTGATGAGACGGTCATCCACATCAAAGGGTATATCCCCCAGAGACTCCCGGTTCCATCAGTCTATGGGGGCAGACATGCACCAGGAGAGAGGCCTGCAGGAGGTAATGATCCGTCCATGACAAGGGCACAGCTGATATCTCACCCACCAACTAACCTCCCGCCTCAAGGCCGGTGCAAAACACAAAATCTAAGGTATGTCCCCCCTGATGCATCGGATTGCTGACTGTCTGAGACAGGTCCATGGTTGCCATGGAGGCCATGAACTTATGCTCCACACCCCTAAGATCGGTGTCAGCATGGAAGTTGAAGTCCTCCAGGACTATTGTCTTCGGGGACCGCAACACCACCCCAGACACCAAGTCCGCTAGAGCATGTAGGGAGACCGCCATACAGGTAGGCACAAGCAGCACTCCCAAACTGTCCCCTGCCAAATCAAACACCAGATGGAGACCCTCAATACCCAATATGGATTGCACCAGATACCTCCGAACAGCCCAACACTCCCTAAAAATCATGGTTACACTTGCTCCCAGCCCCCACTGCAGCAGCTCCAAGAAGTGGTCACTTCCACCTGCAAACGGCACCGCAAACAGCTCTTTGCCCTTTGGCAGGGCCCTTCAGCTGCACCCACTGAAGTAGTGTTGGTACCTGCGGGGAGGAGAACCAGAAAGGCACAGGTGTTGGGGATCAAGTTGTGGTGAATCTGAGCAATTATCTCTGCAAAATAATCACCAAATATGTCACAGCTGGCACTAGATACCTCCGATTCCAGGCGGAGGGAGGAAGGACCAACCAATCCCCTCATCACCTGGAAAAGCTCTGCTGGATGAGATTTTGCAGAGGCTATACAGGCAACAAAAAACTCCTTTTTTGCTGCCCTTACAGCTACAGTGTAGGCATGTAAACTGGCTTTATGCTGCAATCTGTTCACTTCAGCACGCGAATGGCACCACTGTTGCTCCAACCGCCCCTCCCATTTCAGCAACCTCAGGTCCTCCGTAAACCATGGAGGCCTGAGGAGCTATCGCCAAGGGAGCAGACGCCTCTGAGCTGTCCGATCAATGGCTTCCAACAGCCAGGTATTCCATAAAGCCACGAGGTCATCAAGCGGGCAGTTGTCAAGATCAGAGGATACCTCCCCAAGAGCTTTCCAGAACTGCTTGGGTTCCATTAGTCTCCAGGGGAGAACCATCCGAATTGGTTCTACACCCCCCAGGGGCAGACGTGCCAGGAGACGTGCTCGCAGGAGGTAATGATCCGTCCATGCAAGGGTTCTACTGACACCTCCCCCATCGATGAATCCCCCGCCTCAAGGCCGGTGCAAAAAATCAGGTCCAGGGTATGCTCCCCATTATGCATTGGGCCGTTGACAATTTGGGACAGGCCCATGGAGGCCATGAACTCACGTTCCGCACCACCAAGACTGGCATCAGCATGTATGAAGTCCCCCCCAAGACTAGTGTTTTCGGGAAGTTCAACATCACATCTGACACCAGCTCCGTCAGGGCGAGTAGGGATGCTGCCATACAGGTAGGTGCATGGTATACTAGCAATACCCCCAGTCTGTCCCCTGCCAAATCAAACACAAGATGGAGGCCCTCTACCCCTGATATGCACCTGCACCAAATACCTACTGACAATGTATCCTTAAAAATAATGACTACACCGCTCGCCCGTCCCTCTGACCAAGGCTGATGCTGCATGGAGTACCCAGCTGGCATGAGGTCAGCCAAAATAGGCCCTAACTCATCGTCCAGCCAGGTCTCCGTAATGCACGCAAAGTCAGCGTCATGGTCCAGGATTAACTCCTGGACTGTAATGGATTTATTAACCACTGACCTTGCATTCAGCAGCATCAGATTCCAGCCAGGGGTCCTCTGATCATGGATTTGCTTCGTCACCTGCTTGGGGGTAAGTGAGAGGGACAGGCAACAAACACCTGACTGGTCTCTCAGATTTCACCCACCCCACCCCCACCATAGGAACCATATCTCCTCTGCCCCATCACAACCCCAATGGCTGCCCCCCCCTCCCAGATGCTCTGCCCACATGGCAAGGGAGATCCCCCCTCCCCACCAATTCCCCCATCCCACCTGCTCACACCAGGCAGGATCTCGACCCTTCCCCCCCACACACAGAGGCCAGAGATTGCAGCTTTAGTATGCAGCAAGTACATGTGCAACCCCCTTGCACACCTGGATGAATAAGGATTGAATCCCAGGTTTCTAGTGGTAGAGAGAGGCTTATGTAGGCTTGGATGTTTTATTTTTTTAAATGTTTTTATTTAAAAAACAAAAACAAAACAACAATTCTCTTTGGAATCTGGTTCATGCTTTTGCACACTTGGGACTGACAACCCAGCTGTGGGCATTTAAGACTTTCCTTGTCTTTCTTGGCTTGGCTTGGCTTGGAGATAAAGTAGTTCAAATGATACCTTTTATTGGAGCAGTAACACAAAGGTTGGGTATGCAGCTGACAGAGTCTACCAGTTACTACTAGGGGTGCAGCGGGTAGTGCATCTGCTACCTGTGGATAATACTTGCATTTTGGGACACACCCAGCGGGCATCTGATTTACGTGGTGATCCACATTGGGTCAGTTCAGGCACCCCAAATTTGGGGTGCCTGTTCTGGGTACCTTCTTTCAGATCTAGTTAATATAAACTTTTTATTGCTGTGAACCCAGTTTCTTTCATATGCATCTTCCCTTCACCTAGCCTAACCTACCTCTCACAGTTGTTAAGATTACATTTTTTGTTATGTAAAGCGCTCCAAGTGCCGTGGCATAAGAACATAAGTAGTGCCGTACTGGGTCAGACCAATGGTCCATCAAGCCCAGCATTTGGTCTCCAACAGTGGCCAATCTTGGTCTCTTGGGAGAAGTACCCAACAGGTCACAATGGGCAATCCATTCCATGTTGTTACAGCTCCCAACAGTACATTCCCAAAACCTACTTTGCTAATAGCCATTAATGGACCAAGTAAGAAAACAAGACCTAGCTCTGTTTTTAAAAACTCGGGCATCTTTCTCTTTCTCCTTATCTAGCCCACCCTCACCAGTTACCTTGTCTTATACGCTCCTACCCATACCCATGTCATTACATACCTCCTCCTATCTACCTATCCTACATTTGCTCAGTTTATATATTTCTGACTGGAGTGGCTATGCTACATGTCTGAGGGAGGGTCCTGTGTGGCTTGAAACTCGCTCATTTTCACCAACAGAGGTTGGTCCAATAAAAGATATCATTTGAACTACTCTGCCTCAATCTCTTACATTTGGGACCAACACGGCAACCACGCTTTCTCTAGATGGCTTGTCTTCACTTTCAGACTCCCATTTGTGCTTCCTCTTTTTGTTCCTGTTTCCTCAAACGCTTACACACATGGGAGTAAGAGCCTGCAGGATGCAACCCCCGGGGAGCAAGCCACAATGAAGCAGGCACCTGTCCCTTTAAGGACTCTTGCTGCTTTCAGTGACCACACCGTTCTCGTGCAGTAAAGAGCTGTGTTCACTGGAACCAAGTCAGTTTGCTGCCCACAATGGGCTGAAAAAGAGTTCTCTTGCAGAAGCAGGGAACCGACCAAGGTGCTTATCCAGGTCTAGGAGTAGAAGAGCTGATTGGCAGAGGCCAGGATGCATCAGAGCACCAAGGGTGCTTAACTTCTAAGAAGGACTAATTCTGGCTCTAAGGAAGTTCAACTGGAAGAAGGCAGGCGTATAGACAGCGGCTCGCTACACCATCTCCAGCTCAAGAACTTGAAGCTGGAAGGTTTTTGGAAAGAGCATTTATTGTTAATGGACTATCACACTCTAAATAAATAAGCACTTGGTGGGGTGGTCTGGCTCACTGAGGCCCTGATCTCAGGAAATACTTACCATGACAGCACTGTTACTGCAATATGCTTTCAACTTTACTCACCTAGTTAATCCTATTTAAGTCAGCAAAACTACTCCGTGTGTTAAAAGTTAAACATATGGAGACGCTTTTGTAGGTCATGGGCTATATGGCTTGTTTACCTTGGAATGGTGCACTGTTTTACTTAAGTGCTTTACTTTACATTTTTTAAAACTGGTGTAAAAGGCTGGTAGACTACATGCTTACAGCAGGGGAGGGAATGCAGGGCATGCCCCTATTACCTCTTCTGCTATGAATGGGTTGTGTGAACAAGTTCATAATTCACAGTATTTCATTTTAAATTAAGTTGATTAGGAATTGAATTATGGTTAAGGTATTATTATTTATCATTCACATAGTACTTTCAGTGCTCAAAGTGCTTTATTGTACCCAGTTCACTCTCACAACAACCCTGAGTGAGTAGTATTATCCCCATTTTACAGATGTGGAACTGAGGCTGAGAGATCGTGGATGGCCTTGCACAAGTCACTGAGTTCATGGCTAGACCGAATCCTGGTTCCTTATCCACTGACTCCCAGTAGAGTTTCAAAGCATTCCTCTCAAATAAGTATCCCCGTAGTACTACAATATTAGTGTACTGTAAATAAGATATAAATTAATCTTACTGCTAGATTTCTCCCTGAACTCTATAATTTTGAAGAATTCTACATAATTTTCTTATAATCAGTGCACTCAGAATATAAATTCATGTCACATTTCCCCCTTCCCCCTTTAACATTCATGTTCATTTCCTGATTTTAAATTAACATTTTAATGTAAAAACTAAACCCTACAGGAAGGGAATTTGTTAAAAAAAGAGACAAATATACTGAAATATCTTTAGACAAAATAGTAAAAGAACAGAGAAAGAAATCATAATGGGACCCGACTCTCAATAGATGTAAATGGACAAGCTCCTTTAATTTCAATGTATTTATGCTGATTTCCCTTAGCCATGGGTCTGGATCCTGCTCGAGATTTTCACTGTGTTATTTTTAGCATAGCCACTCTATGGGATCTGCTTAATATTTCTTTAGTCCAACATTTGAAAGAAAAGAAGGGTTAAAGTGGGATTTGGATGAGGATAAAAGAGCTTTATTCCCTCAAGGTGTCAGGTTTTCAGCTTAGAAAAAATAAGGACTGCTGGGGGTGGGGGGAGGTTTGTTGTGTTTCTCCAGAGGTATGGCCCTGCCAATGGGAAGGATCAGGAAAGTTAGAGAGCTAGTGGACAGATGTCTGGGGAGCCAGTGCCACACTCCTGGCTCTGTTTATTCCCAGTTGGCCTCTAGGATTACTGTAGACACAATTGCAGCCTATGGTTGGCTTAAATTACATGCTTGTATGTATGCAAATTCACAGGGTTATGATTTATTGTTTTTAGCCAGGTGTATATTTCTTTCTAACATTCAGCTTTCTCCCTGCCCCCATTTCCTCCTCATTTCCTAGAATCCTGTAGAGAGCATACAGTTGCCACAGGGAGTGGAAAAGTCGAGTTAACAGCTGACCTAATGAGTTTATACAGAGTTTTTAAAATATACCGTATTTATTTATTTTGTTTATACGCCACTCCCTCATGCCAACAGCATCTCAGGGCACCTTCCAATAAATACTAAAACACTTTAAAATCACCTTTTTTAAAATTACAATATTCAACAGATTTAAAACCCCCGTAACCCTAATTTAACTCGCCCCCCACCCAACCCCCGAAGGCCTGGGAGACCAGCCACGTCATACAGGCCCGCCGAAAGGCCAGCAAACTTTTTGCCAGGCATTCTACAGCCGCAGCCCTACCACCGAGAGAACATCCTCTCCATTGTGGCCCCCCACCTTACGCGGGCGACCTCCAAGAAGGCGCTCCCGGTAGACCAAAGAGGTCACCCTGAATCACAGAGGGTGAGGCGGTTCCTGAGATATCCGGGGCCAAGACTATACAGGGCTTTATAGATCAACGTCAACACCTTGAATCTGGCTCGGTACATTATGTTGGTGATGTTGGTTTTAGTGTATTTTATTGTTTTATCATATTGTTAGCCACCCCGAGATGCCGTGGGCATGAGGGGGTGGCATAAAAATGCCACGAAATAAATAAATAAAAATTATAGGCAGACAGTGCAGTGCATGGAGCACAGGAGTCGTACTCACGTCGACCCATCCCTGTTAAGAGATGGGCCGGCACATTCTGCACTAGCTGCAACCTCCGAGCCAGCATCAGGATACACCCCCAGCAATGCAATTTCAGGTTTAAAGGGGACTATAGTTCCGTTGATTTTGGTAATGAAAGACCATATTCGCCTCCAAAAGTCCTGCACGTGTATACAGCTCCAGAGGCAATGTTCCAAGGTGCCCTGATGCCCACATCTCTTCCAGCAAAGTCCTTTACCCAAATTTTGATAGCATTTCAATTGTACAGGCATTCTGTAGAACCTTGTGGTGGTCTTTATTTGTGCCTCTCTAACTTCCAGAGCCATTGCACAGCTGTCCATATGTGTCCATATTTCTTTCAGTTCCTGTTCAGAGAATGTTCTATTCAGCTCTTTCCCATTTATCTATGTAGGAATGCCGAGTCTTATACATCAATATTTTCATCTCTTTGTATATACCAGATAAACTAAACTAAACCGTTTCTAAACCCGGAGGGACCCTTCCAAAACTGTTTCTCAGCTCTGGGATAGCAAACACGCTTTTCAACTGTAAGTACTGGAATACCTCTCTTTTCCCCCCATATTTCCCCTTCCAGCTCCTTAAGTGTCTTGAATTTATTTTTTTTGAACAGCTTGCCATTGTAATTCCTTTTTGTTTTAATTGTTTAACTAGATTAGTGGCTATCTCTCTCTCACACAAATTCTCTGAACTGGCGAGTAAGGGGACGCCTGAAATTTATCCTTCAGTTTCCTTTGTATCCCTCTCCAGTTCTTGACCAGTGAGTTAGCAAATGGGTGTTCCTTCCTAATATTTGACTGGATTGTTGCTTCATCCGCTAGTACCTCTTTCAAAGATTTGATTTGTAACAGCTCCGCTTCAATTGCAATCCACTCAGGGTATTTTGGGCTATGGTACCAATATTGCATCGCCGTAAGCGTTGCTGCATTGTAGTACAATTTAATATCAGGCAAATTTAGCCCTCCCTTTTTTTTTTCGGATGGAACATTGTGCCACTTTTCAGTCTAGGTTTTTTCCCCCCGCCAGATCAGATCTCTAATCTAATCCATCTACCTAGCAGGACTAGAAATGTTGAATGTCCTGTGTCCATCTCCCGGCAGAGATCGTCCACCATAGCCAGGGTGAGACCCTGATTAAAATGGGTCAAGGAAATCGATGCTGTCAAGATGAGCCTGGAACTGCCGTGCCACTGCCTGTTCAATAACCTTCCCTAAAAAGGGAAGGTTAGAGATGGGCCAGTAGCTGGCAAGTGTGTCCACATCCAAAGATTCAGCAGGGGGCGCACCACGGTCTCCTTGAGACCTGAGGGCACTCTCCCCTGCCGAAGGGACGCGTTGATTACCCCCGCCATCACTGTCCCCAATGTCTCCCTGGAGGCTTTCACCAACCAGGACGGGCAAGGCTCTAATTCACAACTAGTGACTCTAACAGATCCCAGGACATCCACAGTATCGGATGATGTCACTTCCTGAAACTCATCCCAGAAAGATGGACCAGATGGAGCCTCCATCACCTCACGCTCCATCTCTACTGCTCTTAATCCAATGTCGAAGTTGCTCTGAATCAGAGCAATCTTGTCTGCAAAGTAGATTGCAAACTCCTCACAGTGGGCCTGGAACAAATCCCCCGTCCAGGCGGAGGGAGGCTGGACTGACCAGCCCCGCACCTCCCAGAACAGCTCTGCAGGATGCAACTTTGCAGACGCTATGAGGGTGGCAAAGAACTCTTTCTTTGCCACCCTCACAGCCTCAACGTAGGCCCACAAATGGGCTCTACGGAGAAGTCGGTCGGATTCAGTACGAGTCCGATGCCAGTGTCGCTCTAGTTGCCTGCCTTCCTGTTTCATACACTGCAGCCCCTCAGTAAACCAAGGGGCCCTGTGGTGATGAGACAGAGGCAGGGGACGTCTTGGAACCAATATATAATGTTGTAAAACATTTCCCCTTCCATATAATATATAATTAAATGTTGAAAATCCTCCCACAAAAAATGACTTCAGTATGAGTTTCACTCAAACACAATTCCTCAGATTGTTCTGCTTTTAACTTAATTTTCATTTGTCTGAAGGTTGGTTGTTTTTTTTTTTAAAAATTTCTCTTGCCCTAAATCTTGTATCTTGTCCTAAATCTTGTATCTTTTGAAAACAACAGTATCTGAACCATGTGTCCCTGATATGCTTACTTTTTCTTTCCTCTCTTTCATCCTGTCCCACTCCACATGTAGAGTGCCCCTCCAACTTTGTCAGACTTGTCTCACTTACATCCTGGTGCGCTGCGCACACACACACACACACACCCGCCCCTGCCAAAGTAGGCTTTGTCTCTCCACCCTCTTGTGTCCCCGTACCCTCACAGCCTTCCCACCTAATTGCTTCAGTATACGCGGCAGTTCATAGGTAGGGGTTCTCCACCCTGGTGTAGAGCAGATGGAGTGTATGCAAGAGGGGTGGCATTTATCCAAGCGTTTGTCTACCTCCATCTAGTGGCACAGTCGGCACTGATGTCTTGCCTCCCTCATCCTCTCTAGAAGCCAGCACAGCCCCTCCATGTGCTCACCACTTAGTGTGATCTGATCACTTTGCAAGTATGTCCCAGGTATAGAGGCACATTCCATGATCCATATTTTATTTATTGATTTAAACGTATACCCTGCCATAACCCTACCCACCACCCTCAACTCCTATTCCTCCTTCCTGCCAAATGCTTAGCCAAAAAGAAAGCTCTTGCATTGCTTCTGGAAAATGCTTCTGCTTGGGCTTCCTCTGCCCGCCCTTGCTGTATGAACCTGGCTGGCACATGGTCCTGTCTGACTGCAGGGATTGTAATGGAGCATCGTAGATGAGGTGGTCTTTCAGAAATGTGGGTCCCTGGCCATTAAGGGCACGAAAGGTCAACATATTGCCGGCAGCAGCCCTCTGACCAGTGCTATGCTGCACAACAATCTCTCTTGCTGTGGGCACATTCACACGAGATCATATGAGACTCTTCTCTTGGGTGCAGTCTTTGGTGAAGGAGTTTTCATTCCTGCATGCTGACTGTTCCTGTGCTCTCTCCCCTGCTTTAAAAGTTTCCTTCTGCTTCAAAATGTAATGCATGTACTGCTGTGGCCCACTTTAGGTGTTCTATTGTTATGCAGGGTGGTTGTTGGGTTTTTTTTGGGTTTTTTTAATCAACAATATATTCTCCCCAGTGGGGATACATCCCCTGAGGGGGAAATCATCTCTGTTCCACTCTGCTGCAATTAGAGTCGATTGGTAATAATGCAGATTAATCTCTTCACATGATAAGGGAAACGTGGAAATTGGATTTAGCATGAAGGTCAAACCTTACTTTTCTGGCTTAACTTTTGGGTCATCCCACCTGGTGCATCTTGTGATCTAAACCTTACACACATTCACAAATAAGGTGGGAGTGAGGGTTTTTTCCCATGCTAAATATCGCATGTGACTACGGCCCCAGAACAAGGTTTTGGCACCCAGGTGCAACACTGTAAGTGTAAGTGTACAACCCCCTTAGGCACCTGGGCAAGTGAGGATTGTGTCTTTACTGTCAAACTGATGGAAATACACTGATGATCTTCCTACTTATTTAAAGACCATTGTTTTGTTTAATAAAAATAAATGTATATAATGTTTTATGTGTTTAATTCCTGCTATCACCTTTCAAAAAGTTAATTAAAAATTAATTAATATTTAAGAAGTTTAATTTAAGAAGTTAATTAAAATAAGCAATATATTCCATTATTTTCTAACATTACTGTACTACTATAATGTACAATTACTAGAATCTGAAAATATGAAGCTATATAGTTGAATAAATAAATGTAAATAGTTAGTGTACTCTTGTAGGTAGCAAGGTGATGTGCCCCATCTAGTCTAAAGACCTTACTTAAATTACTTTCAGACATGCCCCCCCGCCCCCGCGTATATTTGGGCTGCACATCCCCCGCCTCGCAGCCCAAATATGTGCCGTGGGGGGGGGGCATGTCTGAAAGTGGCCTTAGTTGTAAATCAGCATGCTTTAATGCTGATATCAACCAAGGAGAATGCACTTTTTAAAAACATTTTTAAAAAAGCAACTGAAGTACAAATTGGAAAAGATGATTAAAATTGGTGATTTAAATCAAGGGTTTCTGCTTGGTGGTTTTAAATCACCTTGATTTTAATCAATCCACTCTACCATTAGATGTATTCTTAGACGCAACCAAGTAATATAGGTCCATCTGTGTAGGCCCTGATTCCGAATGGTTTCATAACATTTATGTATAAAAACCTGCAACTTTAATTTAGAATGTGAAAGTCAAGCAGTGTTGTTTTACACTTTTAGTAATATCCATATTTATTTGTATTTGTATCCCAGTTTCTCTGAAGGCTCAAGGTGGTTTACAACATAAAATATACAGAAAAGTAAAAACAGCAAAAACTGACCATAATAAAAATATTACATTATAAACACTGGGTGCTTTCAGACGTTACGTTTTCAGCATTCACCGCAGTCAACCACAGTCAAATGCGGATGGTGGTCAATGAGCCATGCATGTCTGTTCGCTCGCATCCAGATATTCACCACAGTCAAACGCGGCCCGGGGTGAATCTAACCACGCTTCGTGAGGTCAGGGTGGGAGGAGGTCCAGAAGTGTGGTGAACGTTCACCACGGCAGGGGTGAAATAAAAGTAATGTCTGAAGGGAAACCCCCAGCCACGGTGAAAGGAAGTGACCGCGGGCCGTGGTGACAGCACGCAGCGTCACTGCCAGGCAACCAACAACAAGCGGCACATGGAGGGAGATTTAAAGGGCTGCCAGCAGTAGGGGAACGTGACTGAGAAGGCGATGGCGAGGAGGGAGGCGGAAGACGAGCGGAGGATGGAGCGAGAGGGCGAGGAGGAGGTGCTGCAGCAGCAGCTGCTGCAGCAGCAACAGCAGGGGTAACCCCGGAAGAAGGTAGGGGGTGCAGCCGGGAGCAGGTGGGCTGGGGCTGGGGAGAGGAGGGGCACGGGAGGGAGGGAGGTACCACAGCCACCAGGAGCCTAGCCAGCAGTCCCCATTGTACCTGCAAACAGACCAGCAAGAGGGCACGAGCCCCGGAGGAACCTGAGGCCGGAGGGAGCCAGGGACAGGTGGCGGGGGCCACAGAGGAGGAGGAGGCAGCGAAGGGGCAGGCACCCAGGCGCCGGTACCACAGGGAGGGTCAGTGGGGGCTCCAAGAGACCTCCTATATCATTGCTATCTGGGTGATACCTGAGATACAGTGAGAGCTGGTGATCAATGCCCGGAATGAGCAGGTGTTCGCCCAGATAGCCATGAAGATGGGGGAGGCTGGATACGACCGCATGCCCACACCGTTCTAGACAAAAATAAAAGAACTGAAAATTGGGTTCAAGGACATCCTGGACAACAACCGGTGCTCCAGGAGGGCGACACGGGCCTCCCCCTACCCGGATGCGTTCAGCTGGGTGCTCCACCGCAAGGGCTCCATCGGCACCCGGTAGGAGGGGGCACCTGGTAGGAGCGACCCGTGACTGAGCACCCACCCACCTCCGCAGCCGGAGAGCCCTGGGCACAGCCGGGCACCAGTCACTGAAGCCCTGGAGGAGTAGCCAGGGACCTTGAGCATGTGCGCCCAGCACACCCCCAGTCCGATCGCCGGCGAGGGCATGCACACCCCAGCTGATGCGGAGGAGGAGACTGTCACCCTGCACCTCATGGCATGCCACCCCAAGGATCAGGCAGACACCAGCCCCAGCGATCAACTGGCCTCGGAGGGAACGGGCACGGAGGGAGCAGATAGGGGCAATGCAGGGCACATGGAGGGACAACAAGGGTAAGGGGGCCACAGGGGGTGGAAGGGGATGGCAGCAACCCTCACCCCCCAGTCCCAGATGCTGGGAAGGTGCACAGGCAGAGGGAGCCGCGCAGGGGCCAGCAGTGCCCACTCCGGGGTGAATGGGTGTCCTGAGCATGGGGACAGGATGGGGGGCAGTGAAATGGCAACCCACATGCTTACCCAACCCCTCTATTGTCCTACAGAGCCACACCGGGCACGGGAGGGCTGCAGCTGGGAGCCCCTGGTAACCCCGGCCCAGAGGATGCGGGAGCACCGAGCATGGGTGCACAGGTGCTGGGAGGACCTGGCGCAGGAGCTGGTCACTACCAGCACGTGGCAGACCGAGGAGATGCTGGAGGCGGTCACCACGAGGGCCCTGCAGCAGGTGGAGGGGAGGGACCGGGCGTTGTTGGCGGAGATGCACAAGGACCGGCGGCTGATGAAGCGGGACATGGACCGCCAGTTGGAGGCACTCCGGGCCCACTTGGCTGTAAAATGGACTGCTCACTGGAGCAGGACATGTCCCTCCTCCTGCAGGCCGGGGCCTTGAGTGCCTTCATACTGGCAGCAGCCCCGCTGGGTGCCGTGCCAGCGCACGGACCCATGCCTCCTCCACCACCCCCGGCAGTACCACAGACCCTGCTGGCGCCGCAACCCCCACCACCCCAACAGCACCTGGGACCGTGGATCCGGGGACCCGTGCCCCCACAGTTCGGACACCAGCAGCCGGCCTGCCGGGCCCCGATACGGCCGCAGGCAGCTCAGGGGGTGGGGGCGAACATGGGCCCCCCTGAGGCAGTTGGAGCTGACAGCACCTCCTCCTCCACCTCGGACAAGGAGGGCTTGGTAGCCTTGGCCATCCCTGCCGGGAGGGGACAAAAACAGCCTAGGGGCAGGAGGGGATGTGGGAGGGGCAGGGCAGCATAGGAGAGGTGGTGGGGAGGGGGCATCCGGGACCACTGAGGGGGTGGGAGGGGGGAAGGGCACAGAAGCACACGAGTGTACCAGGGTCTGGGGCGGGGATGGGGGAGCACAATAAATGGTATTAGCACACCTAACTGTGCCCGAGTGCTTTCTTTCCTATAGGTGCATTTCCCCCCCCCCGGCCTCATGGACGTCCTGCACCAGGCACGACTCGGTAGTGTGCTACCCCAAGGTGTCAGTTATGGTCCGACACCGGGGGTACCCTGAGCAGGCCCCCGGGACTCGGGCCGCTTCCCCTCCCTGTGCATACGCGTGCAGTCGTTGCTATCTCCATTAGCAGGTGTGTATGCGTGGGGCTGTATGGCCTTGCATGCCGGCAGCTGTACGCTGCCCACTTCCTTTGCATCCCTCCACAGTGGCCCCATTGTTCCCATCCAGCCGTTATCTGTCAGCCTTGGCAGCCCCTGTCTGCATGTCCAGCCCCCCGGCCCAGCATCCCATGCTGCCCCCACAGCTGCTGCGGCTCAGACCCTCCAGGAGCTGTACCATGGCAGCTGCAATCCAGCCTGAGGTCCCGCTCAGAGGCTCCGGGGGCTCTGTCCGTGCCTGGATCGCCCGCAAGAGCATGGCCCTGTGTGACCTGTGGTGTTTGGCCATTGTTCAGCGCAGTCTGCGCTCCTTGCCCACCCGGCCAGATGCCTATCGGTGCCTGAGCTTTGGTATGCTGCGCTTCAGCTATGTCGTGACCGTTGGTGACTGCTGCGTGCAGTGAGGAACTGGGGCTCACCCCCTTCCCTGAGGGGTGCCTACCAGACACGCTGGGAGGCCTAGCAGCATGGAGCCCTGCCAAGACTGCCTCCGCTCAGTGTGTGTGTGTGCTTTCCCAGCATATGCGACCTGCCTGTCTGAGGGTGGCCCTGCCATGGCCGTGGCCTACTTCATCAGCGTGCAGGGTGGCCTACTTCATCACCTGCTGCCTCTTCCAGACGGCTGGACCCTCTGCCCCCCACCTGCCTCCACAGACCCTCTGCCGCACCCCCCGCAGAGGCACCCGCACAATGGGAGAGGTCAAATCAAAGCACAACATGGACACACGGGAAGGAACACAAAAGTCTTTAATAAAATGGGGAAGCAGCAACAGGGGGCAACAACAACAGGCCACGGAGGGGGACCCTCTGCCGCCCGCCTGCCTGTCGCTCCCTCGCTTGGGACCCGCTGGTCCTGCCCCCTCCTGCTGGGCTGGCCATGCTGGCTCCTCACTCCCCCCTCCCGTGCATCCAGCTGTGGGGCTCCCTCTCCCCCCTGGTGTGTGCCCTCCTGCTCGGCTCCCCTTTGTTGTGTGTGTGTGTGTGTGTGTGTGTGTGTGTTCACTACGGTTCACCCTAGGCGGTGGTACCGCCCCTGTCACGTCTGTTGGAGCTGTGCGGCTCACCACGGCCCGCGATGCAGCTATTGACACCGGGGTGGGATTCACTGTGGTGAATCTGACTGCGTCACGTCTGAAATCACTCATTATCAATTAAAACCTCCCCCTTCTCCCATGAAACCAATCTCTGCCCACTAAAAGCCTGACCAAATAAGTAGGCCTTACATTGCCTCTAGAAAATTGCCCAGCTTATTATAATAATAATAATAATCTTTAACCAAAAGTGCATTTAAAGTGGCTGGATGGAACTATGGATGTTGACAAATATGCGCTGTCCCGATTTGCCTGCTCTGGCCTGCCTGAGTCAGCACTGAACCTCGTGCATCTGTTCCAGACCTACCAAATGTGGACCCAGTTCAAACCCCGCCGGAGTTGGCAGCCAGGCCGGAAACGTGAAATTAACAAATTTCATTGGGGAAAAAAAAGCTAAATGTACGATATGAAGAGAAACCAGAGAAATGTGAGAATTTGTGAGAAATGTTAACCCAAGCTATTTAAACTAGAAACGAGAATGGATGTCAGTATACCCAAGTCACCTGCTAGATCTAATTAACCGTACTGAGCTTTAGTGGGAAGGGTATCACTTTTTTAAAAATAAATTAAAATTAAATAAATTACTTTGCCTAAAGTTCGTAGTAAACTGTTGCATTTTATTTTATTATTATTATCATATACCTTAACAAATAAACTTGTTTCCGTTAAGCGTAATTATATTAATTTTTTTTTCCGTACAGAATGCAATACCTTGAACTTTAAAAAAACCCATTCATGTTATAATTCTAATAATTTTGATTTTTTTTCCCCCTCAAGATGAGATTAATAATTCTCATTATGGTGTATTATTTAATCCAAAGGGATTACAACAATGGGACTATTGCTTGAACAGGGATGTAAACTAATAAAAATTAAGGATCGCTGAAATAAGGCTGTCTAGACCACTCCCCTGCCATTATAAGATTGTTCCCTACAGGATAAACTCCAGTGTTTTGTTTGGTCCAGTACTAAATGACTTAAGCAATGTGGTTTCACTTGTCTCATGGGAAATTATGCCATAGTCTAATAAATTAGGATTTTTTTTCCCACTGATATTCAGCCTTAATATTAGTTTTATTTAATTTATTCCCATTACTCCTAGTTATACCTTTTGGACACCCCAAATAATTTCACAACGTCTCATTGGTGTGTTAGAAGTTTTATGTAGCCTATGGAAGACTATCATGCCCCTCCTTCGTTGGCTTTTTTGTTACTCGGGCTATAGCTATTTAGTTCTTTTAATTTTCCCCCAAAAGTCATTCCCTCCAGCCCTTTGTTACTTTATTGTTTTTCACTGATTTCCCTTCAAGTCAACATCTCTCAGGGGCTGCTTCTCTTTCCCGTTCAACTCCATAGCCCATACTATCTCTCTGTAAATAATGTTATCTTTCTGGTTTTAAATACAAACCAGTGAACCAGTTCAGATAAATACAAACTCCCATACATAACCCTTCTCTCACCATTATGACCAACCTTTTTTGAAGCTCTGAAATGACTAGTGAAGTCTGTTTTTGCTATCTGCGGCCGCTTTTAGATGAGCGGTGCGCGATTGCGCGTCGCGATTGCGCATAATTAGAAACGGCCGCTTTTATTAATTACACGAGACGGAAGCGGGGTATTATGCGCATATTATGGCGGTGGTGCATTTTTAAAGTCCGCGAATTAAATACCTCGATCGTGAGGTATTTAATTCACGGACTTTAAAAATGCGCAACCGCCATAATATGCGCATAATACCCCGCTTCCGTCTCATGTAATTAATACATGCGGCCGTTTCTAATTATGCGCATTCGCGATGCGCAATCGCGCGCCGCTCGTCTAAAAGCGGCCTGATTCTATCTGCAGTTAGAATTACGTAAAAATAGGTCTGTGTGAAAGAGTTTATTCGAATGGTAGTTCTAACTAGGATCAGTACTTCTGGGAAGCTCATGAAATGACCTTTTCTCCTGCAGTGTCTTGGCCCATGGGTATAGATTTAAGAATGCTTTTTAGTCAAATAGGCATTCAGTTACTATCCGAAATGTATCCTACTCATCCAGACTGAATTTGTATTATGAAACTTTCCAAGCTTTTTGCTTCTTAGGCTGTTTTCATACGTGCCGTGGTGCAGGGGAGATTGGTGTGCGCCGTGGCAGCAGAGGTGATGGGGGGGGGGGTCAGTGCGGATGTGGGACGCACCCCAACTCACCGTCCACAGCATGCACGCTGGCAGCACCCACTCAGGCCCATGCAGCAGATCTGTGTGGGCATGAGTGGGACCATCTCATGAAAAAAAAAAGGCCTTCAGAAGGTTCCCATCCAAACCTGAACACGTTATTTTAGTCGTTATTCAGATATTTTAAAAAGACACTTAGGATTTCAAGGTTGGTAGAGACCTCAAGGGTCTTTTAGTCCCATCTTCTGCTCCAAGGACAGGATATCCTCTGCCTACAGCGTCACCGACAGATGCTTGATGCGCTGGTTTTTGAAAATATCCAGTGAAGGAGATTCTGTGGCTTCCCTACCTATTTCATTGCCCAACTGTTTTTACCGTCAGGATGTTTTTTTTCATCAAAATCTACCTTGCAGCAATTTAAGCCTGTTGCCTCATGCCCTATCTTTTATAGCTGTGGAGAACAGCTGCTCTCCTTTTCTTTTGTAGTAACCTTTTTAAATATTTCAAAATTACTATCCTGTCCCCCCCTCCCCAAATTGTTGTCTTGGGTGACTTCAATATACACACCAAGGCCACTCTTTCTGTGCTAGAACGGGACTTCATGGCCTCCATGACAACCATGGGCCTATCCCAGATAATGGGCTCAATCCCAAACCCCTGTGCGCATGGCTTATTCACGTGCACATGGTTTGTACACGGCTTGCACAAGAACCATAGTCCTGCCTGCATGAGTGCACACGAGATGCATACACGAGTTGCACATGAGATGCGTGTGTGAGTGTGCAATTCTGTGTCAATAACCTCGTTGTCTTAGGATAATGTTAGATTCCTATGTTAGAAGGAGGCCCACATCACCATTTCACACAGGACACCAACTTCCATGGATCCAGCACTGCATTTGGAAACTGGAATGCTACCACTATACAGCTGAAAAGTGATGGTTCATTAGTGGAGCCTGTTATTTAAGGTAAAGAGGATCTGGGTAAAATGCCATATGCTGTCCGCACACCATCACCCTGGGCTCATTGTCTTGAATTTCTTCTACATTGGGTTTGTCATAGCAGATTCAACATGCCTGCCTCCATTGTGCAAGCAGGGATTTTACATTTCTGAGAGGAGTGTTACTAGGGAAATTGGTAAGAAAATTGTCCAGGACTCTTTGGACCACAAAGTATTCACCTTTGTTGCCATGGACATTCAGAAGTGGATCTAACAATTTGGGGTCAGTGTGAAGCAGCAGATGTTTGCTAAACACTATATAAGGTAACCCACATGAGGTGTGAATTTTTGCCCCTTCTGTGCCCCCTTTTTGCCATATGCCCACAGAGTATATGAGCCTGTGACAAATCAGCTACAAATGCTAGCTACTTCAAGCTTTGGAGACATATACTGTTAGTTTTGAAGCTCTCTGGTCCTGTATGGTGGCCAACCTAATAGTAGCATCCAGCGGTTACTCATCTGATGAATTTAAATTACATCAAAAGCTGAGGTACCCAGTTTCCCTACTCTTACATGCATTTCAAAAGAAATAATCACTAAAGTTGGTCAGATAGATGGAGGTTCAGGTTGATGCATAAGACCTGTGTTTCTAGTATATGTTTCTTACTGGTCTGTCCTGCACCTCCTTTCTCTCAGTTGGAGTTCTGTGGGGCTCTGTCCTTGTCTCTTTTCTCTTCTTGCTTTATGCTCTACCCCTGGACAAACTCAAGAGTTTCATGACTTCCACTATCACGGAAGGACAAGTGGTTAGAGCGC
The DNA here is from genome assembly GCA_003113815.1 of Sphenodon punctatus. NCBI lineage: Eukaryota > Metazoa > Chordata > Lepidosauria > Sphenodontia > Sphenodontidae > Sphenodon > Sphenodon punctatus. Next base: position 982,534 of record QEPC01002853.1, on the reverse strand, counting down.
AAGAAGAGGTAGAGCCTCTGTCATGATCTGACCATTGCCTCCTTAAGACATGCATACTGGTGCATGTCAGCCCCCAACAGGGTGCGGGACCTATTAGATTGGTCTGCCCCCAGAGACTTATGGAACCAGATTGATTCCGGAATGTTCTGGGGTAACTTCCCCGGGACCTTGACATCCGCTTGGTCGATGATCTCGTAGCCTTCTGGAACACCTTGTTGGCTGGGACCATTGACAGAGTGGCTCCAAGGCATCCGCTGCCCTCCCAAGTCTTCCTCGGGTCTCCTTGGTTTACTGAGGGCCTGCGGGGTTTGAAGCGGGAGAGCAGGCGGTTAGAGTGATGGTGGCGCCAGACTCGTGACCAATATGATTGATCGCAGCATAAGAGCAGTTTAAAGGCCTATACTGTGGCAGTGCAGGCAGCAAAGAAGCAGTTCTTTGCTGCCTTTAGTGCATCTGCAAAGTCACGTCCAGCGGAGCTTTTCCAGGTGGTGAAAGGCTTTGTCAGTCCTGCCTGCCTCCACCTGGACCTGGAGCAATCCAGTGACCGGTTTATCGAGCACTTTGTAGATAAGATCGCTCGCATCTGCTATGATTTCAGTACCACAGTTATTGCAGAGGATCTTCTTGGGGCTATGGATGCCTCCTCCTGTCCTGTTTTTTGTGGGATTGGTTTCAGATGGTGTCACCTGCCTATGTGGAGTTCTTGTTGGGATCTGTTTGTGCCACTACTTGTGAGCAAGATCCATGCCCATCCTGGCTGGTGAAAGCCAGCCAGGAGACATTACGGCCGTTGTTGGCTGGGGTGGTTAGTGCCTCCCTTCAGAAGGGCAGGGTGCCTGACTGCCTGAAGGAGGCTGTAGTTAGGCCCCTGCTCAAGAAACCATCTCTTGATACTGATGCTCCTGCCAGTTATCAGCCAGTCTCTAACCTTCCCTTTTTAAGGAAGGTTATTGAACGGGCAGTGGCATGGCAGCTCCAGGAACATCTGGACTGCACCAGTTTCCTTGATCCCTCTCAGTCTGGGTTTTGGCCTGGGTATGGTACGGAGACTGCATTGGCGGCCTTGGTTGACGATCTCCATCTGGCATTGGACCAGGGTCATCAGACCTTACTGGTTCTGCTAGATCTTTCGACTGCATTCGATACAGTCAATCATGAGGTGTTGGTGACCCACCTGCAGAACCGGGATGGGATTGGTGGAACGGTCTTAAACTGGTGGTGTTTGTTCCTGGCCGGGAGAACTCACGGGGTGGTCTTAGGGAAGTGTATGTCTTCCCCTCTGGGACCTCACATGTGGAGTTCTGCAGGGTGCTGTTCTGTCCCCCTTCTTGTTTAACATCTCTATGCAGATGTTAGGTGAGATCATGAGGGGGTTTCAGGGCATACAGTGTCACCAGTATACTGATGACACTCAGCTCTACCTCTCCTTTTCCACCGACCCAGGTCACGCAGTCTCTCTATTTTCCCAGTGCCTGCCAGCTGTGAGGGTGTGGATGAGGTTGAGCCATCTGCAATTGAATCCTGACAAGATGGAGGTGATGTTGGTGGGCGAGGGATTGGGGGACCTGGGGGTGGTTGAATCGCCTTTTGTTGCGGGGGTTTGCCCTCCCATGGTCTCTCAAGTACGGAGTCTGGGTGTGCTCCTCAATTCACGGCTCAGCCTGGACTCTCAGGCTATGGCGGGGAGTGCATTTCACCAGTTACATCTTGTCCGGCGGCTTTGGCCGTATCTCTCAGACTCTGACCTCGCCACTGTCATTCATGCCTTCTTCACCTTGAGGCTAGATTACTGCAACACACTCTCTGTAGGGCTGCCCGAGAAGCTGGTCCGGAGGCTGCAGCTTGTGCAGAATGCACCGCCCGTCTCCTTACGGGGGCGGGTCGCAGGGAGCATGTAACACCAGTGCTCCAGGCTCTGCACTGGCTGCCTATAAAGGCACCGGTCCAGGTTCAAGGTGCTGGTTTTAACCTTTAAAGCCCTTCATGGCCTGGGCCCTATTTACCTGAGGGACCGCCTCACTCTCCATGTGCCCGTATGACCCTTGACATCATCCGTGGAAGCCTTTTTGGAGGTTCCGGGGGCGAGGTGGGTGGCCATCGATGTTAGATCTTTCTCGGTGGCTGCCCCTGTGCTGTGGAATTTGCTCCCGGAGGAGGCTTGGTTGGCTTCCATTCTCCTGCTATTTCAGAGTTTATGTAAGACTTGGCTGTTCCGCCAGACTTTTGGCGGGGGGGGGGTAGGGTCTTGCTTTTCCCCTGCATTATTGTATTTTTAACTGTTTTTAAAATTGTTTTATTGATTGCTGCTGCACTGCCCTGGGCTGTCCTATGGGCAGGAGGGGCGGGATACAAATTTTGTATGTATAAATAAAAAATAAACTAGGCTGTGGCAGAGAAGCTTTTCTTTCTCTGCTGCCATGGCATCTACAAAGTGCTGTCCGGGTGGTGAATGGCCTGGTAAATCATTAATTGCCTGCTGTGACAAGTTTGCCACCTGCTTTGCAGACATAGTTCCTTGTATTTGGCACAATTTGGGAACTGTGAGTTTGGGTGTGGAGTCAGAGGTTGGGGAGGGTTGGGGAGGCTGTCAGTTACTGTCGCCCACCGGTGTAGTGGGTGTGCTTTGAGTGATGCAAGTGACTAGTTGTGAATCGGATCCATGCCCATTCTGGCTGGTGAAAGCTAACTGTGAGGCACTGGGACTGTTGCTGGCTGGGGCTGTCAATACTTCCCCTGCTCAAGAAAAAATCTCTTGACATTAGCTCTCCTCTGCCAGCTATCACCCTGTCTCTAACCTTTCCTTTTGAGGGAAGATTATTGAACGGGTGGTTGCCTCGTAGCTTCAGGCACATCTAGATGCTATTGGATTCCTGGGCCCACATCACTCCTACTACTACTACGCCATGATGGCCACTCCCTCGACCTTATATTCTCAAAGGCTGCTCCATCTCCAAGCTCTCTTTTGATGTCCTCCTCCTCTCTGACCATGATTTTGCCTAATTCCAGACCTCCCACTCACCCCCTTCCTCTAGCCCTGCCTCTCACATATTTCATGATTTTCAATCTATTAACCCCCTGGACTTTGCCTACTGTCTCTCCCTGCTTCTCTCATCAATCTGCCACCTGCCCTCAATCTGCTGTCTCTGCCTTCAATTTCTTTCTATCCTCCACCCTTGACTTACTTGCTCCCCTCATCTCCCACCCTACCCACCCCATTATTTCCCAATCCTGACTCACCCCCTCCATCTGCCACCTTTGTTCCTGTTCTCATGCTGCTCAGAGTCTCTGGCAGAAATCTCATGACAATGCTAATTTCTTCCTACTTTAAGTTCATCCTCTCTGCCTTCGGCTCTGCCATTTTCCTTGCGAAGCAGCACTACTTTGCTGCCCACATTGAATTGAATTCTTGCAACCCCCACCATCTCTTCTCTACCTTCAACTCCTTTATCAACCCCCCCTGTCCTCCACCCACCCACCGCACCCCCGTCTTTCCTTGATGCTCAGAATCTCTCCTCATTTTTCACTAACAAGACTGATATAAAATTTGCCGGAATATCGCTTCCCACTCCCCTTCACCCTGTTTGCCTCCCACCCCTCTCCTCCTCCTCCCCGCTGGCTTCCCTGGATGAGATCACCTCCCTGAACTCCACATCCAACCCCTCTACCTGTCCTCTTGACCCCATTCCCTCCTGCCTTCCGACCTCTGTTGCCCCCTCTATCTCACCATCTTTGCTGCACATTGTCAGCCTCTCCCTCTCTACTGGCTCCTTTCCCTCTGCTTTCAAACATGCTACTGTCTCCCCTATCCTAAAGAAGTCCTCTCTTGACCCCTGTGACCCTTCCAATTACCGCCCCATCTCTCTCCTTCTCTTTGTCTCAAAGCTTCTTGTCATGTTGTCTACACTCGCTGCCTTGACTTCATCTTTGCCAACTCTTTCCTTGACCCTCTTCAATCTGGCTTCCATACTCTCCAACCTACTGAGGCTCTCGGTAAAATCACTAATGATCTTCTCTTAGCTAAATCTTAGCTAAATCCAATCACCTCCATTTTTGTCCTGCTTGATCTCTCTGCTGTCTTTGACGCTGTTGACCATTTGCTCCTTCTCAACTCATTACGCACCCTTGGCTTCCAGGACTCAGTCCTTGACTGGTTCTCTTCCTACCTCTCTAACTGCTCCTTCAGTGTATCTCTTGCTGGTACTTCCTCCACGTCACTTGCCCTTTCGGTTGGAGTTCCCCAAGGCTCTGTCCACAGTGAACTTCTCTTCCCCTCTACACCCTGTAGTTTCAATTGAATTGCATGGCTTCCAATATCACCACTAAGCTGATGACACTCAACTCTCTCTCTCCACCCCTTTCAATGTCATATCAAAAAATCTGGCTTTCTGACATCTCTGCCTGGATGTCTCACCATCAACTCAAACTTAATATAGCCAAAACTAAACTCCTAGTCTTCGCACCAAAGTCTTCCTCTCTCTTTTCCTTCTCAGTTTCCATCAACAGAGTCACCATTCAGGCCATCCCTTTGGCGCATAACCTGGACTTCATCTTTGACTCCTCCCTCACCTTTAAACCTCAAATGGAATCCTGTCATCTCTCCCTGCATAACGTCACTAAGATCCATCCTTTCCTCACTGTTTCCACTGCTAATACCCTAGTCCATGCTCAAAAACCTACCTCTACTGTCAAGTCTTCCCTAGCTCCCCATCCCCTTAGTCCCTTTCCTTCACCAATGTAACTAAGCCAAAAATATGTACCTGCGACCTCACACCTTCATGAATATATCCTTGTCTCTCCCTCTGTTTTCCCCCATCTCTGTATCCTTGTCTCCCCCTCTGTTTGTTCCTCGTCACCCCTCCTTTGTCTTTCTTAGATTGTAAGCCCACTGGGACAGGGACCTTGTCTATTTTCAACAGTTATAAGCACCAGGTATATTGCCTGTGCTATATAAATAATACTTAATAATAACAACAAATAATTAATAACTACTTAGCATTTCTGTAGCACAACTACATTCACAGTTTTACAGTCAATCAGGATTTTGTCCTGGGCATGGCACTGAGACAGCACTTCGGGTCTTGGTTGATGATCTATGCTTGAAATTCAACAGGGGTAATTGTACTCTGTTTTTTGTTAGATCTTTTGGAATGTTGACACAGCTGCATGACCTTGCTTGAGTTCACTCCTATTGGGAAGATCTGAGAAGGTTGTGATGGGCAGTGGCTTGTCATCCCCTCAGGAGCTCTCCTGAGGGGGACCTGTAGGGTTCCATATTTTCTCTTCTCCTGTTCATTGAGGCTGCTCTTTCTGTCTTTTTCATCCAACCCAGGTTCTGCTGTTTCTATGCTTTTCCAGTGCCTGTCTGCCAATGGGAGCTAGATGCAGATGAGTTGATTGAAGCTGAATCCAGACAAGACTGTGGGACACCCTTCATTGATGGGATTCAGTCTGCTTTGGTCACTCGTGGGTTTGCCATCTATGTATGTTTCATAAGTGGCCTGGAAAAATATACTTAGGTGGCAAACCTATCATTCAGGCTCACAGCCTTGGGGTATTTTTGGATTATTTTATGTATTTATTTATTTTTTGTATTTACATCTATATCTCGCCCCCTCCCATCAATAGACGGCTTGGGGCGGCTTACAAAATACATTATAAAACCATAAAAACAATAAATACAATAAAAATATAAACAGAGGGGGAACCTAAAACCAACATAAATAAGGGTAAAACAGACTAAAAAAAACCTCACCTCCCCCCCTCCCCACTCCCTTCCCCAAAGGCCTGGGCAAAAAGCCAGGTTTTAGAGGCCCAGCGGAAGGCCAGCAGACTAGGGGCTAGGCAAGCTTCATCTGGGAGGGAGTTCCAGAGGTGTGGTGCAGCCACCAAGAACACGCTCTCCATCTTGGCTCGCCCAGTTAACCTGGGGGACCTCTAAGAAGGCACCCCCAGCAGACCGCAAGAATCGCCCTAGGGCCCGAGGTGTGAGGTGGTCTCTCAGATAGGAAGGGCCCAAGCCATGTAGAGCTTTAAAGGTTAAAACCAGCACCTTGAATCGGGCTTGGAATGCTATAGGCAACCAGTGGAGAGCTCGGAGCACTGGTGTTATGTGCTCCCTAGAGCCCGTCCCTGTCAGAAGACAGGCCGCCGCATTCTGCACCAGTTGCAGCTTCCAAACCATCACCAGGGGCAGCCCCATGTAGAGTACGTTGCTGCAGTCCAGCTTTGAGGTGATGAACGCACGGATGAGGGTGGCCAGGTCGGAGTCCAAAACATGGCTGGAGCCTCCGCGCAAGATGTAGCTGGCGAAAGGTTCCCTTCGCCACCGCCTCCACCTTGCAATCTGGCTAAAGGCTAGGGTCCAACAGGACTCCCAAGCTCCGAACCTGGGGGTCCAGAAGGGGGCAGACCCCCTCAATGAGGGGGGGCATCACCCCTGCCACCTGACCCACCAACATCACCTTCATCTTATCTGGATTCAGCTTCAGTCTGCTCTGCCGCATCCAGTCAGCCACTGCCTCCAGGCACTGGGAACGCATCAAGACTGCAGGGCCTGGGTCAGTTGAAAATGAGAGGTATAGTTGGGTGTCGTCAGCATATTGGTGGCAACGCACACCAAACCATCTCGCAACCTCCCCCAGGAGGTTAAACAGTAATGGAGACAAAATAGAACCTTGCAGTACGCCACATGAGAAGTCCCAGGGGTGAGATGTTTCAATCCCCAACACCACCCTCTGGTTCCTTCCTGAGAGGAATGAGGGGAACCATCCAAGGACCGTCCCATCCCCACCCTCCCCTAGGGACCACAGTCATCTCAACAATAACCATGGTCCACTGTATCAAATGCAGCTGAGAGATCTAACAGGACGAGTAATGTTGAACGCCCATAATCCATTTCTTGGCCGAGGTCGTCCACCAAGGTCACCAACGCAGTCTTGGTGCCATACCCTGGGCGAAACCCCGATTGAAAGGGGTCTAGAAAACTGATGCCATCCAGGTGACCCCGGAGCTGCTGTGCCACTTCCCATTAAATAATCTTCTATAAAAGGGGAAGGTTAGAGACGGGCCAGTAACTGGCAGGTGCATCAATGTCCAGAGACTATTCCTTTAACAGGGGCTGCACCACTGCCTCCTTGAGGCAGTCTGGCACCCTACCCTCCCGAAGGGAGGCACTGATTACCCCCACCAGCAGGCCCCAAAGTCTCCCTGGAGGCTTTCACCAACCAGGACAAGCATGGATCTAATCCACAAAAAGTGGCCCTAACATACCCCAGGATACCCACTGCATCAGCCAGTGTCCCTTCCTGAAACCGATCCCACAAAGATGAACCAGATGGGACATCCATAACCCCAAGATCTTCCTCTGCATCAATCCCGGCTCCGAAATTGCACCGAATCCGAGCAATCTCATCTGCAAAGTAGGTGACAAACTCCTCACAGCAGGCCTGGGATATCCACCCCCCTCCGTCCCTCCAGGTGGAGGGAGGCCGGACTGACCAGCCCCCTCATCACCCGGAAGAGCTCCACTGGATGCGACTTTGCAGCAGCTATGAGAGTGGCAAAAAATTCCTTCTTTGCTGCCCTCATGGCCACAGCATAGGACCGCAAATGGGCCTCATGCTGTAGCCGATCAGATTGAGCGCAAGAACGACACCAGCATCGCTCTAACCTCTGTCCCTCCTGCTTCATACACCACAGTCCCTCAGTAAACCAAGGAACCCTACAATTATAAAGTGGTGGCAGCGGATGCCTCGGAGCCACCCAGTCGATGGCCCCCTCTAGCAAGATGTTCCATTGATTGGACGAGGTTATCAGCCAAGCGGCCATCGAGGTCCAAGGACACCTCCCCCAGAGCGTCTTGGAATGGCTGCAGTTCCATCAGCCTCTGAGGGCGGACCATTCTAAAAGGTCCCACTCCTCTCTGGGTGCACTAGGAGTCTGGTCTGCAGGAGGTAATGATCCGACCATGAGAAGGGCATAAAACTAACCTCCCCCACTACTGGATCATCGCCTCAAGGCCAGAGCAGAATATCAGGTCAAGCATATCCCCCCACCCCCCTCGTGCGTTGGGCTATTGACCATTTGGGACATGCCCATGGTGGCCATGAACTCATGCTCCGCCCCTGCAAGGCCAGTGTCGGTGTGGCTGTTGAGATCCCCCGAGCCCAAGGCCCTCAGGGAGCGCAACACCACCTCCGACACCAGCTCTGCTAGAGCAGAGAGGAATGCTGCTGGGCAGGAAGGAGCCTGGTACACCAGCAGCATGCCAATTTTGTCCCCTGCCAAAGCAAACACCACATGAAGAGCCTCGATTCCCGGCATAGACTGCACTGGATACCTCCTAGCAGTCCAAGCCTCCTTTTAAAAACATAGTTACACCCACCCATCCCCGGCCCTCAAGCTGAGGCTGGTGCTGCACGGAGTAATCCGCCAGAACAAGGTCTGCCAAAATTGGGCCTGCCTCCCGATCCAGCCAGGTCTCCATGAAGCACACAATGTCTGCGGCCCGAATCACTGATGCTTTATTAGCCACAAACCTCATGTTCAACAGCAGCAGTCCCAAACAGAGGGATCTCAGACCTTGATCCTTCCCATCTGAGGTGGGGCTGGCCCTGGGAACAGGTATCAGGCACCTTGGTCCCTGGGCCACCTGTACCATTTGCCCCCCATGACCATACCTCCCCTGCCCCAGAATGATTCCTATGGCTGCTTCACTGCCTCCCCTCCATTCTAGTCTGACCTCAACTGCCAGCTGCTCCATCCAGGCCTTGGGGGAACCTCTCCCTTCACCTCCTACTACCCACTAAAATGACCCCCCAACCCCCCCACCTGCTGACACCAAGTGGTCCCCTCCAAGGTTTGCCCCCCCCCTCACACCGGGGTGCCCCACCTCAGAACCTCCCTAACCCAACTCCCACTCCCCTCCCATTGGGGTCAAGGTCCCGGTCCCAAGGGCCATCCCCCAATTGTCCACTGTTTTTTCCTTAACCTAAATTCTCACCTCTAAACAGAAACTTTCTGGCCCCTCTTGTACTCCCTAGGCGCACGCTCATGGCTGCACCCACAGCCTGCAGATTCCCAGCCACAAAACATAGCCCCTAGACTGGAAATCCAGCTGGGTCTGTACTCTGTACTGGCTCTAAGGGGGGCTCGATGCTGCAGCCTCTGGGGTCTTTGGGGCCCTATAAACCCGCAGCAGTCACTTCCTATCCAGTCCCTGGGGCCCAGCTGTGGTGGCAGCAGCAACACAGGCAGCTCTCTTCCCCTTGGCAATGCTACAACAGGTGGGAGATCTGAGCTTCTGCTTTTGAGGCAGACAGTCAGGTACAGAGGAAAACCCTGACCCTCAAAGAGGAGGCGGTGCTATTCTCCCAACTCAGCACACACCTGTAGCAGTCTCTCTCGCTGCAAAATAAATACATTTATTTATTTATTTATTTAAATCATTTCTATCCTGCCCCTCTCACACAAAGCAACTTGAGGCAGCTCACAATAAAATCAGAATACAAAAATAAACAGTACAAATACATAAATAACAGTAAAACAAAACTTTAAAATGCATAGCATTAAAATTCACAGTGGTTTGAGCAGAAATCCCAATATAATACCCTAACCCATTCCCCACCCCCACCCCCCAAAAAAAAAATGCCTGGCAGAAGAACCAGGTCTTACAACTTTGCCAGAAGGCAAGGAAATTTGGGCTGAGGTGGATCTCTGCTGGGAGGGCATTCCAAAGCAACGGTGCAGCCACTGAGAACACCCTCCTGCCTTTACCCGCAGACCCGCCAAAAACGCAGGACCTCCAGGAGGGCATCCCCAGATGACCACAGGGGCCACCCAGGGGGTGAGGCAGCCTCTGACCTTCAGGCAGGATGGGGGGGTCCCATTAATGAAGGAGTTGAGAGTTCTCCCTTGCCATGGCCAGACCATTACCTTCTGTGAGCTTCCATCCTGGTACGGCTGCTTAACCGTAGAGGTGTGGAACCAGTTAAGATGGTCCCTCCACCCCCAGAGACTCATGGAACCAGAGGGGCTCTGGAATGCTCTGGGGGAGATGCCTGTTGACCTTGACGGTCACTACATCGATGACCTCGTTGCCTTTTGAAACTTCTGGCTTATGGAGGCCATTGATTAGGTGGCCCCCAGGTGTTCCCAGCATTTCGTCACCACAGGTCCTCATGCTTTATGGAGGACCTGGGGCGGCTGACATGCAAAGGGACATAGTTGGAGCGACAGTGGTGCCAGACTCATGCCCAAAATGACAGATTGCAGCATAGAGCATTATTGAAGGCCTATGCCATGGCTGTGAGGGAAGCAAAAAAAGTGTTTTTTCTTTTCTCATAGCATCTGCTCAGTCGCATCCAGCAAAGCTGTTCCAGGTGGTGAGGGGGTTGGTCGATCCAGCCTGTCTCTGCCTGGAACCAGATCCATCTAAAGCCCACTGTGACATGTTTTTGACATACTTTGTGGACAAAATTGCTCGCATTGAACACCACTTTGACTCCACCTTTTCAGAAGCAATGACAGAGTCAGAGGTCAGGAATGCCCCATCTGATCATATTTTGTGGTATGAATTTCAATTAGTGAGACCAACTGAGGCAGCCAATGCCCTGGGATCTATTCAGGCCACAACTTGTGAACTAGATCCATGGAGGAAAAGGGAGGGAAGGGTGCCAGATTGCCTCAAAGAGGCTGTGGTCCGGCCCCTCCTTAAAAAAACCATCTCTCAATGTGGATGTTCTGGTGAGTTACCGGCCTGTCTCTAACCTTCCCTTTTTAGAGAAGGTTATTGAATAGGTAGTGCAATTGGACTGCACCGTTTTTTTTGATCCCATGTAGTCAGGCTTTCATCCAGGGTATGGCATGGAGACAGCATTGGTGACTTTGGTTGATGACCTCCTATGGTCGATGACCGTGCAAAACAACAGAATCCTATCTGTTGTTTTGCACGGAGACTGCACTTGTGGCCTTGGTTGATGACCTGCACCGTGAATTGGATCAGGGCCAATCCTCAATTATGATCTTACTAGATCTGTCAGCAGCATTTGATACCGTTGACCACGAGATGTTGTTACCACGAGATGTCACCACGAGATGACGAGATGTCACCATGAGATGTTGGTGACGAGGCTGCGGGACCGGGCTGGGTGAGCGGAATTGTTCTTGAATGGTGTTGCTCATTCCTGACAGGGAGAACTCAGTGAGTGGTTCTTGGGGAATGTACATCGATGTACATTGTCTCCTAACGAGGATGGACTGCCGCGAGCACATTACACCGGTGCTCCGGACTCTGCACTGGCTGCTTATTGTCTTCTGAGCCCAATTCAAGGTGTTGGTTATAACTTATAACCAGGGGCGGCTGGTGGGTTTTGAGTTTGGAGGGGCCGGTGGACGGAGCCAGAGGGATGGTGGGCCAGTGGCATTGGCCTAACCCAGCAGCAAGGAGTTCCCAGGGTTAACATCGGATGGAAGAAAACAGTCTGCATGCACATCAAGCTTAAAATAAATAATGTATAAACCCAAAACACAGGGGGAAACAGAAAACACTGGCAAAACGCAGCAGCAATGAGTTCCCAGGGTTAACATCGGAAAACACAATCTACAACCACATCAAGCTTAAAATAAATAATGTATAAACCGCAAACACAGGGAAACACAGAAAACACTGGCAAAACACAGCAGCAACAAGTTCCCATGGTTACTATCAGAAAACACAGTCTACATGCACATCAAGCTTAAAATAAATAAAGTATAAACCCAAAAGCACATTTCCAGCATTGTGGAGACACCTAACTTCCTAAGATCAACAGCCTAGGGGGAGGAGGATGCAGGGTGGGAGGCTGGGAGCCTAGGGAGAGGATGCAGGGTGGTGGTGGTGGACAGCCTTGGGGGAGGTGCGGAGGGGGAAACAGCCTGGGGGGGGGGGGGGGGGGGGGGGGGGAGGCGGGGGGGGGGGAA
>QEPC01002853.1:940514-966302 GCA_003113815.1 Sphenodon punctatus | reverse complement strand
GGGAGAATGCAGGGGGGAAAGGCTGGGAGCCTAGGGGGAGGAGGATGCGGGGTGGGAAAACAGCCTGGGGGTGTGTGCAGGGTGGGAAAACAGCCTGGGGGTGTGTGGGGTGGGAAACAGCCTGGGGGTGTGTGGGGTGGGAAACAGCCTGGGGGGGAGGATAGGATTTTTACCTGCTCGGTGCTGGCTCCGGAGGTCTTCGTCCGGGGACTCCGGGCTGTGCTACAGGCGGGGGGGACTTAGGGTTTTTTTTATTTTAAATTGCCCGTGTCCTGCTCTCCTCTGTGGAGGCAGGACTCACACGGGCAGTTTAAAATTGTTTTTTTTAAAAACACCACACGTTCCCTGACTCCCTGCCTTGCCGCTCTCCCCCCCCCTCCTGCTCTGAGCGGCAGATTGGGGGGGAGCGGGAACAAGGAAGTGGATGGCCTGGCGGCGGGCAGTTGGAGACCTGTGCTCTCCAACAGCGCACCGCCGGCAGCCATGTTCTTTCTTCAGAATGTGAGGCAGGGACCAGTGTGCATGCGTGCTGCTCCCTGCCTCAGGCACCCGGCCCAAGGCATCTCGCCAGGGCACTTTCAACAAGCACCCTGGTGAGAGCTTTCCTTGCGCCCATTGAGCGCAATGGAAGCCCCTAGCTCCTCCCTCCACAGCACGTCCTATACGTGCTGTGTGGATGGAGGAGCTCAGCCGGGCTGAGTGCTCAGCCACCGGAATCACGTTTTCCATTGGAAAATGCGGTTGGGCTTAGCTTTTTTGAGCCTTCTGGGACCCACTCCTCAGGAGTGGATTCCAGGAGTCAATTGAAACAGCGCCGCAGCAGCCTCTGCTCTGAAGCAAAGACAGAGGCTGCTGCAGCGCTGTGGGAAGCGGTGGCGGTGCGGAGTTTTGGGTGTGGTTGTTTTTTTTTTTTTTACAAACGGCGGCGCTGGCAGGTCCTCGGTGCTTGGGGGGTCAACGCCCCAAACATCCTGGGGGGCCAGCCGCCACTGCTGATAACACCTTAAATGACTTGGGTCCTGGTTACCTGCAAGATCACCTCAAGCCTCGGGTCATTTCGCAGCCCTTGCGGTCAGCTGGGGGTGCCCAACTCGAAGTCCCCCAGGTATGCCGGGTGGTGATGGCGGGGAGGGCATTCTCAGCCACACTCTCTCCCGTTGGAGGTCCGTTTGTCCCCTGACCTCCCCACTTTCCTCAGATATTGTAAGACCTGGTTGTTCTGCCAGGCCTTTGGGGAGGGGGTGGGGAGGGGATTTTATTTTATCTGTTAGCTTCTATTTTATGTGCTGATTTTATATTGTAATTAGATTTTATTGTGATGGTTTTTATGCTGTTCGCTGCCCCGAGTTGCAGAAGGGTGCGGGATATAAATGTTTTGTAAATAAATAAATACGCAGTCTGGGTCCTGCTTATCTGAAAGATCACCTCATGAATTACTACAGCCCTTTTCACACGGGTGGCACCCACACATGAGCACCCAGAAATCTGGGTGTTCATGCATGGGTGCCACCTCACCTGTGTAAATCCCACAGTGCGCGGGTGTGCGTGCTCACTCCTCCGCACATGCATGCATACCCACCTCCACCCATCCCCTATGCATGGAGCAACCGGTGAAAATGGCAGTTGCTCCGTATGTGTTGCTGGGTGAAGGTGGGTGTCGATCAGGGGCGGGGAACCTTTTCCCTCTCACTTTGAAAACTTGTACAAATTCAGGGAGCCACACAGAATTTGGGGCAGGGATACTTAAGGGATGCACTCAAGGAAAGGAGGGTCCAAATCATGGTTCTGTGCCATGGAACCGTCCCCTATCCTTGTTTGCAAGCCCTCATCTCTGCTCCCTTCCCTTGAGCTCAATTTTTCAGTGATTGGAGGTAAGAAGTGATCCAAGGGCCAGATCCAGGACGTGGAAAGGGGACACATAAAAACTTGCCAGGGACCGCATTTGGCCCCCAGGCCTGAGGTTTCCCACCTCTGGTGTAGATGAATGTGTGCCCATCTACGTGGACCACAGCCCACAGCAGCACCACCCATGCACACCCACTGCGGCCCGTGTAAAAAGGGCCTACATCTGGATCATCAGGTTGTGGCAGTGACCAGGAGATCTTTTCACCAACCTCACCTGGTGAGGAGGCTGCAACTGTTTATTTTATCGGATTTAATCTGATCACCATCATTCATGCCTTTGTAATCTCTAGGCTAGACTACAGCAATGTACTCTATGTGGAACTGCCCTTGATGAGTGTTCAGAAACTTCAACTGGTGCAGAATGCATTGATCCACTTTCTCTCAGAGGTGGGTCACCAGATGCACAGGTGCTCTAGAGTCTGCTGCATTGGCTACCAGTAGTTTTCCAGGCACAATTCAAAGTGCTAGTTTTGAACAATAAAGCCCTAAACAGTCTGGGCTCTAAATACCTTAACGGCCGCCTCACCCCTCATGTTCCACTGGAGTCTTTAAGGTCAACTTGGAGCATATACCATGCACCTCCTGCATCTATCATCTGCCTGTCAATTTTGCACAGCAAGGACACTTAAAGGCATTCTTGGTGGCTGCCCTACAATTATGAAACTCCCTTCCCTTCGAGGTTTGTCTAAGCCTGAGCCTGTTTGTTTTCCAGAGGCAATGAAAGACCTTTCTGTTTGGCCAGGCATTTGGCAGGCAGGTGTAGGGTTTGGAGAGTTGTGGATTAGGGAATTTAACTTAATTTTACTGTAACCCAGTACATAAGGGAAGGGTAGGATAAAAAAAATGTGGATTAAATAATATATGCTGATACTCAACTCTGGGTGTCAACAAACAAGATAGGGCCCTGCATTACCACACACCCACACACCCTTTGGACTGAGTCACCTGTGGACAGGGCACTCACCAGATGTTCACCCCAGGTTTTCCCCTGAGCTGCCCCACACAACATCATCCCCAGAAAGATGGAGCATGCCGTGTGGGGTAACCTGGCCCAAACCAGGACAACGCACTACCCTGGGGCTGGTCATGTCTGATGAGGTGAGAGAGGCAGGTCATGAGGAAACAACTGCAATTCGGGTTGGTTCAGAGACTGCAGCTGGTGCAGAATGTGGCGGCCCATCTCCTAATGGGGAGGAGCTGACGCGAGCACATTACACCGGTGCTTCGCGCTCTGCACTAGCTGTCGATAGTCTTCTGGGCCCAATTCAAGGTGTTGACCTTTAAAGTCCTAAGCAGCCTGGGCCCCACCTACCTGCAGGACCGATCCAGGTTCTGGATCGACCCCTGCAGTCAGCCAGGGGCACCCTTCTCGATGTCCCTTGGGTTTCCCGGGTGTTGACCTTGAGGCAGGCATTTTCTGTGGCTGTGGAACTCCCTCCCACTGGAGGTCCTCTTGACCACCAACCTCACCTCTTTCTGTAGACAACGTCAGACCTGGCTGCTCTGCCGTGCCTTTGCCTAGGGAGATGGAGTGGGTGGGTTGGGTTAGGGAGGGTTTGGGTTTGAATTGTTTTAACTGGGGAATTTTAGGTTGTTTCAATTGTGTTGTGATGCTGTTTATTTTAATCTTTATTTTAAGATTTTGTTAGCCGTCCCAAGATGCTTTTAGCAGGAGGGGGTAGCATACGAGTTTTATACATAAATAAATATTTAAATAAATAAGAAAATAAATAAATATAAAACTGGGGGAGGGGCACATGGGCAGAGTGCAGCCAGGGGATCCACTCATTGCTTAATATAGCATGAATTTCCAGGTCCCAGACCTGCTTCACAAGCTACACCCCCTGCTTCATAAGCCACGCCCCCACCCCATACCATGACACAAAAGCAAAATGAACCATAGTCTCCAGCTAGTAAATTAATCACTAGACTAACCTGCCTCTGTACAGCTGAATATAAAATAGGAGTTCTTGTGGTTTAATCTATATGATGACCAGCCACAAGGATGGGTCACAGAAGTTATTAATGAAAGCCAAATAAACCATGGAGGGTTCTTCTGGATTTCATTTCAAACCCTGAAATGGCCAATGTTGGCCTTTCCCATTTCTGGGTGCACAGTGTTTCCTGGGGCTCAGCCCCACCTTGAAGCCCCCCCCCCTCCAAAAATTAAACCCTGAATCCACTGGACCATCTCCTGGGGTTCTTGCAGGGCTTGGGCAAGGGGGCTGGGCTCCCAGCCCATGTATTAACACCCGTTGTCTCTCCACCTATAACTTCTCCTCCATCCAATCTTGCATCACTGTCTCTGACATCTCTAGTTGGATGTCATATCAATTATTTCAAACTTAATATGTCTTTACCAGAACTAATCATCTCCTCTATAAACCACCCTCTCTCTCTCTCTCTCTCTCTCTCTCCATTTTCTGTCTCCACTGACGGTGTTGCCATCCAACCCATCTCCCAGGCATGTAGCTTGGGATTCATCTTTGGTTCCTTTTCCTCCTTTTTCACCTAGCCTGTTGCTAAGGCTGTCGTGTCTCCCTGCATAACACCAGTAAAATTTGGTTGTTGTTTTTTTACTGCTGCCACGACTCTAGTTCATGCTGTAGCCATCTCTCACTTGAACTACTGCAACTTCCTTCTTACTGGTGGCCTTCCCACTTTCACCTTGGCCCCCTCACATCTCAACGCTCTGGTGCTAACATCATCCACATCGCCCACTTCCCTGATGGTTTGGCCTCTTTTCCTTCAGAAACCAATTGTCCTCCCTTTCAAGTCTCTTCATAACTGTGCTCCTCCCTTTCTTTGTGACCTCATTCTCACTACATTCCCACCCAGGAACTTTGCTTCTCCTCTGCCACTGGCCTCACCTGCCTCAGAGTCTCCTGCTGTCTAAATGAGCTTTACCTCTTGTCATATGTTGACCCCTACCTGATTCGCTTTGTTCCCTCTTCCTGACCGTCATACCCCTCCTTGAAAACCTCTCTCTTCCATCACACGTTCTTTAGCTCCTCATCCTTCTAGATTGCTCACTGATGCTTCTCTGTATTCTGTCTTATCCGCCAGGGTGTCCCTTCATTAAACTAAGCAAGTGCACCTGCAACTTCTCAACTTCATGATTGTATCCCCATCTCTCCCTATGTTTCCCTCCTCGCTTTCTCCTCTCCCATATTTATTCTAGATTGTAAGCCCTTTGGGGCAGGGACTTGTCTCAAGGCATGACTGTTCAGCCCCAGGCACATTGCAGGTGCTCTAAAAATAAATTTTAAAATAGGAATGGGAGGCTATGAAGTGAGAGCATTGAGCCTAATGGAGGGTACAATCCCAGGTCTAGTGCTGCAGGGCAGAATCCTGGAGTCCTAGATGTGTGGAGGAAAGGTACTGGGATGGACCCTTCCTCCCAAGAGACAGTTCCATGCAATTACTCCCTCTCCCTTAGGATATATGTTGCTGTTTGGAGTTAAATATAGAGAGATTTTGCCCAGAATGAGTTATGTCCTTCCTTTTTGTTGTGTCAATGCCCACTATATTTCCCTTTCCAGAACATCAAATTTATTTTAATGGATTTTTAAATTTGATTTTATTTTAAACAAATGCTTTTAAAGGAAAGATATAGTTTTCCATATAGGAGGGAAACCCTTTGGGGGCAAATTTCAGATACAAGGAGAAGCTGTGGGGTGGCGGGGGGAATGGATCTAACCAACTGTGAACTATGGTAATGTACATTGCATGTCCCCAAATGCTTGCCTCCTGCCTGCCAAATGTACCTGCCTGGTGCTCCCTGGATTTCTATTAATCTCCAGCGCAGCCTTTTTTCTGTCTCCCCAGGAAAAAGAAGGGCTAACAGAAGCCTGGGGCAGGAAAGAATCCCAGGCAGAATATCTTTTTATGCGCGTGTACACACACACAGACACACCAGTTGATGTGTACAACAAACTAGATAGTTAGATAGACTATGGGGGTGGAGAACAGGGTGATGGTGTAATTGCTAACAAGAAGGAAGGGAATGAACATCCTGCTCCCTCCCCTTCCTCCTCCTTTCCCCCCTTTTTGTTCTAAACCATCCTATAGTCCATTACTGTGTTCTCTGCCACATCCCATCTTTATTATTGCTGCTGCTGTTTGTTTATTTATTTATTTATTTATTTGAAATGTGGGATTCCTCTCCCCTCCCCGTCTGGAATGTGACAGTGCCTGCCGGCTTTTATAATTCATTCATTTCCCCAGACTTCTGTTTCTCCAGAGCTGGTTCTTGGCTTTGCATCCTCATCCCTGGAAAAAAAAAAAAAAAGGGGGGGGAATATACAGGGGTGAGTGGAAGGAATATAAATGCTTCGGTGGAGCCAGACTCAGGCTGGAGCTGTCAGTATCCTCCTGAAGTTGAAATACATTGACAGGCTGGTGGGGGAGGTGTTCTGCAGTGCCGCAGGTCCCCGGAATACCTTACCTTGGGAGTAAAGGATTAGATGTATACCTACATATACATTCATCAACACGCTAGTTTCTCGATTCAGTGAGATTCTGCTCCAGCTTCAGGTAACTAACATAAGCCTGCGTTGTGTGGAAAATCCCTGTTTTAGAACGATCACTGTCTTTCTAGCGTGGATGGCTCTCTAAAAAATAAAATAAAATATCTCGAAATGCTCAGCTCTAGCGAATGGAGTATTTTTCTGTGTTCGGTAAGGGAAGCAGACAATTTACCTTTTAAAAGATTACATTTTTATTCATTTTAAGCTCATAATTATGACCCCCCCCCCCCCCCAAAAAAAATAAAAAATGTTGTGAGATGAAGTTCCGAGTGCAACACTCGCGATGGAAGGCGGAATTCCTTGCTAAAACCCGAAAAGGGGCAGGGGGATCCGCTGATCTACCTATCAAACTGCTTTGATTCTCTCATGCCAGTTCTGATTTGTGTGTGCGCCATACTGTAGTCAGATTGTATGGGAACCTCAGCCTTGGACTCTTGGCGACAGGAAAATACAAGCTACCATTTTTAAAAATTATATATATATTTTAGCAGACTGTACATGATTCCTGTTCTTTGCTCCACAGAACATCCGATGCGGTGCCCAATCAGCTGAAAAAGCTGCACAGACGTCATTGTGTGTGTGTGTGTGTGTGTGTGTGTCTGCGCACAACCAACTGCAGCTGCCTGGCTGAGCGGAACCTCCATTAGAGCACTATTGATTTCTGATTCACATTGCAGCAGCAGGGCTGGAGTGCAGGGGGAGAAAAAAAAGCACGTCTCAGAAGTAGGCATTAACTGGATGCTTATATGCCTGTGTGTATGTGCACGTTATAGAGGTGTGTGTGTGTGTGTGCACAGAGGACATTTCTGAAATGCACACGTATTACAGTGCCTAAACCATGTAAATGTTTGCCTTGTGAAAAGACACGCAGGCACACCCCAGAAAAGGAGCAGGAAGAACAGCGGGGCGGGGGGAGGATTCCAGCTATAATATGAGCGCCTGGGAATCCCTAATTAACACGGTGCATCCAGCAAGGTTATTTTTACATTAGCCGACTAGTGATGCTGTATTTATAAAATGTGCTTTCTCCGCACATCCGATTGGAGCTGCCTTTTAGGAATTTTCTTGCATGTTATAAGTCCTAAATATATTTCATACGGAGCTGCCGCAAGTTGCTTTGCATTTGCTGACAGCAAACCCCAATTTCAGGCTCTGGGATTAAAAAAAAAAAAACAGAAACGATTTTCCTTTCCCAGAGTACAAGTGAAGTGGGCTGGGTTTTCCTTCTTCCCTCCAACACCAGCCCCCCAACTTCCCTTCCTCCCAGAGAGATGCTTCCCAGCTAATAGCTGGCAATAATTTACTGCTGCTTGTTAATACGGTGTCTTGGTATTCCAGCATATTTGAGGAGAAAATCCCTGTAAAGCCAGTGTGCCTTTTCACAATAACTGCATGTCAAGCAAGCCTGGCACACTGGAACTGTGAGCAATAGACAATTAAATGGGGGGGGAAAGCATCATTATATATTTGGGGATGTGGGGGAGGGGGGATGGTAATACCTTTGGAGGAGAGAGGGGGGAATGAAAGGCAGAAAGCCATTATTAGCAAAAGCTATATTGAGCATGCTTGCCAGACAGGCAGCACAGCACAGCTCAGCTCGAGTTCCGCCCAGACATGTGCCTTGCCATTTTCATTTTAATCAGTCTGCTCAGGATGGCTGCTGATTCATTTTGCGGGATGGCCCCCTGGGAGCCAAGGTGGAAGCCTGAGGCGAGCTGCTATTGCATCAATGCAGCACTTCACATTCACAGACAAGGAGGGGAGCTGGCTACAGCCACAAGATCGAGTTCAGAATATCAGCCTCCCTATTAGAGGGAGCTCTATACAATATACAACTCTATATAGGAGGAAAGAAATATCCCCCCAATCATTAAATAAAAACCAGTTAATGGGGGGGGGGGGGGAGAGAGAGAAAAAAATCATCTCCCCTGCTCACTCCATCTCCATGTGTACCCTCGGAATTGCAGGAGCTGCCATTTGCTTCCCCAGCCAGACTCTCGGTGTTTGGATATATATCTATTTTATAGGACTGCTCTCTCCCCTTCTCTATTTACCTGATAACTAGTTGGGGGGTGGGATACCTGTTTTAGCTGGAGACTTTGATTTGTGGGATTGACAACCTTATTATGCAGTGAGCTTATTATTGATATTATTCTGCTCTCGGTTGCCATGACCACCTTGTGAGAGACATTCAATTTTCTCTCTTCCATCATCATTATCTATGAGGCCATCTGTTGTGGAAAATGAATTCAGCCTCATTTGCATGACTGATAAGCAAATTTTTTTTATCTATTTAACAGAAGGTCATATGCCGAGGATTTGGAGCTGGTGAAAAAAAAAAAGTGGAGGGGGTGGGGGAGTGGAAGCGTATCGAGAGGATGAGTGGGAGTGCGTGCATTAGGGGATGTATGTGGAAGTAAAACAGATCCCTTAGGCCTGCTAGCCTATCGTGCTGCATTTGTCATTCCTGCCAGGGCGACATTTCCCCCCCCTAAGCTTCTGCACACTAAAGAGAGTGAGAGAGCTTTTTCCCTGCAGTCTTCTTGAGACCCCCCTGATTTTTACTCAGTCTTGGTGGGTGTATTTTTTTTTCCCCTCCTAATCCCTTGGAACATGGGGTATCTTTTCAATATTCCATGAAGAAAAAAGCAGCCTTTTCTGGGTCTCTGTGGTATGCTTCTTACTCCTCATCCTTTCAAAGTTGCAGTTGAGCTAGGGCTTTTTCTTAACCATGCTGAAATTTCGTTCGGGTGCATAGCTTGTAATGGCGAACGGTACCGTTGAGGGCTGTTTTTTTAGTAAGTGGGTTGATTTTCTTGGCTAAGGAGAAGGATTACTGTTGTTTTAGTTAGTGAGTAGCTTATACTTATATGTCCATTGATGTTTGCTCTTTTCAAGTTCTTGCAGTGTTGCTGTGCAGCTGAAACTGTATTAGACTCTAGAGTAGTCTGAGTAATATACCGAAGCCTCTCTTTAATGGGGGAAAATCATTATATTGCATGCTCTAAGCATGATGTTTATATAAACTTGCTGCATGTTGTAAAGTACTTGTTTGGTATGTAGATGCTGAGACAAAAACTTCACAGATACCCATACATTAATTGAACATTGCAGATAGTCAACTAAATATAAGCAAAACATGTTAAGGACACTCTGTTTTTATACCCAAATATGACATTTAAAAGCACAGTGTCAAGTAAAAACAATGACTTTCTACTAACAGATTCAAGTAAAAGTTGCATTTTAAATAAGGACTTTCTTAAATATTTCAAGTGTACATAAGTTTGATATGGTAGCTCCTTAACATAGTACCGGGTTTGTAAAGTAACATTGATTAATTGTGGAAACCTTCAGAGTCTATACTTCATTTTAAAGATAGTTCAAAGAAGCTCAGCTTGAAGAAAATATTATACTCCAGACTATGCAAATTCAGTGAAAATGATAAATATAATAGTGATTTGGCATAAAAAAGAACAATCCCTTCTAAAAAAAAGAACAGAAGTAACTACTTTCCTTAAGCAGATTCTCTTCCTGTACTTTTATTTGCCACTAGAAAAGACTAAACTCCATAGAACAAAAGCATGCCATCTTTCCTATGCTACAGTAAATCATAGCCAAGGAAACTCCAAACCAAAGGGTTTTGCAAATTTGCACTTCCACGTTGACAGTAGTATTTTGCTAAAGGTAGAAAGTGAATTATGCAGTATCCCCTCTTTTGCAAACACTGCATTTCAGTTATTTATCACTAGTAAAGAACTTAATTTCTGAATTTGTCAGAAAAGGCAATTTAATAATGAAATGGTCATGTATGTTAAATTTCAGGTGAGAAGAAGTTTCACTGCTATTCAGGTCAGTGGTAATCTGGCAAACCTCTGAATTGGTCCAGTTCAATAAGTTTCATTATTTACGAGTCAATTTCATCTGAGTTTTTATTGTTGTTTTAACAGTTCCCCCAGTAGTAGATTGCCAGTATTTAAAATAGTGCTTTACCTCCTTTTCCTCCCTACTCCTCACCCCCAAGCTTTTCGTTTTACCATAG
Source organism: Sphenodon punctatus (assembly GCA_003113815.1). NCBI lineage: Eukaryota > Metazoa > Chordata > Lepidosauria > Sphenodontia > Sphenodontidae > Sphenodon > Sphenodon punctatus. The sequence goes on along the minus strand of QEPC01002853.1, from coordinate 955,829 downwards.
ACTTTTAAGAAGGAATGACATTTAGTATTGCTTTGGTATCAAGCATACTTATCATACACATTAGATTTGGGAAGGGGCGGGAGTTGGATTTCAAAAGTTTGGGAGAGTTGTTTGAATAAGTACTCGTTGGCTCAGTGAGCTTCTACTGAGGGGGGAGGGAGGAATAAAACGCTGTATATTAAGGAATAGGATGCCTGCTTTATCTCATGCAGAGGATGAGAGGGTGTCTTGTCTCCTTGAGTTAGGATGTTCAAAAGACTTGTAAGGGGGGGGGGAAACTTCTTTTTTTTAAAAAACAACCCCCCCCAAAAAAACCCATAAGAGATAGCACAGTTGGTTCTCTCCCCCTGCCCCCCAAAAGTTAATTACCAAGCTTGGTTGGATTCCTCCTTGCCACCCTGACATTTGACTGCTGCTAATTCACTGATTAATCTCATTAATGTGATTATAGTAGGATTTGGAGTTGGCTGCCATTGTTCTACAGACAGTTCTATTCAGCCGGAGCACTTGCCACCTCATTCAGTTTTGCTGTGATTTTTCAAAGGCTGGTTGAGTGAGCTATTGTGAAAGAGGTTTCTCTGCCTTTCCCTTTCAGCACCAGGAGCTGTCCGCTGCTGATAGCAATTACATTCAGCACTGACTGACTTCCACTAGTTTACTGGCAATGTGAAAATGACTTATTTTCATCACCTTAATGATTCTGCTCATTGAGGTAAAAGCAAGAAAAGCTTTTGTACTTTATCATTAGGCTATATCAGGCTGTTTTGAGTAAAAATATAAATCTATACTCCATTTTTAAAATCTGTCCTTGCATGCATTTTATTTGGACTATTGGACACAAACACAGTAGTGTAATTTAAATGGTATATCTTTGCAACTCTGTATGTTTACTAGTATCAAGACATTCCAGGTTTTAGTATATTCAGTTATACTTCTAAGGAGTCCACGCTGAGCTAGTCTCACTAGTACTTTCTCCCCCTTTCTGCAAGTAAACAAGTATCCTGTGGCAAGTTTAGCTCTCACAGTTATTGTCTGCGCCAGCAGTACCGTTACTATGGGATCTTCCCGAAGCAGTTTTCTACAAATCTAAGTTTCCAGGAATCTGAAAATCATCAATGGTTCCTTTGATGGAAACTTGGTCTAAAAGCTCTCCTGCAAGGGAACATATAACATTAAAATGACGTTTCAGCTGCGATAATAGCTAAGAGAAGTTTTCTGAGATCTCTAAGTCACTGAAGGCATAGTTTGTTTACAACAAGACATTTTGCATACCATGAATGCATGCTCAGCTATGTTGTTTGCTGTTTTGAATTTTATTATTTGAAGTTGCATTATCATTTCATAACTGCGTTCTGCGCATGCGCAGCAACTTCTTTTCCTGCTGTTTTTATTCCATTTATATTCTTTACGAAAACGAACCTATGCTAAAGTGTTGAAGCCGTACATTAAACTCTGTTGTGTCCGGGGTTTTTTCATGACTCTTTCAGTCCAGTAAATTAAGTATACACGTTTGCTATAGGTGCTTTACTAAAGGTCAGTGAAAATAAATAATATACTTTAAAATATTTAGATGCCTAGTTGCAGGACAGATATCAGTGACTTACTTCTCTACAGCCGCTATAGATGATTGGATAAACCCTTACATCTTGAGAGTTTTTGACTAGAGTCTGTCAATGAAAACCTGTTCCTAAGGGAGAATAAATCAGCCCTTCCCCACCCTTCAAAAGTACTGCTTTATCAATTGTTTTACGAGACTGTGTCTTTACATTATCCCTCCCTCCTTGATTTCTTATTATAGGACGAGAGTCTGATGGTGGCAGCCACAATATGAAGTCTAATTAAGGCAGCTCGTTACTGGGTATTTTCTTGTAATGCAGGGCTATAATTCCAGACTTGACAGTAGAGAGCTTGTCTGGTGCATGAGTTATGCTTCCGGTGGTTTTCATCTTTCCAGTCCTTCAGGAAAGCACTAGAAGTGAAATAGTAAATGCAATGGTAGGTTTTCAAGTACTGGTCAGTTGTAATTTACTAAATGGGATCACTTAGCATCGGAATGCTGTGCTCTCTAATCAACACTGGTTAAATCATGATCTGCAGCCGGGCCCTTTCCCTCCTACTCCTCCCCCCCCCCCCTTTCCCCCATGAATACAGTGCATTGAAGAAACACATGACTGGGGATGGAGATCCAACCCACAATATTAAAGCCATATCCTAACGTCTTAAGAAAGAGAATTCGGCCAGTGAGATGCAAGTCTCCCCCCTCCCCTCCCCCGTTGGCAAGTGATGATAACTTGCGATCTGTGCTTTCGATGGGAGCAGGATCGGGCCCTTTTTGGTGCCCACTAAAAGATGAGCGTTATGCCGAAGACTTACAGACATTCTCGAGCCACTTAAAAAGTTTGAAAGCTTCTGTTGTCCTATCTGTGTCGCATTCATCAGAATCACTCCGGTCTGTCTTGCAACAGGAGTAGTGCACAATAGGGTGGCCAGCTCTGCAGATTTTTAGAGGACAGTTATGAGAAGTTTAGGTTGCAGGGCTGCCAATGCAACCCTGCAGCCTGCATTTCTCACAAGTGTCCTTAATAATGTGCATATCTTGTCACCCTAATTTCCACATAGGGTGATTCCTGTGGCATAGGAAGGAGGAGTTTATTTATTTATTTATTTATTTAAGATGGCTACTTTAAACACAAAAGACAAGTGTCCCGAAACACAAAGGAAAAAGCGGTCCTAAAATAATAGCAATCTTATTTGTGATTAGGTTTTCCTAGCGTGATTTGTTTGTAGGCAAAGTAAAGCGAGCAGGGAAACAAGAGTAGCACTTGCTCTTCGCTATAAAGAAGGAAGTCTTTCCCCTTGCAAGAAACAAAGTACTTGTACCATGCTTTAACATCCCCCTGCCTGTGTCTCTCCAGCTCACACCTGCATTGGTCAAGGATTCAGGATGCTTTTCCTACGGGGGCTTCAGCAGTCAGACTCCTGTAGGCGTTGGCGTCATAAGGAGTCCGGAGAGTATCCAGGGATGTAATCGGAGATGACAGATAGAAATTAAAGAAAATACAGGGTGAGGGTGGGGAACGCAAATCCCCTTTGCTTTGTGGGGAAATACTGCATTTTCCACCTTAGCACTCCCTAGCAGTTTGCGCTTGCTAACACCTTCTTTAGCATGGCCCCCCTCCTCTATCTTGATTATTTTGACAGGAGAGGGGGATTCTCCCGCCCCCGGAAAGTTTGTCATCAGTGTGTTTGTGGAGCTGTTTGTCTCAAGATGCTAAAGGGCTAGTACAGAGGCTTTCCTTCGCTGCAAACTGCAGTGGGATTGCTGGCAGTGCTTGGATGGAAAGGAAATTGTAACCTCTGTAGTAACCAATATGACTGGCCTCAACACATCAGTCAGCAGACTTGGAGGGATTACCTTTTTGAGGGCTGGGCGAAGGGGTTTCCAGTGACTTACCGCTTCTTTGCAGTCGCTGAAACAGTGGTCAGCATTGTCTCCTTTGGAAAAGCCTGCAGTAGGTTAGCAGTAGCAGGCAGGCTAACTAGGAGAGGAACTGGAGGTATGGCAATGAATACAATGGGAATAAAAAGGGCAGCAAAAGGGTGTGTGTGTGTGTGTCCGTCCTTTGGGCTTTTACCTAGTAGCCATTTCCTGGGAGGTGTCTCTCCGTGTCTGTCTGGAAAGAAATGTGCACCGAGCATACCTCACAAGTGTCCCGAATTTTCCAGGACATTCCTACTTCAAAATCCCTGATTTGTCCCAGACTCCCATCGATGGTTTGCAAACGGCTGTCTTTCACACCTCCCTTCCTAGAGACTCTGCAGCAGTTTTCGGTGACTGCCAGGCAGATAACAAAAGAGGTGTTAACTCGGGGATGTCCTGGAAAATCCGGGACACTTGAGAGGTATTCCAGGGGAAGCTTAATGCTCCCTACTGCTAAACTTGCCCCTTGCCACTTAGAAGATTTGAGGTGCTCTGCACAGCCCTTGAGTAGCTGTGTTGTGTGTACAGATCGCTACTGTTCTGGTCTCACCCTGTGACTAAAACAGCATATGAAGGGATGGCATTGAGGGAAGTAACTCCCCCTTTGGAACTCCGTGGCCCCAGAATTATAACACTACTAGGAATGTCCCATATTTTGATCATTACATGGGGGGGGGGGGAGTTTCTAACCATGCTGGTGAGGAAAAGAGGGCTTTTCATGACCGTGGGTGTTATAAAAGAGAGCTTTATAAGGAGGGTGGGTGGAGCGGATGCAGAGTCGCAGACTAAACTGAGTGGATGTCTGAGGCTGCAGTCCTCAAACTACTCCGGAATAGCCCCGTTAGAAGTCACTGGGACTACTTTAGAGTAAGGGGTTTGATATTTGAAGAGACCCCCCCCCCCTTTCTTTAATCCAGTTCATTACCACGTTTGAGGAAGCCGGAGCGCCAGAATCAGCATAATTCCATTAGCAAATTCAAGTGAATGCCACATGCAAGTCTAGCTCCTTTGTGTGTGAGATCTCTCTCTCTCTCTCTGTTTTGTCTTGTTAGTTTAGGGGGGTGGGGGAGAGAAAAGTTTACCTCCCTAACTTTGTGTCAGGGTGGAAGGTTGCTTCTGTTTCCAGCTAATGTGATCTCGAAGGATTTTTAAAATTATTATTTTTTCCATGTTCAAAGGGAAAAATATCGGTAGCTCTCACAATAAATGAGGTCTCCGACAGCTACTCTAGTTAACTCTAGACGTCCTGGAAAATTATTTCTGGATCCTTCGCATGGATTTTTAAAATTTTAATTATTCATTGTTTAAAACGAAGCATGTCCAAATTGTTATCCGATCTGATGAATTGTTTAGGATTTCTTTAGCAAGAGCACCATTTTACTACAGCCTCCATGATAGAAGAGGTATTTTTAAGATATATCACCTACTCGGTAGCTGCTAACAGCCTGACTGTGTTATTTACAGTTCCCATCTATTACATTAAATACAGCACTGCACATGATACACATTCTGCTCCAGAGATCTAGGGGCCTGTGGGTACAACGTAGGAAGCGTAGAGTATACATCCCCAATCCTGTCGGACTCTTATTGCAAGCCTAATAAACAGGAGGTTTAGAAATTATTGCTTTAATCCAGAACTCTAGCAAGAGGTTGGGGGTGGGGGATACCTTTAGCTCAGCGGTGAAGCTCACCCACACATTAGGATTTGGGAACATGGATATATTTTGTGTTGCTTAAAAGGATGCACTCTGAGCCAGGGTAAGTCAGCAATTTGCTCCTGTTTTTATTCTGCTGCAGTAATGTGGTCTCTGAGGGAACTCCGGTGCCTGATGCATCCATACTACAGTCTCAAACCCACCGCCTGTCTGTCTTGTCTGTCTGCTGCTTTTAAATGGAGGTTACAGTTGATCCATCAGGCAGTGCTGCACGCATGCCCATCTTCTCCCATCGTTTAGTGGTGTAAACTTATTAATTTCTACCTTCTACTTCAGGCCCGTTGCTTTGCTGTCTAAAAGCATTATTACTTTTGTCCATGTGGCAAAATAATTAGCATACAGATGAGAAGTGAGCCGGTCTCTATGCCTCGATAGCAAGGGAAGATGTGCAGTGCAAAGTTGATTGGATGAATGGAGAACAAATGGTGGGCGTTCAAAAGCATTAGAAGAGTTTTGTTGTCGTGAAGCAGGTTTGTCAGTTTTCTGGGTGAATCTCTTAAGATGGAAGGCAGGGTGGCTGGTGCTGGAATGACTGCTTGACAGACTGTGGCCTACTTGATGGTGCAGAATTGGACTGCATGCGTTGATAATTCATTTGGACTACTTTATTTTGCAGTTCTTCAGCTTTCCCTTTGATATTCCCCTCAAGGTAAATATGTCCTTTTCTCACTGTTGTTCTCAGAGTACTTTGCTGCTGTTCAGAAAGTGAAGGAAAGTTCAACTCTTTTGACAGGCAGGAACAAAAGAATAGCCAGGTTGCTGCACATTTCCCTCTAAGCTGCTCAACCCATTTTCATTTGCATGAACCTGGAGACAGTCTGAAATGATCAGGGGCCCGATCCTGCTCCCAGTGAAGTCAGTGAGGAGCTTTGCCATTGATTTCAATGGGGACAGGATTGGGCCCTTTGTGATTATTGTTTTCTGAAATGTACAGCAGCCTTTATTAACACTGTTTGATTAATATTTGCCAGAATGGCAAAGTCAGACTAGTAACACTGGTGAATGTTGTTTCAGTTAAAGACTAGAACTAACTAATTGAGATTGGTATATATTTTCCTGGCTGGAAAAGAATTTCCAGCAAATGGCTAGTGATTCTAAGAACACAAACTTAGTTAATGATCTTCAGCTTGCAAAAGAAGAGGTATGACAACTGTACTACTGAAGAATGTTTTGTATAGAACAACTATATATATATATATATATATATAAAAACAGCAGTCTTTTAACTTATCAAAAAATCTCCCATAGCAACCTGAATAGAGTCCTAGTTTTTTTTATGTCATCAATTAACACATTTCTTATATAATATTCTGAATCTGTATATTACAAGTGGGATGTTTTAATATTTGGCTGGATCTGCCTCCTTTTCTGTTTAGTCATTTAGGGATAGTTTTATCCCATTTTAATGGTCCTTAATCTCCTTAAAAATGGAGATTTTCTTTTTAACTGACCTAATTTTTTTAAACTGCTGTAAAGGTTGAGGTTAAGTAGAAATTATTATCCTTTAATTGCCTTTAACATAGTTTCTGACGACTGCATATCAGTTAATGAATTATTTGCTTTTAATTTTTAAGTCACCTTTATTATTTTGGTTTGGAGAACAACAATGTATATTTTCAAAGGGAATGCAGTTTTTAAAATGTTTCTGGAATTTCATAATTGTGAAAATAATTTATCTCAATAAAACATGGAAATAAGAAGTCTTCAGCATGCCAAAAGCCCCAAACAAATTTACACTTAATTCCAAGTAGCTTGTAGTTACTTTTGATGATTGTTCAAGTTTTCAGTGCTAAGCTTAAACTTGGTGGTTATAGTGTAGATGAATTGTCTGATGGTTATGTAAGTGTACATTCACTTATTCATATTTATAACAGAAAAATATAGAATATGTTGAATTGCAAAATGAAATCCAAATAATTAAGAAACCCAAGTGAGGTAAAACTATATATAATAAAACTATGTAATAAATGTAGTTCTTTAAGTAGAAAAAAAATCATGTTTGCTTCTATTTAAATTTTTTTATCAACTGAAACAAAGAAAAGCTTGAATAATTGCAAGAAGCAAGTTAAAAAGAAGCACAACTCATTACATTTTAATATAGTTTGAAGCTTTGATATGATTTGATATTGAATTTACACTTTAACTTTGATCCTGTAATGTTTGGAGAGCACCCTAAAAGCATTAAGGAAAAATAGTTTACTTTTCTCAGCTGTAGTGGTTTCTTTGTGTTAGACTGTATTGCATAGGATTATTCCTGAATTTTAAAAGGGCCCAAAAATAAAGCACAAGAAGTTATTAGTTTGCAGAATGACTTTCTTTTTCTATTCTGCATTGCTGAAGCTTTGGAGCATTGTGTATGTGGATGCAAAGACAAAAAAGAGTAAAAGACCAATGAAATCATTATTTCCCCAAATTTATTGAATGCTAGACATTTTCTTCTTCACTTTTGATTTCACTTTATTTTAGTTATGAAAGGTGGAGTAAGTTGTAGAAGGAACTACATTAATTAAAAAATAATAATCTAAAATTCTGATCCAGATGTTGCAACTTTGCTAGCTAAATGGAAAAGGAAATGCTATTCTGAAGCTGTTTTGGTTTTTGTACATCAGTAATGCTATCCATACTAGAGATGAAAATACATGCTGCCTAACAATTCACATCCATCAGCATTTTCATGATTTTAAAAAGCTATAATAAGAATAGCTTTTTCAAAGTTGCTGCTTTGTACTAGAACCTATTTCTTGAACAATTCTAAGTCATTCTGTTGGTAGCCTCATTGGAACAAAATTGTTCAAAATACAGAATAGTTAACTTTAAAGACATTTACACACTAGCCAATGCTATGGGGCAAGTGGTCAGATGTAATTTTAATTGATCTGAACTAGCACTCCAATTTAGTAGTTCAACTTCTCAATACAGTCATGCAGCTCTTACTATAGTTCAACAAAACTCCTTGTCTGTAATTTACTTGCTTTCCCTTCTTTTACATCACAGCTGAGGAAAGTCTAATGATGCTATTAAACAGAAGTCCACTCAGGTTTGGGGTTCAGCCCAGGTATTGCATTCTCCTCTAAATAAAGTATTCCTTAGGAAAGTAGGAAGGATAACATAGTATCCTTTCTGTAGACAAAAAATAAATAAAAATCACTATAGAATTGCCACAGCTTCACATTAATTAGAACCTTCTTGGCTATCTCAGCCATAGAATGAGAACAGCAAATGTTAGTGACACTGAATTAAGTAAAGAAAAAAAGATATAAAAGAATTCAGCCAGTGGGCTGAAAGCACAATAAGCATTGTTTATAAGATTGGGTTTTAAACCTGATCAGAATTGTTGTGGATACACAGGCTTCATACATTTGCAGTGGAGCTGTAAGCACAGGGCACAGTTGCCAATGAAACTAGCTAGCCAGCTTGGTTGTGGAAATAATCAAGGCTTCAGGGCACACCATAGAGAGCCATCAAATCAAGTCTAGTATGGAACTGTCTGGTAGATTGTAAACATTCAGAAATCAATGTTGCATCTGCCAGTAGACCCTTTGCTTCACTGAAACTCCCACCTGCCTAACACATCTGGGCAATTGGTTTCAAAAACCAGTTTCCTTCAGGATAAATTTAATACATCCTGAGGGTCAGGCATAAGCAAATTGATTATAGTTCTCCACCAGGCAAACTCATAAACATCTGTAAGATTGCAGATTTTGAAGCAATCCCACACTGGGGACTGTTATTTTCAATGTCTGTTTCTCATGCCTTGTGCCAGCATGGCATGCCTCATGCCAGCATGGTGTTTTTGAATTAGGAAGCTGATTTAAAAAGACATGGTATGCTATGGATGTATGTTCAACTGGCAAACTCCCAGCTGTTTTAGAGGCCCTTTTCGCATGGACCGTGGTGCAGCAGGGAGGGTCGGTGTGCATTGCAGTCCATGTGCGATGGGTGGGGGGAGGGTGTAGACGGGCACACACCCATCTCCACCCACCTCCGCCCATCAACACGTATGGAGCAACCGCCATTTTCGTCAGTTGCTCCATGCATGTGGGATGGGTGAAAGTGGCTGTGCATGCATGTGCGCAGAAGCGTACACACACGCATCCCCCTCACCTGCTGTGGGATTTACACGGGCGGCACCCATGCATGAACACCAATTTTTTGGGGTGTTTGTGTGTGGGTGCCGCCTCTGTAAAAAGGGCCTTAGTCTGAGTCTATAGAAAATGTTGTTCATCTCCAGTTGTCATTGGAGTTGAGTGTGTATGTATGGTACTTTTCACACAGACACTCTTAACACTGATCAAATGGCTGTTCATTGTATTATACATGTTGCAGGGCTGCAGGTGTCCTCCATGAGTGCCCTGAAACATGTATAATAAAATGTAACACCCATTTGATCAGTGTTAGAGTGTCTGTGTGAAAAGGGCCTATGTTGTGGGGAGGGAAGAGGGCCATGTAAGGCTTTGTGGGTGTTTTTTTAAAATTACTTGCAAGATAGGTTTTGAGCAGACAGCAGGCTTATTTTCCCACTGTATGGGCTTGATTCAAAGCACAGTAAAATTAAAAGGATCTCCTAGACTTCAGTGAGCACTCCTTGTTTTCACTGTTAGACTTTAGTATTAAGGGCCAAATGTATCCGCGGCATAATGCCACCAAAGTGAGTGGTGTTCCACCAGGGATGGATTTATTTAGCCCTTCAAATTTAAGACCTGCCAACATCCCATAGTCTACTGGGGTTTATGGCTAATTAGGCTGTTGAAAAGCAGAATATATAGGGAAATATAATAGATGTGGCAATTTAGATGATCCTTCAGATTGATGACCGGTTGGTCTTGGTTACAGGAGTTCTATGTCCCAGCTACCATATGTCTCTCAGAGACGTGAGAATGGAGGTGTTCACTTGAGAGAAAGTCTAGTATTTATATTACACATGACTGCTTGCTTTATTTTTCCATAGGAAATTCCTTCTTCTCCCACTGTCTCCAGTCAAGATTGGAGCATATTACCAAGGGAATAAAATTTTATGCCTAATTTTAGTGTTCCTCTGCCTAATGTGGTGTGAATAAGTACCATGTTACAGCATTTAACCCTGTCCATCTTTGTCACTTCTTGAACACTTGCTCAGCCCAAATAATATAAACACATTGTAATAAGATAAGATGTCTAAGATTTGCTGTTTGAATAAACTATGGAGGGTGATCTCTCTTTCACTCAGAGGGAATACTCTGGGATTCCTTTTAGTGTGGCAGTAGAGACTCATGCTTAAGGATCAGGGAATACCATTAAAAGGGCTTCCCCAACCCTCTTGCACTTCTGACTGCCAATAGCTTGTCCCTTTTATTCTTATCTCATTTCCCAGAGTTACTAAGCAAATAAAAAAAATCCTAATCTTCTGTACTTAAGAACTGCTTATGGCAGTCCAGATTTTTTAAAATACGGAATGGGGGTTTGTTCTAAGAAAATAATTTCAGAAGTGCTGAGCAATTTCTCTATTGTCTCAAGGAGTAAAAGGCCCAAGTTTGGATGTAAAGCTGTGTTTGCTGGAAGGCTGTGCAGAATGTTGCTGCCATGCTGTAAGGGCCAACAATAAGAGAGTGCTAAAATGAACTTGCTTTGCGTGATCATTGCAGATTTGCAATGGGGTAGGAAAGTGACTCTAATTAATGATTGCACAGTGCTGGGTCCATGGCTGGTGCTATATAAATTATAATAATTTGAGAGAGATTGAAACTAAGACGGAGATACTGAAAATCACAGGGTGAAAACAAATGAGAGATTAGCCCGCTGGAGTCCGGGGCAAGGGGTTGGTCCATCGAGCCTGTGTGCAGCTGCCACTCTCAGGTTGCACGTGACGAATGGGACAGATGGGCAGGCGCCATGCTCTGGCCCCCTTCCCAGCCTCCCTCTCCTGACACACAGCTGCAGCGACCCCTGGGTACAGAAGCCACCCCCACTAGTTTTCCATCAGTTTTCTTGTTTGCTTTCGTCTTTTGGAACGCTCCAAAAAGTGAAAGTAAATGGACACAGGGCCTGTGCGAGTGGAGGGAGTGCTCACTTCCCAGAACACTCTAGGTGCTCCACCCTGGACTTTATGGCCCTGGAGGACATGTATGTATGTGAAGACTGCGGGCACCCTAACAGATGGGAGGTGGCCGCATGGGCACACATTTACCCACCACATGCACCCCCGCATGGCAGACTTGACATTCTCTGGGACGCCGCCAAGAGTGGGAGGGGGGCGGGGCACTGGTCAGGGTGGTGGCGGGTGCAGGTGAACATCTGGCCGCCTCCTAATAGACGGGCAGGTGGCCACCCATCTGATGTGGGCTGCGTTGGGCTTGGAACTTATGACATGCCAAGGTGGCTGCTCCACAGAACCCCTTAACAATTTTGATGTTAAAATCTTGGTGATAGAGAGGGGTCCTGTTAGTGCAGTGGTTCCTGATTTTTATTTTTTTTCCCAGTGCGAACCTATTTGGAAATTTAAATATAATTCTCTGATCCCGGACAGTAACAAAACCACACAAAGTATATCCAATATCAATGGGGATTGCAAAATCATCCAGGTATCACCTGACTCCACTTGGGATCCTGACCCACAGTTTGGGAAAGTTGCCTTAGAGCAGTGTTTCTCAGTTCAGCCTAGACGTGGACTGTGAGAATGTGTCCAAAGGTTTTGAAGCAAATGCCAGCAGCGCCACACTACATGATTATTGGATTTTGAAAGGCCATCCAGGTATACAAGTATGCCCTAGGTCCAAAAAGGTTGCTAACCACTGTCTTAGGGCAAAGTCCTCTGCCACTGATGTCAATGCAAGCTGACTTGGACTTCAGGGATGAACTGAGAGTGTGCCCTAAGTGTAGGCCAACTGAAAGGGAAGGCAGGCTCATCCTCACTCTTCTATTATTTTTGATTGTTGTATAAGTACCTTGCTGTTATGCAGGCAAATAAATGGCCCAGTAGAATCTATGGGTGTTTTTAGACAGAGGTGAGCCTGCTGGAGCCTGGACTTGCTCTGGGGGTCCCAGGGCTGCCAGTTTCCAGCTCTGCCTGGATCCGCAATAGGGACGGACAAGCAGAACCGAGTTTGGAAATTCAGTTCGGTTCGAAAATCGAGTTTGGTTCGGAAGTTGGGTTTGGTCAACTGAACTATTCGAGTTTGCTCTGAACTTCCGAACAGAGTTCGGAAATTCAAACCCCATTGAACTAAATGGAATATTATCTTATAGGGATGGGCGAACAGAACTGAGTTCAAAAATTTGGTTCAGTTTGAAAATTGTGTTCGGTTCGGAAGTTTGGTTTGACCAACCGAACTGGTCAAGTTTGGTCCGAACTCCGAACTGCGTTTGCTTAATCCCTAATCCGCAATGGATGGACCAGCCATGTCCCCAGGCCATGGTCTGCCTGCGCGACCCCTTCCACCCCACACCAGCACAATAAAGTTGCAGGCACTCATCCGATGCTGGGCCTACAACTCCATCTTGCTAAATGGGGCAATGGACAGATGGGTGTGGAGCTGCACTGTGGGTCCACCGAACAGATGGGCAGCTCCATGTTCAGCTGTTGTCCCGGGTTTGGCCAACCCACTCCACAGAACATGCTCTAGGATCTTCTGAAGTGCTGCCAGTGGGTCTGCCCCGGAGCAGCCACAACCTGCTTTGGGTAAAAATCTGGCAGGCGCGCTTTAGACGGACTGGTCAACCCGGGAGTAAGGGGGGGGGCACCTCCGGAGTTGCTGTCTCTCTGTTTACACCCTATCTGTCTGTCAATTATTATGGTGAAAAGGTGTGTGTGTGTGTGTGTGTGTGTGTGTGAGAGAGAGAAGACAAAATAGTATGCCTCTTTTCAGATGAATCTCTTAATAGTGTGTCAAACCCAACTTAACCTACATGACAAGTCAACGTATCAGGAATCAAAGATTTAAAGTCAATGAGAAAGAAACCTTGATGTAAGTATTTTCTGTCCCAGAAATGATTAGAACTAAAACTAACATGCTGTTTCAATTAGTAGTTAATCATTAAAAAAATTAGAACAATTGTAAGCGTAAGTATTGTTGACCAGTAGGACATTTCTGTCTGCAGAGCTGTTTATCAGAATTAGGGTTTGCTTCCACTAGTCTACGAATGTTTTGGCAATGACTTTAATGGGAGAAAAGCAGTCCTGACTATACCAACTCTCTACTCTCCCACTGTATCTTTTGCACGCATTATCAATGCTGTACTCTCTAAAATTCTATTTCTAAAGCATGATTTCTTAGTCACACTTTAGAAACTGAATACTTAAGCATCTGATGCCTTGATATAAAAACTTAGAAATAAATAAATGCGTGTGAATTTGTCTAAAAGAATGTATATTAAGACTGAATTGGAAGTATCATTACCACATACATTTTTTTTGTTTTGTTTGATACGTTGTTACTATAGTTTTGGTAAGTTTAAAAAACAATCTTTCCCCCTGAGGTATCCACAACCATAGTGTAAGCCAAGAAGTGTTCTCATTTCTTCTCCAGGGGCAAGTTACTGCACCTGTTTACAAACAGAATGAGCTACTAATGATCAAAACTGTATTATACTGAAACGTTTAGTGTATCAATGTCAATAAATAATAATAATTTAATAACAGCAAGTAACTTTTTTTCTCTCTTGTAACTATTGGAAATAACAGGTTTTGATGACTTCACAACAATTATTCAATTTCCTGATAGTGCCTAGGACCATATCAGACTTGCCACCAAGCTTTTGTCTCTCTCAGGGCTCTCTGTTGCCCTTGATCTGTGTGCAGAAGTCTCACTGACATCATTGAAAATTCTGTATGAAAACCAAGAGTATTAGACTGTGCTAGGTAAATACACTGGCCTTTGATAAGTTCTGTAGCTGCGTTAGCTGAGACATGGGTTTTGCAATACATTCTGGGTCATGTGGAGGGCTCGTGGCTGCATCCACTATATTATTGCCAATTATTTCAAATATATACAAGATTTGTAAAGACAACTTATTGCTTCTGAGAATTAGAGCTATTCATGTATAGTAAGATCAGTCTGTTAAAACCTCCAGCAAATAATGCATGTGCGAGCAGGTAGTGAATGTTTAATTCCCATCAAAATTCATGCACGCTAACTGCTAATATGCATGTTATTTGCTGGAGGACTGCACTTTAACACTCTAAGACCATTTTCAAACAGGCTGCTGGAGGAGCCGCGGTATGGGGGGGATGGGTGGAGGCGGTGGTGGATGTACGGCGCGTGGCTGGCTGGTTGCACGGATGCCCACCCACCTCCACCCATCTCCACGCATGGAGGCACCTTTGTTTTGCCAAATGCCTCGGTGTGTAGGCAATGGGTGGAGCGTGGGAGCATGCATGCACCCCCATCCCCACCAGCAGTCGCATGGACACCCCCCTTCACCCACCCAGTCGCCCACATGGGTGAGGGGGGGCATCTCGTGTAAAATGGCCCTAACTGTACAAAAACTTATGCAGGCGAATAGTCCTATTGAACTGGCGCAGATACTTATATGAACAAGTGTTTTCAGGATCAGTTTTCATACACACTTGAGCTAGAGATATTGCTTTATCTATTCCCCATAAATCAATTGCATATACCCTGGACTAGAATTAGGCAGGTGCAGAGGTGGTACTAATTAGTTTTTCTTCTGCTCTCTGATTTTTTGAATTGTTCCTCCAGCAAATGACAATTTCAAACAGCAGGGATTGTGGGTCCTTGATGCTCTTCAACAATGTAACTATTTGCTTTCCAGATTGACAACTAGCAATCTATTAGCTTGAATACACCATTTTTTGGTTGTGTGTGAGGATGAGATGTAACTAAAGTAGTTTTTGGTTTGTCATTTCTCTGCAGAAGCACTCTCAATCTGAGCATACATAAAATAACTTTGGTGTTGACTGCTTTGAAATATGTTTCACATATCAAATTCTGATCTTTTCTTTTGAGCTGCTTTTTCCATTACAAGTGGCACAACTGCAGACAGGCTAGTAGCATTTTCTAGGGATGGGTGAACAGATCGCGGTTTGGCCGTTCAGTTCGGTCTGGCCATTCGGTTTGTTCACTGTGTTCGGCCGTTCGGTTCAGTCCTGTTCGCTTTGGGCATTCGGAAAAAGGCTCTCTGTGC
>QEPC01002853.1:872706-939148 GCA_003113815.1 Sphenodon punctatus | reverse complement strand
GGAACACAGGGAGGGGTAAAAACAAAAAATAACACCTAAATCTATCTAATATAATCTAAATAAATGATAATATGGAGGTAAATGGGTTGGATGGGTGAAATAGGAGGAGGATTTCAATGGATTGAGGAGAACAAAACTGCTGGGAAAAGGAGCCTTTTGAAATGCCTGCTGTTCAGGAACAGTGACTACTAGCTCAGAAGGTGTTGGGAAGGGGGGAGGCTGCGCCCGCCTCACCCCAAGTCCCATTGGCTCCGTGCAGCCTAGCCCATGGCCAATAGCAGACTGCGAAGCCAGTGGTCTGAGGCGAAAAGGGATGGTGATTGGGAAGGCTGGCTGCTACTCCAAGCCTCTCCAACCCTGGTGCCTGGAGTCTGCTCCTCAGCTGATTCCCCCTCCCTGCCATGTTTGGCATTCCAGTGACACCACGTTTTTGTCGTTTTAGCCACCCGAACTCGAGCCGAACTGACCAAATTGTTCAGTCGGTTCATGTTTGGATCTTCCGAACAGGCCGAGTTTGGCCCGAACTCCAAACTTCCGAACCGTGTTCACCCATCCCTAGTGTTTTCATTTAAGTTTTATCCTGAGCCTTCCTCCCTTCTTTATTCAGTAGGCTAGTGAGACATTCCATTTCCTACTTCAGCACCTTCCTATCTGATGCAGAATCCAGGAGACATTCTGGAAAATGAAAGTGTGTCCCAGGAGTAAAATCTGTGATTGTGGCTAACATCAGTATGCTGCTAGCTATTCTTGTTGCTAGCTATTCTTGCTGCTACACATGCTGCTAGCTATTCTTGTTCTTTTGGGTTTTTATAAGCTAGTGGGGGGAGGGGGAGAAAACATGGGCAGGCTGCCCTTAATGGTGTGAAATAGCATGATTTTGGTAACAGGCACTAATACTGCTCTTCTGGAGGTGTTTTTTAATTGGCAGTACCACATGAGCATGGGGCAAAGGTGCAATAGTTGTTACAATGTCTTCTTGTTCAGATTTGCCTGATGAAGCAAGGGATAGGGATGGGCGAACGCGGTTTGGAAGTTCGGAGTTCGGCTCGAACTCGGCCTGTTTGGATAACTGAACCAAACTTCCGAACTGAACACTCGAACTTCCGAACAATTCAGAAAAGTTCGGATGAGTTTGGGGGCAGGAACAACGTGACTTTGGGTGGGAAAAACATGACTGGAAGGGGGAGGCAGCTGAGAAGCAGACTTCCTGGCACCAGGGGTGGACACCAGGGATGGTTTCAAGGCCAAAAATACCGATACCGAAAACATTTTGGTTTCGGTACCGATAGCACTTTTAAAAATGTTCAGCCGGGTTTGGCCGAACCGAACTCTGCCAAACCGAACACCCAAACCTGAACTCGGGTTTCGAACCGAACGTCCGAACATCCGAATGGCATTCTGTTCGCCTATCCCTAGCAAGGGAACATTACTGTGGAGAGTGATATCTGAGAGCATTAATTTTTTGCTGTGTGATTGTTCTGATGATTCTATTAATTTCTAATTTCTATAAATTTCTTACGATTCTACCAACTGAAGCTGAATCCAGACAAGACTGAAGTGATGATGGCTGGTTGGGTACAGGCTATCTGGTTTCTCAGACTTACAGCCTTGGGGTATTCCTGGATCCTGCACTGTGTCTGGAACATCAGGTCATGGTAGTGGCCAGGAGTGCTTTTCACCAACTCCACCTGGTGAGAAGTCTATGACCCTTTCTTTCAGATACGGACATGGCCACAGTCATCCATGCCTTTATTACCTTGAGGCTAGATAACTGCAATTTGCTCTACATAGGGCTGCCCTTGAGGACATGGCAGTCTGCCTCCTGACAGGGGTGGGTCACTGGAAATACATCACACCAGTGCTCCACAGTCTACACTGGCTTTCAGTAATATTCCAGGCACAATTCAAATTGCTGGTTATGACATATAAAGCCCTAAGGGCCCTCCATATCTAAAGGACCATTTCCACCCTTATGCCCCTTCATGGCCTCTAAGGTCAACCAAGAGTGCCCTTTTGGAGTTCCATCATTGCAACACATCTATACAGTAAGAGTGCAAAAGGAGGCATTCTCAGTGTCTGCCCCACAGCTTTGGAACTCCCTCCCCTTGAAGGGTCACCAAAGTCCTTTCCTGACCATCTTCTGGAGGCAGTATAAGATTGATTTATTAGGCCAGGCACTTAACAGGCAGGATTAGATTTGAGGTGTGTTTTATATGTTGTTTTATAGATTTAATATGTATATTTTTCTGATGCTGATAGTTGCCCTGAGCTTACAAGCAGGACCAGGACTAAAATCTAACTAAATAAATACATTTTCATTTTCATAACTGAGACTTGGGATTTGATTCTTTACTACCCTGAACCTTGGTACACCCATTTTGAGTTCCAGTACAGAATGGGTATTAAATGCTATGAAATTAGGATGGTCGAGTTTTGCACTGCTGTACCTATTCCCACAGGGTGTATAGCAATACACAATCAGAACTTTACTATTGCTACTGGTTACTATTGCTACTGCTGACAGACAGTTCAACTTTTTGAAATTATGAATGATTCTTCTTGGCTGGCACTGATGTAACCACACTCTCCTCCTCTGTCCACAACTTTACTGCTACTGGTCTATTTTTAAACAGACCAGTAGCAGTCTGGAACATGAGCTTTGGCTAAAGTGTAAATCACAAACTTCAAATTAAATCTAAATGGTCACACTGGGTATTAATTTTGAAAAAATAAATCTATAAAGGCATAACCCATTACTAATTAATGTAATAAACATTTCAGTAGCTTTCTGAGCACAATTCAAGATGCTGTTTTTGACCTTGAAAGGCCTGGCCATTACAGACATGAGATCATGGGTAGTTATTAGAACAATATTAGAAGATGGTATAAATAATCAGAATAATGTCACCTGCTGGAGTCTGTGGCTCTTTGAAAATGTATTAACCATTTATTAAAATATCAATTAGCTCCTTATAAAACATCCATAGGCCCTTTTCACATGGGCCACAGCACCGGGGGGGTAGGGGGGCAGTGACACACACACACCTCCACCCACCGCAGCCAAACACCCATACCCCCATCCACCTCCGTCCATGTGCACTGGGTGGACGGGAAGTTCTGACAGGCACACACCAACCCCTTGCACCGCTACCCATCACCCACGCATGGAGGCACCTCCGTTTTGTCCGGTGCCTCCGTACATGGGGGATGGATGTAGATCGGTGTGCATGCGTGTGCACAGAAGTGAGCATGCACGCACGCGTGCCCAGTCACCCACCCAGCCGTGGCGCGATTCAAAAGCGACTCACCCACGCATGGACACCCGGATTTCTGGGTGTTCATGCATGGGTGCTGCCCCTCTGAAAAGGGCCATAGTTAACATAACTATGAAAACGATTGAAATAAAGTAACTAAATAATAATCCTTTGAACCACTTTTTTCTTCAGCTGTATTTCCCCTATCAGGTAGGTACAACATTACAGTAGAGACTTGCCTCTGAGACTGACAGTTCAACTTTTGGGAATTAGAAATGACTCTTCTTGGCTGGCACTGATGTGGCCATGCTTTACCCACAATGGGTGTTTTTAGACAAGATGCTACTCCACATGGCCATCCAGGAGCTATGTGGAGCTGACGCTCGTCTAAAGGTAAAGCAGCCAGATGCGCACTCCCATGAGCCTTGAGCCATTTTTACACAAATGCCCCCCTGCTCGGTGTTTGGGTGGGTGTTGAGGGGTCGTCTGTGTAAATGGCCGGTGGGAGGATGGGTGTACGCTTGGTGTTCACCCGTGTGAACACCGTGCGGAATGGGTGCAGGTGAGTGCTCACTCCCGCGCAACACCCACCTCCACCCATCGCCCACCCTTCTCCACCCATGTAGCCCTCCGGAAAACTGTAGGAGGCTTCATGGGTGGAGGTGGGTGTGTGTCCGTGTAAACTGACACACACCCACCCCTCCACCCACCGCAGCCAGACACCCATCCCCCACCCACCTCCGTCCATGGAGCACCCACTCATGGCCACTCACAGAGCACTGCTGGGACATCGGGAGTACTTCATGCAGGACAAGCCAAATAGATTGGTGGCCATGGGTGGCCATGGAGTCCATATGAATGGTGGCTGTCGGCCACGCCATCAGACAGGTCCGTGGCTCATACGCAGTGGCACTGTGGGCACGGGGAATGACCTTTGCAGGTCACAAGAACACACCAAGAGCGCAGGGGAGCCCGGGTTCCCCAGCACGTTTGCCCAGGACATTTCATTGCAAAGGTCAGCTTGGCACATTTCCCCTTTCCCCATGGTAGGGGGTGTGCATGGTGGCTGCTTCTCTGGGTGCGGTAGCCACATCTGTTTGAATAGCTCCTCACAAACTCTACTTGGGTGTGGCCATTCCCTGGGCCATCGAGAATGCCCTCTCCAGAGCTGTCCCCCGGGATAACCTCCAAGAAAGCACCCCCAGCCGACCGCAAAGACAGTTTATTTATATATATATAAAAATAAAGTCAGACTATCAAGAGTGATGAAATTAAAGACTGAAAGAGTGATGAAATTAAAGGTTCATTTGACAATAGATAATTTGGTACAGGTATTTTCGTGTGTTTGTTCAGGGTCTTCTGAATGGAGAGGGGATTTGAGGGGTTGTATTGGGACAATATCCTAATAAAATCAACACAAGGGCGTAAAATTGCAGACCACATTATTTTTTCCGATTTGGTTTGTTTGACCAACTCTCAGAGCTACCTCAGACAAAAGAGTGCAAGAAGAAAAATGAATCGTTTTAATTTACCCAATGACAGGAATATACAATTTGTTATAAGAGAAGATCTTAATAATGCAATGAAATAAAATCAATATCCAGTGTTTCTTGACATTTTAGGTACAGCAAGGAGTTCTGTTACAAAGGCAGTAGAGCCCTGACAAATTTCTCTAAGAAAAACACCCAACCTTTGTGTCTGCTAGGTTATTAAGCTTCTTAATAACAATCCTGTAGCCCACACAAACATATATCTGTGCTTACTATTTACTCAGTGGAAAGGAGTAATATTACAGTAATGACATACACTAATGGAGCCATTATCAGAAGATAATACAACTTCACTAATGCGTGTCACTGAGAGTTGTCACAACTGCAGGAAAAAGTAAAGTTGCAGGGGACTTAAGAGAAACAAATTAGCCACTATTTCTTCTTTGCTTTGTGTGTGCAGCAATAATGATTTTGCAGTCAAGGCATCTTGCAATGTAGTGAAATTGTCTTTAGAATGTTCCTGTTCTTGATTTGTTGAGCATCTTGGTTTTGCACACTTCTCTACAAAACAGTTCCTGCTTCAAATTACATCCAATCAAAGCTCCCAATCTTCCAAAGGACTCCTTCAATGCAGTCTCCTATCCATGCAGAATCCCATTATAATCAATGGGACTTTGTAGGTGTAAAGGTCTGTCCCAGAAGATCACTTTGCTGGATCCATCCTATGTTAGACTGATGATACAACATGGGTACACCTATTGCCTTTTAAAGAGAGTAACACACTTGGGGAGCCTATGTACGCCGACCCCCCCTTCCTTGCGCGCACGCAGCCAGAATGTGCATGCTTATGTGCACGCGTGTTCTGGCTGGAGTACGGTACCAGTGGGCAGTGTACCCAGCCCGTTGGATTGCTCTCTTGATGTTTAAAAGTTCCAGGGAATAATTCATTTTAAAGGTGATTAAAATGGAAAAAGGTCAGTATTTAAATGCACCAAGGAAAACAGAAAAAAATATAGATAGGCTGAGATCAGATTGGACTGATAGCTTTTGATTTGCCAGGTTTGAAGTGTTTTCATCAGTTTAAATGTTTCCAGTACCACAAAATATTTCTAATTTCTGATCTTGATTCTGAGTCCAGTACAAAATAATCACAATTCCTGTGTCAATACCACAAAGCCATTAGGGTCATTTAGAGTAAAAACTATGTTTAATTTCACTTGGAACCAAACAGACTGATTTACAGTATGGTTTGGTTCACTATTAGTGACAATGCCAAAACTATATTAGACCAGAGTTTAAAGCCTTAATTCATGTTTGGTCTTGTCAAAGTTCGTTGGCCCAGACAAGCCAGAACTGTCTTGTCTGACTTTATCCAAGGCCTAGGAACAGCTTCTCAGAGGGTATACAATAGTCATAGCTTGGTTATCTTTAGTCTGGGCTAGAGGTAGTCTTCAGTTACATGGGAAGGCTAATTCTACACCATTGCGGTCAATGGGAGTTTTGTCATTGATTTAAATGGATGAAGAATTGTGCCAACAGTGGGTAATTTCAGACCTGATGGCGCTAGTTGCTGTCATGCTTTGATCCTGCCTGGGGTGAAAGCCCTCAACCTGGGCAGGATCTGGGCTTGCTGCTGAACAAAAGTGCCAGTGGCTGGGGCTGGGGAGAGGGTAAGGAGAGGGTAGGGACGATGAGTGGACGTGGTCCACACGGCACCACCCCCTGCACTGTTCAGTGCAGCCATGCCTCCACCATGATGGGCTGGTGCAGCAGCCTATGAGGCCGCTGTGCCCACCCAGAAAAGCTCTGGTCACTGGCCAGAGTCAAGTAGAGTGGGCCATCATATGTGACAGCCTGCTCTACCTTGGTCCAGGGATCACTTCCCCGGATCATGGCAGGGTTAACTCCAGGTTGTGTGGTGGCAGGGAGCCGAGCTCACAACCTGGAGTTAATCTTCCCATGGTCCAGGGAGTGTTTGTTCCTGCCCGCAGTTAACATCTGGTCGGCAGGAACAAATGTGACACCACCATGGACGGCCACGCCAGGGTAAGCATGGCCACCCGTGGTAGCATCATGTCTGAAAATACCCATTGACAGTTCATTTATAACACATACCCATATCCTCCTAATCAGAAAACTGCTGTCTATTTCTGTTTACCACCTTTCCTTTCTCTTATTCCTAAAAGCAGTCTAGAGAAGGAGATTCTATATTTACTTCTGTGTCTGATTTGTTGCACCGGGAAGTGTATTGCACTGCATGTTGGAGCCAACTTAATACCATATCATGTATATCTTGTGTTCTGGCATGCAGTTATTCTCGTTGACCTAATAGGGAGAGCTGGTAGAAAATTTTGATGATTTTAAAAAGTAGCATTTTCATAGCTGAAACATTTTATCAATTTATTTTTTTTAGTTCTGTTGGAAATTTTCAAGGCAATGAAAATCTTTGTGTTAATTCTGTTTACAGTTTTTTTCAGTTTTATTTTCAGTCTTCAATGAATTAAAAAGTTGTCTGGTTATTTTTTTTAATTTTTTTTAAAATCTACATTTTGTCAGGGGCTGGAAATGATCATTTATCAATTTATTTATTTATTTATTTATTTCAAAAATGAAAACCTTTAATTTCAGAAATGGTGGGAATTTTTCAGAAAACAGATACCATTTCTTTTTATAACATACTTTGAAAGAAAAAAATATTGTGTGCTTGCAATGGTCTTTTCTGAAAGCATATAAAAGGAGATGCCTGAGTAGAAGGAGCGGAGACACAGGAAATGATATGGGGAGAGGTGTAAGTGTGTATTAGAACTGAGGTTTAAAAAATATATTGTTTTCCTGTATTATTTATTTTGTACTGAAGGGAATATGAGTTTGTTTTAATTCAGTGTAAAATGTAGTAGTAGGATGAAAGCAGGTTAAGACTTGTGCTTTCAAAGCACCATGCTATCCTTCTTTCTGCTTTCTTCTGTGTTGGTGAGTGCTGACCCTGAGAATTCTCAGGGGTTGTGGGCATACACAGAGCTGCCTGATACATAAAGAAAATGTAAGCAGTATGGTGCTGCTTTATTTGCTGTGTACTGTGTACAGGTAGGTTCATTGTACTGCGGAGACGCACAGTACTCAGCTCAGACACAGCTAGAAAAGATTAAGGGTCAAATTCTTCTTTCAGTAAAACCAATGTATGTCCAGAGTATCCTCATAGATATTAATAGGGTTACTCCAGGGATTTACACTGATATTACTGAAAGATTTTGACCCTAAATGTGATGCTGACTATGATAAGAGGGCACTTTTACAGGATGGACTTGAAGACAGAAAAATCAAAGGGCATTTTCACACAAGACACTCTCCACCCACTCACTATACATGTTACAGGGCACCCATAGGGCAACACTGCAGCCCTGCAACATGTATAGTGGGTGGGGGGTGTTTTTGTGCGAAAATGCCCAAAGTCCCAAGACCAAATAAACTAAGAAAACTGGATTAGAAAGAAACATGATTTTATGTTTGGAAGCCCGGAAGATACAAAGCTTCTTTCATACAATTTCTTGTTTACCCTAAAGCAGGCATTCACTGTATTTTACGCATTGCTGCCAGATCAAACTTTCAAATGGCTTTCTAGATTTAAAATACTCGGACATAAAACTTTAATAAACAGTTTATATATTCATTTGGCACATATTAAAATTTTCTCAACTTGGTTTTTTTTAACCTAACATGCTTGCCTTGCACTCAGAGAGAAACTGAAATAATTTCCAGCAATGCCAGGAAGAGAGACGGTCCTACAAGGCCAATAGGATGACTTATCCAAAGCCTTTCCGCTCCATGCCCGAGCTAATGTCGGCCCTTTCTGCCTAGTGTTTTATATGGATGGCGAGTGACCGCTTATGGACAGAATTGCTGTGGAGGGGGAAGGGGTGGTAAATGTGGCTTCCATCCACACCCAGCTTAGGTACAGGTGAAGGCGAATAGCTGAGGTGTGGCATGGTGAATCAAGTAATGGCTTGCAATGCACATAAAGAACATGGGCACAATCCTTATTTGCCAGGTGTACAAGAGGTTTGTGCAACATGCAGGTGGCATGCCAAAGTGCCACACTAGACTTTAGAAGGTGACAAATCCTCCCTCACAGCAAAAGGCATCATTGTGCAGTATAAGCACAGTCATTAGACTGCTGCTTGCAGTGCGGAGAGCAGAATACACCTTTGTACTTTGGATATACTTACAAGTTGACCGACCACACAGTTAAGCCCTAACCTAACCATGGAGAGAGGCTGTGCTGGGCTCTGTAGGGTGACATTGCATGTGCAAGAGTGGGTACGTTCACATGAGATGGTTAGCTTGGCAGAAAGCACTCCTCTCCCCACCCCCACCCCCCAGCTTACTGCGGAACTTGTGAAAGGTTTATGGCACGGAATGCACTGGGTGTAATTTAAGTGAAGTGCAAAAAGTTAAACCGGAAAAGTGAGGGTTGACAATCGGGCTAAATCTCTCTTCCATATTTCCCTATCGTGTGAAGAGATTCATCCACATACTGCCCAGCCTTAATTGCTTCAGAGAACAGAGGTGATTTTTTTCCTCCTTCAGGGGATGAATCCCCACTGCCTGCCTAGTGCGGACAATGTATTGCAGATAGCAGATAAGAAGGGCAAAAATAACCCAAACCCATAGTTAGGGATGTGCGAACATGGTTCAGAAGTTCGGACCGAACTCGAATAGTTCTGTCTACCAAACTGAACTTTCGAACAGAACTTGAATTTGACCGAACTGTTCGGTCGAATCTGAACCAGTTCGGAAGGCCAAAAAACTTGGTTTTGAATGTACTAACTCAGTTCGGAATCGACCGAACTCGAATAGTTCAGTCACCCGAACAGGAACTTTTGAACTGAGCTCAATTTTCGAACCAAACTGAACTGAATTTCCAAACTCGGTTCTTTTCGCACATCCCTACCCATAGTAATGGGACACCTGTTGTGAGCCATGGCAGTACTCGTGGTAGATTTTGAAATGGGAACGAACTTTTGAAGCAGAAGAGAGAATGTGGGAACAGTTAGAACATGGGAACATAAACGTCTGCAACAAAGAATACACCTCAGAGAAGTCTCTTCTATGATCTCTTGTGAATGCTCCTTGAATGTGGGCAATGAGCAATAAAGCTACTCTCTTTGAGTGAGGATGTAGCCTACCCCTTAGTCCCTTTTCACACAAGATGCCCCACCCATACCCATGCAGATCCGTTGTGTGGGCATGGGGGGGAGGTCACCTGTGTGACCGCCTTGGCCGGTGGGTGGGGATGCATGCATGCTCCGCCCATCTTCACCTATCTCCCACGCATTGTTGCTCCATGCGTGGAGATGGGTGGAGACTGGTGTAAGCCCCACCCATCGCCCTGGCACCGCGGCATCCGCTCATTCCCCCCCCCTGCACCGTGGCCCATTTGAAAAGGGCCTTAGTGCGCTGAAATGCTGTGTATCTTATGCATGAGAAATCCCCTTGCACACCTTGGGCATGAAGATTGTGCCCATGTGGACAAGGCCTTTAGACTAATTGCTTCAGATCTCCTTTCTTGCTGGTTTTATAGTGAAGACTCTCTACTGATTTCAATAGACATATTGATGATTTTACATCTTTTAAGGGAGAAATCAATTGTGCCCAATGTTTAGGGTATCACCTGTTTTAGACCCTGGTGGGGGCGGGGGGGACACTAATGTAATGCTTGCTGTGTGTTTCACACACAGATATAATACTGTGCTCCAGGGCCTGTGTATTCTGCATCAGATTGGACCTAAATTCTGTGGTAAGACCCTTTTTAATTCTACATTTTGCAACCGTTCGCTTCTGTTTTGTGCTGAAAAGTCTGCAGCCATATTAGTTGACTTAGAAAATCTTTCCAGAATATATGATTTTACAAAAATAAATCCTAAAAACATGTCACTTAATGTAATAACTGCAGGAATAGGCCATTTGGCATTTATAGGCTGCAAAAAGCTACTAGTTTTAGTTCATTCCTGGGACATGAGGTAGCATGTCAGTTTTTTGCACCCATATATCAGATATGAGCAGATACCAAAGAAACACCACTTGGAAAAATATGTAGCAATAATGACTACTTGCCCGCTGTCTAGATATGATCAAATGGACTATTTACATGTTTATATTTCTGCATGTGCTTAAGCGCTTTGTTTGATCAGGTCCTCATAGATTTTTTTTTTGTTTAGTTTCAGCCTCTTGAATGATAATGATGAAGTGGTGTGCTCCACCTTATATCACCATAATGCCCAGGATGTAGAACAAGAAAGGGTAAAAATTGATGTGCAGGTGGTGTGGTGGCTTCCTAGCCCAGGGTAGGAAACAGGGACCAAGCAAAAGTGACTATGGCCGAAGAACTGTCCCGCCTCCCGCCCCCCATGGGTAGGACAGGGAACTAAACAAACATGTGCCCGACTTGCCCTGCCCATGCCCTGCTGCTAGCAACCTACCCCCACCATGATGGACAAGCAGCCATGGCAGCCCCTGCCCCGGAGCGGATATGGTGGGGCCGAACAGACCTGCTAGCCTGCGTTGATCCATGTGGGTAGCCCTTAGCCTGGGCTGTGAGCTCAGAGATTTTCCAAGAACACAGCCCAGGTTAGCTGACTACTCGCCCCAGGGCAGTCCCAGGCTAACATCTGGTGGTGCCTAAACACATGTGCTGGTTGGTCCTAGGCCAGAGCGGGCCGCTGTCACGTCCATTTCCCCCCCAAAGATGATAAATTGGGAATAGAAGGAAAGGCCTATTAAGAGAAGATGGAAGAATTGGGAATGTTTAGCTTAAAAAATAAGATTAAAGAGGGCCATGATTAATACCGTTTTCAAATATGCAAAAGACTGGTATAAGCAAAACGGTACCCAGTTGTTCTTTCTGGCCTCTGAGGATAGGACTAGAAGTTATGGACTTAAATTAAAGGAAAAAAATAATTAAGCTAACTACCAAGACAGCTGGGCAGTGGAACAAATTGTTCAGAGATGTTGGGCAGTTCCCATCACTGGCAGTTTTTAACAATAGACTTCTCAGGGATGATTTAGGTACCGTGGATCCTGCTTAAGGGTTCCTTCCAGCTCTATTATTCTCTGAAGGTCTAAGCTAAGGCCTCTTTTTCCTTGGGCTGTTAAAGAAGTCAAGAAAAGAGCTTCGACTGGTAGAGAGAAATAGAGCACAAGATGGCAGATGAAACTGCGATAATGTGGCAGCAGCACAAAGGATTTCTGCAGCAAGAGAATTTCTGCAGTGGCTGAAAGAAATGGTAAATTGTGTGGCAGGTTCTGTAGCCATGAATTCACAGCAAAACAAGAGTGCTTGAATACATTTGCACTCAAGCAAGGCTGGAGGGTTGTGTTCAGACTTCAGAATCCTGTATAATGGAATGGAACTCTCAGCCAGTCAGAGTACCGTAATGCAGTATGTATTTACGATACATACCTGTGGTCTTTCCCCCGGGTTATGTGATTCTCAGCACTCTGATTGGCTGAGTGTCTGATATGCATAATCAAAACACATTTATTTAGTAATGTAGCATATGGGAATCACCATGCTTGAATTGGTGTGATAACCCAATCACAGAGCATGGATTTGCATATTTGCATCGCACTCACTTCAGAATAGCTGGTCTATTAAATGAACAGGCAAATCTCTCTACTTTATTGGGCTTCTGTAAATCCTTTGCTCTGATTAGTCTCTTTACCAGTCGCAAAATACCATCTTAGCTTTCCTCTCTCTTTAGACAACCTCAAAATATATCTGCCAAAGGAAGTCCCCCTCCCTCCTCTGCAAAAGGGAAAGTGGCATGCCAAACCAGTGAAAAGGCAATCCCCGCTCTCAGCCCCAACTCTTTTTTCACTAATTTCTCTCCTTACATACTAGACAAGCCACTGCCACCACAATAGTGGGTAAATACTTCCATTTCTTTACATAGTGAGAACTCCAGCCTCTTTCCCCCAGCTCATTGTTTCATGTAAACACAATATTTAAATTTGCTTTCTTTCTTTACATAAATCATTTTTTAAAAGTTTCATATCAGCTGTTCCCTGTTGCAGTGTGAGATAAAAGCCATTCTGACCGGAGGTGTAGCTAGGTTGGAATGGCCCCCCCTCATGTCCCTCCCAGCTGCAGGAGATGCAGCGGCGTGAGAAAGCATAGCCCTCACCCCCACCCTGGTTCATGGGCTCAGGTCGGCTGCACCATCTATCCCAAGTGTAGCTACAGCCCTGGTTCTGACCTATACAGACAGACAGGGGGCCCAGTCTCCGCCCAGTCTCTGCCCACCTTGTGGCAGGCAATTGCAGCCGACACATGAGCAGCCTCACCTTGGGCTTCTGTATCCCACTTTGGGCCCTACACCCTGCGTTACTGACCTTTTTCCAAGGGTGCAGGACATAGCAAGCTTGCCTAAAGCAGGGTAAGGCTTGCCCAAAGCAAGGCAAACATCTGGTGGCTGCTGGCCACATGAACCACTGCATTGCATTCTTTTTATTTATTATTTATTTGTTTATATAGCGCCAGTGGTGTACCTGGCACATACAATCATTAGTTATAGATAGGTCCCTACCCCAAGGAGTTTACAGTCTAAGGGAGATTGTACTTCTTGAGATATTGTACTAAACTCTCTTAGATTGTACTACAATCTAAGAGAGATTATTATCACCAAACCTCTGAGGAATATTTTGGGCTGGATCCAGATCTCTTTGAAGTCAATTGAAGGATTCACATTGTCTTGAGTGGGCATTGATCGTGACCCTTTTGTTGATGTGTCTGAGGTTGTGTTTACCGTGATCCAACATTTAATAATCTTTAATGATACAAGATCATTTAATAATCTTTTTCTTAAAAAAAGAACAGTGCACATTATACTGTCATATATGTCAGGCTGAACAGCAGTATCCGGGATTTTCCTCTCCATGTAGTGGGAGGAGATATCAGGTCTTGTCATAACTTACTAGAGCATGATCGCTGCACTCTGAGTTACACAAGGAGACTCTTTGGCATATGCTTCAGAGGAAGCCCCCAGTTTTTCCCCTGCCAGGAGCATAGGTGTGGAAGTGACAGATGTATGAGGTCAGGGGGCATTGGAAATGTAAGAGAAGGGACAGCAGAAAGGAAATCATGTTTCTAACATGAGCTTTTAAGCATGTAAAGCTTTTGAGACCCTCTCTCTCTCTTTAAAGTACCTTTGTCTTACTCTAACATCACTAGGGTTAACAGCAGCAAGAGGAATGAATCTTCATTTCAATATCTCTTTTCAATATATGAAACATTTTGAACTTGCCTTATACCTACGTGACTGGCCTTATTTGGAATAATTGCAACTGTAAAGACTCTGCAGTAGAAATGGCCATATTCTAGACCTTGTACAGATCTTTGCTCCCAGTATGAGGAGCTCTGCTCAGGAGTGCCAGTCTGGGGATGGTAAGGAGTGGAGTTCTGATGTGAGAAGCTTCAAAGTGAAGCTACTGACCTTTCTACCTCCTGGAATCCTGGCTCCTGCACTTCTCCCAGACAAGCCCAACAAAGGCAATTATGGCCCTTACAATAGACCATAACAGACCGTCACTCGTGGTAGAGGGGATGTGAAGGTCATGCAGTGTTCTCTGTATGACAGGTTTTGGAGGATTAGGAGTAGGGGGATTAATGCGGGGGCCCTATGGGCCCAAGTTGTGCAGAAAGGGTTGTTCAGCCATTACTGGGTCTCATCTATATTGCTTGGGAGTTCCATTTCTGAGCTGCCAGGCAGTGCTGCAGGGTGGCTGCTTCATCCCTTTGGTGTCTTTTTAGCTGTCACAGCCAACAGGACCCCATCCCATCTGACGTGTAACTCCTCCCCCTCCCCTCCCCTCCCCTCCCCTCCATGACTGCTCACAAGTGGCCATGGCCAACCCCAGAGGCTCAAACAGAATGGCAGACACTGCCTTCAGGGCCGGCCCCAGGGTTTATGAGGCCATGTGTGAAGTCTTGGTGCAGGGCCTAATTTGCATAATTAGGCATCACCTAATTATGCAAATGTATACATTTACATAAAACTTACTCCCTCTGGACAGGAAGGCTTCCCATTCTCCACCCCTCCGAGCAACCATGGAGAAGCATGGCCTCCTAATGCTTCCCCCCCCCCCTCCCCAGCCGAGTGTCTACCACCACTCCCCAGGAGTGGTTCCACTGCAGGGGCAGCCAAGCGGGCAGTGACACAGGCACAGAGAGACTGACTGCGTCCACTGCCTTACTGGAGGAGGGGCCAGGGGGTGAGCTTAGCCAGTCTGGCCTCCAGGGCCTGTTGCTTCTTGCTGCCAGTGCCGCCTGTGCCTTGTGCACGCATGCGGTGTGACCAGTCCAGAGGTGCTGCTATCATACACACAAGACACCCAAAATGCAGCTAGCTTATTAAGTGCATTATGCCATGAAAAGAGACACATAACCAGTTCAGTTGTGCCCCATAATCAGTTCATGCTGCCCCCACCCCATAACCATTTAATTTGTGCCCACAGGGCAGTGTGAATTGATTATATGGGGGTGCAAATGAACTGGTTATGGGGTGCAGGTTTAAAGACAGTATTCCTGTTAGCAATAACTTCATTAAGAAGAGTTAGTGAAATAGCAGCCATAATAATCTCAAAATCGTATTTGCAGATTTATTTTCCAAGACAGAATAGATATTGCTTTACATCCTAAATTCCTACCTAAGATAGTATAAGTAAGACAGTTGTAAGAATGTGGCCCTTTTTACATGAGTCTCTCCTCCCAGCCGTAAACACGCAGATTTCTGTGTGTTCATGGGTGGGGGAACCCCATGTGAATGACGTGGTGCACGCGCCCATGGTGAGTGGGGGTGCGTGTGCGCTCGCCTAACACGCATCCCCACTCACCCCCCCACTCATCCCCACGTACGGAACAACCAGGGGAAATGGTGGTTACTATGTGGGTGTGGATGAGTGGTGGGTGAGTGGGGATGTGTGTGCAGTTGTGTGCATGCCCCATCCATGCACTGGCGCGCCCACGGACTCCCCACCCGGCGGAGCCATGTAAAAATATCATGTGAGGAGCCACTCGAAGAAGAACAGAAGGTTGCTACCTTGCAAACAAGGTTCTTTGAGATCACTCCGAACATTCTCACAACACCCACCCTTCCAGCCCCGCATGGAATTCTTTTCTTATATTTCTAGAAAGGGTTGAAAGGAACTGTCATTCAGAGGGGGAGGGTTCTTTTTATACCAGAGGAGCTCAAGACCATCATGTGGTCTATTATTTGAACAGGGTGAGCGCGCACAACCCAGTTGTGAGAATGTTGGGAGCCATCTCGAAGAACCTTCTTTACAAGGCTTCTGATCAGCACGTGGGGAGGAGCTGTTTGTAAACAGCCTTATCTCCCAGCCTGATCCAGTGTCCCCGCTGCTGCTGCTGCAGCACTACTAGAAGGCAGAGGCAAGTGAGGGATGGGGTCTGGAGCCAGGGAGGGGAGGAAGAATCACTTTCTGGGGGAGAAGCTGGCTGCAGCCTGCTGCCCAGCCAGGCAAGTGTGGGGCCCCAGCTGGCGGCAGGGGCCATGTGCAGCCGCACATGTGGCACATGCCTGGGGCCATGTGCAGCCGCACATGTGGCACATGCCTGGGGCCGGCCCTGACTGCCTTTGTAAGAAATGAACATAATGACAGCTTTCCAAAGGGCTTGTCCCCTTGAGGAGTCGCTTGTCTTCCATAGATCTAGAGCCAGGCCCATGGAAGCTAAGGGGTAAAGTTTCAGGAGGGGCGGGGTATAAATGCGAATAAATAAATAAATAAATAAAATAAAGTTCTGCCTAGATTCTGCAGCTCAGGAGCAGGAACAGGCCCAACTTGATTCAGTATTGAGAAAAATCTCCTAGATTTCCTATGCTTTAAGCCAGAAATGATCTTTCTACTAATTTTGTCTGACCCACTTTATAATACAGACCTTACAGCTAGAAGGAACCCCAAGGGCTATCTAATCTAATCCCCTGCCATTAAGCAGGATCCACACTATCTACACCATCTCAGAGAAATATCTGTCTAACTACTTTTAAAGGCCTCCAGTGATGGGGCCTCCATGTTTTCTGCTGCCAAATTATTCCGCTGCCAAACTGCCTTGGTAGTACTAGTTATGAAATACTTCCTAATTATTACTAGCCTAAATCATTTCTCCTTTATTTAAGCCAATTATCCTGAGTCCTCTCCCCAGTATTCAGAGAGAATAACTGGTCACCACGCTTTTGCTTATAGCAGCCTTTTACATATGCCCAACAATTTATGGTTTAAGTGGGCCTTATTGAATTTTTGGGAGTGCCAGATTCTAGTGTAAATATGGTGGATCCTGAGACATAACACAGAAGAGCATATTGCTACCAGCGTGTGAGGAGTCGAGAAGACTCAGGCTAATCTGTAACCTATTTTTCATTCTTCAGCATGAAAATATACATTAATAATGCTCACAATCTATTTGCCCATTTCACTTTTACAGTAAGTTAAGCATTTTCTTCTTTATCAGTTTATCCTTGGAATATTGTAATGTTCTTTAAAAATACAGACTGGTATTGGAGAGTATGGAGGTGTCTGATTTCCTATAGACAAGAGCTTGGTGAGTGCAAACAGACAGGCGAGATTCAGGCCTATGTGGAATGGAGGTAAAATGTTTGTTGTAGAAATACGTTATTTTTTGTACTGTAGCTCCATATTGTTAGGCACAAAGACAGGTCTTTGCTTAGATTAGTATCGACAGCTAAAGAATGATTTACAATGAATAAACAGCTGTTAAGTCATAACAGGCTTGGAGTTCCCAGAGCCAGAAAAAGCAAATAAAACTTCATGGGGTAAATGTCCTAGGATAGAGTCGTGAAGGGTTTAGCCAGCTGCATGTATCCTGTCAGTATTGGTATCACTTTCAGAGGACGGTACCGTACCTCTTTGCTTGTAAATGAAGAGCAGCAGTGTCACAACAATGGGGTTTATTAAGAAAAGGTGTGTACAAAAAGTATGGGAGCTTGAAAGGCATTAGCTGACCAAAATATCAATAAAATTGCAAAAGAATATTTCTTAATTTGAATAATTTTGTCCATCATGATGACACCACTATGAGGAGAAAGGACAGGATGCCTGATCATCACTTATGATTAATTACTGACACTGCAGTCGTGACTTGTTGATATTTAAGGAGGGATCCTGACATGCAGGACAGTTCTTTGTGAAGGAAAACAGACAACATGAAATATAGGGTGAAAACAGACATGACGCTAACTACCCTTGGTGGTTCTGCATGTTGCAGGGCTGTATTGGTGCCCTATGCAACCCTGCAACATGCATAAATAACCACCAAGGGTAGTTAGCGTCATGTCTGTTTTCACCCATAGTTATAGGCTCCTACTGCACTAAGTAGCAGGAATAGTTCCCTACATAGTCACTTGCAGCTTTCAAATCAAGACGAGATGCCCTTCCAAAAGATGTTTTAGCCAAATACAAAATGATAGGCTTCCTACAGTAATAAATGGGAGAAAGTTAAGGACCTGTTTTTATATGTCCTACTAGAGGATCTGAAGGTCTCTTCACACCTTGTAATCTACGGATGTATATTGTCTGTTCTGGCCTGGAGCTGTCATTTGATGTCTGAAAGGTGTTTAATCACTGTAGGTATGGAGAAAGTATTCATCATCACTACACACACAGATTTAGAACACTTTTCTACAGCTGACAACTCAAGTGCCCAGTACCACCACACCACTGGCAACTGCCCTCTGATCTCAGTCAGACAAAATGTGAAGGCAGAATAGCATTTCCCTATGGAAGAAGGCCTGAACTAATGCCTATAACTGCTTATGAGAAACTAGTATAGATCTATGATGTGTTTGTGATTGTGGCCAAAACATCCTCCTTTTCCACAACCACCTACCAAATACTACTTGTGCAAGCTTTTCTAAATTTTAAATTCATACCAGCATCTCTCAACTGGCTTCTCTCTAAAACCTACCCTTACTTTGCTGACAAAAGCAAGCAAACCTGCATGTCTCTTGTGCCTGAAGCTGAAGATGCTTAAGCTACTCTTCATGTCAGATCTAATACCAGTTCCATAATTGAGAGGTACTGAAAGCACCGGAAGAGCATCCCCTTCCACCACCTCTGAACCTGGCTAATTAAGTGTTGGGATATTTGTCAGTAGTACCCTTAATGGCCTGTTCATATTGTTTTGATCCTGTCAAAATATTGAAAATATATTATAAAACAGTAAATTTATCACCATAGCAGTGCTGACGTTTGCACCTATATTCCCTGTCCCACTGGAAATCTAAACCTAGTAGATTTGAAACTTCTAAAATTCACCTGTAACTGGTATTTAAAATAAAATAAAATATTAATGTGCCATTTTCTAGGTGGAATTGGTAAAAAAAGCAGCAAACGAAGGCTCAGAGATTATGTATGTGTTAAACTTTAGAACACATGAATAGAATAGACCCATCTCAGTTTTTAGACAACTCAGATGTTAGGTTAAACATGTAAGTCTTTGGAGGGTTGGTGCCTACCAGAAGAAATCTCAATAGTATTGCTTTAAAAAAGTTGTTTTTGCATTTACAAAAATCAGCTCTAGACTGCAGCCATGTGAAGGATCAGCAGGCGTCATTTCCGACAGCACTCATGTGATGCGCATGCAAATACTCTTGCATGCATGGAATGGAAGGAAAAACTCTCCCCTGACGATTCCAGCAGGATTTCATAGATATTAGTAAGTGCAGAATTTGTGATTTTACCATTGCTTTCACAGCAGCACTTGGTTTTTTTCGTTGTGGAAAATGGGTCATTCGTGAATTAAGTAAGACTGCATAGATTTTTGCTAAATAGTGCAGCGATGCAAACATTGGCATAAGTTCTAGTAATGGCAATTGCTGTTGACAGTAGCTAACTGGAGTTGCCACCTCACAGTTCGGCCAGAGCCTGTGCCTACGCAGACACCAAAAGAAAGTCAGCATTCAGGCATTAACGAATACACAGTGGGCTAATAGATGTTGCCACCTGCAGACTTGCCTGGGGACCGGAAGGTTGCCAGCAGCTCCTGTGAGATGCTCTTAGGGAAGAGACAAGCTCTAATTGGGCCCAGGAGGTGGAGGAAAGGGAGACTGGCCCCATGTCCTCTTCATACCCCCTTTCAAGGGGGGGAATGCTCCATTTGGAAACTCTGTGTACTAGGAGGGCACCTCACAGAAAGCCTGACTAAAAATCAGGCCATAAATAGCTGACTAGGTAACAGACCCACTAGACCTCTCCTCTTGTGGTCCCATGAAGAACTGCTAGCCAACTTTGGCCCTTTTCACAGGGGTGGCACCCATGCGTGAACACCCAGAAATTTGGGTGTTCACGCATGGGTGAGTCTCATTTGAACCACGCCATGGCTGGGTGGTGGCGGTGGGTGGGCATGTGTGCACGCTCCTGGCACACACATGCACACCCATCCCCCACGCATAGAGGCACCGGACAAAAGTGAGATGCCTCCATGTGTGGGTGATGGGTAGCAGTCGGGGGAGGTCAGTGTGCGCCTGTCAGAACTTCCCACCCACCCAGCACACATGGACCACGGCACACACCAATACCGCACCCCACCCCCGCGCCACGGGCCGTCGGAAAAGGGCCTTTGAGTACATGGGCTCTGGGGAAAGATAAGGTCATTTCACTGACTGCCAAATATTCAAACACCAGTTCTTACTTAAATTAAATTTCTTCAGGGAATACCTTTAAGGTTTCAACTACAAGGGTTAGTACCAAGGGTTAGTACCTTTATAAACCCCCAAATAAACAGAATGCATTCCTGCTGCACTATGCACCAGGGTTTGACAAGTAAGAGCTGATCTGTAACACAGTAAAAACAGTAAAAAACAGTAAAAAAAATTGTAGTGCTGAAGTATGCATTTATATTCTATCTGATTGGAAAATTAAACCTTGTAGACAGGAAACCTTTTAATTTCACCTGTAGCTAGTATTTTGTATCATTTTCTAAGTGGAACTGGCAAAAAGAACAGCAGACTAAGGCTCTGAGGTTACTTCAACATCTGAATTAACATCCATTAGTGGGACCACTCAGATGTTGCCGGTTAAACATGAAAGTCTTTCCAGGATTGGTGCCTACCTGACTGTACAGTGGGCAACATTCTCCCTGATTGATATGCATAACATAAACAAATTGAAAATAAAGAGAAAAAGATTTCAGAAATTTCATAAATTTATTCCTACTTGTAGCTCATTGGGTATAAAATTTTCCAGAAGAAGTTAGGTAAAGATGTCCTTTTAATTTGAAAATAATCCGTATCTTCCTATTAAGAAGTTGAGTATCAAAGATCGATCGATCGATATAGAGAGAAGAGGGTTTGGAACGGATGAAGCTAAATTGCACACAAATGTTGCTTTAAATTGAAAGTGTTTCGTATTCTTATATTGAGAATTAATGAAGCTCCGTAGTCTGGCTGTGGTGTTTGAAGCAATTCCAATCCCAGCGGAGTGAGTATTCTGAATAATCTGTTTCTGTTGACTTCTGTCTTCTGCTGCTCTCCTTGTTTTAACACTGGGTGTTTTCATATGTGATGGCTCCCGCTGCTGCCATGGACTTCTCCAGGCAATGGTGGGAGTCGTCACTCTAGCTGGGAGTTGATCTGGCGGCCGAACAAATGTGATGGCGGCTGGGGTGAGGAGACGCATGGATGTGTGTCCGCATGGCCCTGCATCCGCTCTCTGTGCAGCAGCCCACCTCTGGCTGATGGGGAGCCATGGCGGCCAATGGCAATGGCCAGTGATGGCTGCCATGGTTCCTGGCACCAGAGGAACCCCGAATGGGTTGAGTAAAGTGACCTTTCATCCATAACAGCACGCTTTACACCCATTCAGGCAGCCGTTCCCTGGGCAGCATTGGCGCTTTGCCCGAGCTCTGACCTGGGGATGTTCCCAAGTCACAGCCTGGGCTAAGCGCCAACACCACACAGGGAATGACCTGGGCTAACATCTGGTGGCACTTTCTGACATGACGGTAAGTTGCAATTCCACGCAGGTCAAAGTGTGGAAATGCGGACTATCATCATGACTGAAAACACCCAGTGTGTGACTCCTGTACAACCTTTCTTTTCTTCTCTCCCAACCTCCCATTTTTTGTATGCAATTAAGTTAGGGTCACTCCAGTATCAAAAAGGAAGAGGTTATTAAAAAAAAAAAAAAAAGCACTACCTTATTCTATAATTGGCCAGAGTAACAAAATTTTTGCTTGAATCCAAAACCCTACACCCAGCAAACAGTGCAATTAACATAAGAAGTGCCATACTGGGTCAGACCAATGGTCCATCGAGTCCAGCACTTGTCTCCAACAGTGGCCAATCTCGGTCACCTGGAGAAGTACCCAACAGGTCACTATGGGGCAATCCATTGACTCCCTGTTGTTCACTCCCAGCTCCCAACAGTAAAATGTTACATTCCCCAAACCTATCTGGCTAATAGCTGCTAATGGACCTATTTTTCAGAAATTTGTCCAACCCTTTCTTAAATCCAGTTATACTACTGGTCTTGACCGCATCTTCTGGCAACAAATTCCACAACTTAATTGTGCGTTGAGTGAAAAAAGACTTTGTTTTAAATCTGCTACTTGTTA
The DNA here is from genome assembly GCA_003113815.1 of Sphenodon punctatus. Lineage (NCBI taxonomy): Eukaryota > Metazoa > Chordata > Lepidosauria > Sphenodontia > Sphenodontidae > Sphenodon > Sphenodon punctatus. The sequence continues at coordinate 916,763 of QEPC01002853.1, read as the reverse complement.
TTTTTAGGGAGTGTCACCTAGTCCTAGTACTATTTGAGAGGGCAAATAACCATTCCCTATTAACTTGTTCCACACCACTCATGATTTTATAAACTTCTATCATATCCCCTCTCAGTCATCTCTTCTTCAAGCTGAAGAGCCCCAACTTATCCAGTCTCTCTTCATAGGGGAGCCGTTGCAAGCCCCTTAACATTTTTGTTGCCCTTCTCAGCTCCTTTTTCTATTTTTACTATATCTTTTTTGAGGTGGACACAATTGCACACAATATTTGAGGTACAGTCGCAGCATAGATTTATAAAGTGACATTATGGTATTCGCTGTTTTATTCTGCATCCCTCTCTGAATAATTCCTAACGTTCTATTTTCTTTTTTGATGGCTGCTGAACACTGAGCTGAGGATTTCAAAGTATTGTCGACAGTGGCTGCAGTCCCATAGCTTGTAGATCCCATGTGGAACTGCGTGCGCACGCATGCGCACAATTTCCGTGCGGCATAATGGGCCATCAATGGGGATGTGCGTGGTTTGCACAGACACAGATCCTCACGGGATCTGCAGGCTATGGGATTGAGCTCAGTGATTGCAAGTTCCTTTTCCTGAGTGGTAACTCCTAATTTAGAACCCAGCATTGTGTACATAAAGTTTGGATTGTTTTTCCCTATGTTCATCACTTTGCACTTGTCCACATTAAATTTCATCTGCCATTTAGATGCCCAGTCACACAGTCTCTCAAGATCCCTCTGCAATTCTTCACAGTCCACTTGTGTTTTAACTACCTGGAATAACTTCGTATCATCTGCAAATTTGATCACTCACACCTTACTCCCCTTTCCTGAGCATTAATGAACACAATAAACATTCATTTCAGCCTAGGGGAGTTTTTGCAAAGTTGTCTGCCCAGACTGTAAGTTTTTGCCGCAGTCATCTACAAAGTTCCTCCACAGTGTTTTTATTTTACAGCACACAGTTCTAAGGATGGGCTAACAGAACCAGGTTCGAATTTTCGGTGGTTCGGGTCGAACTTTGAGTTCAGATTCTGTATTCTGCTCTGTCGGGCTTGGTTTGGTATTTAGTTTGGTGCAATCGGGAACTGAAAATGACATTTGGTTTTTGAAATAAAAGGAAAAAACTGATTTCCCACTAGAACATTTTATTTATTATTCAATTTTGATGGAATTTGGGGAGATTGTACCCCTGATGGAGGGCACTACATGTACCAAAATTCGAAATGATTAGATAATGGAAACCAATTTCAAAAGCAATTGAATGTTGTGATTTTAAGAAAAGCTCCATACACATTCATGGTTACAACTTCTTTCTCATGCATCCAATGTTCATGAAACTTGTACATATTACGTCCCTTCATATGTTTAATACTTCTGCCAATTTTCAGAAAGAGAGGATATAGGGTTCCAAGGGTATAAGACATTAACCTGAAAACACATTTCCAGATGTAACATTTTGATATTCCATTCTGTTTACAGGATATTTGGCAAGAATGTATCAAATACCTTTCCTGCCATTTCAGCAAATGTACAGGAGATTTTGATAAAGGGCCCCAATTATATAAGCAATTGATGTTGTCCCTGTGAAGATCATTATTCAGATGAATATCAGCATATTCAGTGCCAGTCAGAGGCAGGCACCCTGCATGGCAGCGGGAGAGAGACTGTAGGAGGAAGGATGTGGAGCAACCTCAAAGACTGACAGACACATTCAATGGCCAAACACATTACTGCAAGCTTCTAGCTTTACAGGACCAATTGGTAGTGGCTTCGAGGTGGGCATAAGCAACATAACTGGGAATTCTGAGGTAGCATCCCAGCAGTCAGGAGACATAGTTTAAACACATCCAGGCTGGCCAATTATCATCACAATCACATCCTGCAGCACTGAGACAGAGGACATAAGAGAATCTCTATTGACTCTTTCCTAAACAGATGCTTCTGACTTCCCAGAAACAAGTGGGGAAGATATGTTGGGATGGTCCCAGCACAGAATGAGGATATTTGGTTGACATTTCTGTTGGCCAATTCGCATCACAAACCAATCCTATACCACAGTGACATAAGAGAATCCCAGTCATAGGCCCCTTCTCTACATACGTTGTACAGGCATATAAAATTGGGACCATTTATAAAATCTTTCTGATATTTGGCAGAGATGATTATAAAAGTGTAATATATAGCCCTGCCAAATTTCATGTACACTGGTTGGACTACAAAGATGTTATAGTCAGACATACGTTTATATGTTAATTGCTTATTCCACCAAGACCTTTTTTCAATCCTTCTGAAATTTTGCAAAGATAGTAAATATTAGAAGGGGTATAAACCGAACAGGTTTCACCTACATTAGATGTGAGGCAAAGAAGTTACAGCTAAGAATGTATATGTAGAATATTGCAAAATACAATAATTCAACTGCTTCTAAAATTGGATTCCTTTATCCAATCGTTCTAAATTTGGCACACATAATGATTTCCATTGGAGGTATAGGCACCCCACGATTCAGCCACATAGCATAAAAAACACAAACGTTACAGCCGATAATGTGTTTTCCATTGAAACCAATGGAAATTCAATTCCAAACTCATCGAACGCATCCAAACCGAATGTTCGAATTTGAGCTGGGTTCGCACGTTCGGTTCGGTTGACCGAACTATTCAAGTTCGGTCCGAACTCTGAACTTCCGAACTGCGTTTGCCCATCCCTACACAGTTCTCCCTACCACCTCTATCAACTGCTGGCTCCTCTCCAGAGGAGCCCTGATACACTAGGCTTTCCCTGCTAGGGTTGACACCTCTTTCAACTCTTTAATATGGAAAGGAGAGGGCCCGTGCCAGACAAGGAGGGGTGAAAGGCCTCCTGTGTGCCTTTCAGATGTAGCCAAATTGTTTCAGAGCATCACAACATTCTGAAGGGTCACAAGAGCCTCTTTGCCCACCCCCTTTCTGAAGTGGCCCTGCCCTGGCATCTCAATAGCCTGGAGAGATTGGGGCTACTCTCAGAGCCGAGAGCCTGTTGGTCAAAACCCAAAAGAGTGGCAATTAGAGCTGAAACAAGTACCCACAAAAATGGGTATCCCTGATGAATTTCCAGTACCTGAATCAATTTGAAAATGATTTCGACCCAATCTGAGTACCCGACGTCCTGGAACTGTCTCCAACTAGGAATAAAGTCCCATGTTGGATAACAGGAGCAATACCCCACTTCTGCCAAGAGAGTTAGTTCTAGTAAAGCATACAAGGTGCCACAAATTTTTCTTTTTGTGAGAACTTTCCGTTCATGTTTTATGCACCCTTATATTGTGTTGCCTGTTTTCCCTTGCACCTTTAAAATTCTAACCACTACCTGCAGAAAGAGCAATTCTCACAGAGCATGATTGCATCTCTGTGCACTCTCACAGAGATTTTAATTTTTGGATGGGGAGAGGGCAAGGGGTAAAGTGCAAAGGCATAGTTACCTCCTGAATTGCAGTGGCCTAAGTGAATGTTTTCCAGTTATTACTGTATCATGCCCACTAAACTGTATTTAACAAAAGTATTCCATTTGTAAATCTGTGCAGACCTCGTTTGAGGACTGTATATAATGGAGAATCCACCATGACCCTTGGCAGGCTGTTCCATTAGTTAATCACCTTCCATATTGAAAATTTGTGCCTAATTTTGAATCTAAACTTCTTCAACTTTAACTGGTAGCTAGCAACTGGGTCTTGTTACATTTCTCTCTGCCTAGAATAAACAGCCTCTTTGCCCCCACTGATTTCCCCCGTAGAGGTACTTATATACTACAATCAAGTCAAGTCAGAATACGCTGCCATTTACTAAAAACAACTTTCTGTTTGTTTGATCAGCTATCTAGATTGGCCTACCTCAGTCTGTCGCTGTGAGGCCTGTTTCCAGTCTTCACATTAGGGCTGAAACGAGAATTTCTTTTTTGTCTTGTGAGATTTTGCCAAGTTCTCGCATTCTGTGCGAGAGTTCTTGAAAAGTTTTTTTGTTAAAAGCACTCTACTGAGTGGCGGAGTAACTCACATGGCTGCTCTGAGTGGCTGGACTACTGCAGCTGATTCTCCCCTACTGCCATCACCCATCTCAACCAGGGTCTCTCCCTGCTTCATGTGTTCAGAACCCCTGAAAATCACCAGTACGGGTCCCTCTGAGGCACATAGCAGACGCACTCACCCTGCACTTTCACTGTTTTTCCTCCCCATTTCTTTGAAAATTCTGGACATGTGCAAAGCCTTGGGTGGCAGCTGGGACTTTTAGTTCTGCATTGACTTCCTCTCCCTTAGTTTATAGTAGCAGGCTCTTGCTGGGCTTCCGTTTCCCAACTGAGCATGCTCTGGTGGCTCTAGGCTGCTCGGATCTGTAGTTCAAGCTGCTGCTATTCACTCTACATGTCTGTGGTGCCTGCTGGGCAGCTGGGTAATGTAGCTCTAATCTATTCTCTGCACATGCTCTGTTCATTCACTTACTGATTCTCCAGTATTTACAGCTGGTTATAACTTTTAAGGAGAAACTTGTCGCTCCTTTTGAGACAACTGTGTGAGAGTCAGCCAGGGTTTGTTTGTAAACAAAAGGCCCTTCCCAGGTCTGTAAGTGCAGGGCAGGGCTGTTTATGAGATTCTTGCTTTTCTCTGTGAAAATCCAGGCAGTTCGTGGCTCATTCTCATTTGCAAGAATGAGCCGAGAATCCTGATTTTCATTGAGAAACCTGAGAGTGTGAGGATTGAGTTTCAGCCCTACTTCGTTCATACCATTCTCATAGCTCTTCTCTGCATTCTTTCAAATTGCTCAACTGTTTATTTGGCAATGTTTCTTTTTATTCCGTATGTGAAGTGTTCAAGGATAGACTATGGGTGCAATCATTGATTTCAATGAGAGCTGGATTTTACCCTATGCTGCTTTGTTGTCTTTTTAGTTATTCAGAAGTATTCTGTAAATCTCTCTTGTGAAGAGGATTCAGTATATGGATCACTATGCTTTTTTGTTGTCTTTTTAGTTATTCAGAAGTATTCTGGAAATCTCTCCTGTGAAGAGGCTTCTGTATATGGATCACTACTGAACAAATTGTGGCAAATCTTTATCTTCATGGTGTGACCGGTCCCCCTAAGGATGTGATGTTGTTTTTGTTCTGTTCCCTTTTCAGTGATACACTCTGAGTGCAGAAACCATACCGTATGACCAACCATATACCACAAATAATGAGTGGCTCATGAAATATTAATAGACTTGAAAATTGTTGACTCAAATTGCTCAGGGAGTATTTAGAAATATATTTGTAGAAATCAAAATCGGTTTTCAAGCAGGAGAAAAAATCATATTCATTGGAAAATGTATTTGCAGTGAATATTCTGACCAGCTGTGAATGTTGTGAATTCAGTTGGGCAGATGGTTGAGTCTATGCTCTGGCCCTCTTCTCCACTCTAGGGACTGGTTTCCAGAGTGCAGCTCTTTTGGTCTGACGTTGAGATGTGAAAGTGTTTGTTGTGCTGTGATGCTGCATTGCAATGCAGATAAAGTCAGGGCTCAAGATTCACTGAAATCTGTGGCTATTCAATTAAGTTGACTTGACCGTGAGCATCTTTTATTCCCTATCTTTCGCCCAACCCAAAATTACAGGTGTCTCATCAGTAATAATAACAACTATTAATGAGGCTTAAATACTTTCACATGTGCAACTATTTAAATCTAATTATTCATCTATGCAAGTAAAAGGCCCACGTCAGAATAGCATCTCTGTATACTTTCTAATTTTAATGAAAGAATAGTGAACAAGATAAAAATAATTTTTCACTTTAGGAAAGTATAGATCCATGTCCTACCAAACATTCAACAAATGCAAATTACATGTTAAAAATTCCATTAACACACTACTGGTCTTTTCACATTTCTAGCCATGTCTTTCTCAGCTGCAAACTGTTGCTTTTGTGAAGAAGGTGAGAATATAATACATTTAATCCTCTGGTGGGATATTGGAGCTCTCAGTATAGCTTCATCAGTACACAAAAGATACAGTCATTATTATTGATGGGACACCTGTAATATTTTAAAGATAATACTGAAGTACCCCAAAAAATCAAATATTATATAGACAATATCACCATTAGTAAGCACAAGGTCTTCTGACACCAGAAAACGAGAACAATTTTTTAAAATAACAGCTATGATGTGAAGTTTTATTATGGTGCTAAGAGAGTGTCTTGGCTGTTTTGGAACAATTATTTTTGAGCATTATGGGATATATAAAGAGAAAAATGACCATAACCTGACTCCTTTTTCTTTAGCTAAAATCAAGGCTACATAATGGGGTTAATGTCAAGTGTCTCGCAGTTAAGAAAATAGCATTATTAAAGAGTATTATTAGAAAGGTTAATTTACTTTCAGTATGTTAAATTACTAAAAAAATATAGTAAATTATTTTTTATCGACCCCAAAATGGGGCATAGTTGGTCTTTGTTGAGAAGTAAAATAGAGATAACCATAAGTAATTTTTTAAAAAGTTAAACAAATTTAGCATTTTGGGAGGCTTATATCATTAATTACACCTTCCTGGAAACATGGTGTTGCTGGAGAAATTTACAGTGAGGAAATTCAGGAGTGTATTCTGTATTTTTCTGTGGGTCAAATTGCCCTAGTGGATCAGGGAGCCAGACACAAAGAGAGGAGTGCAACAAGATATAGAAGATGCATAATAAACATGAAACCATGCAAACCAGAAATGAGGCACGATTCTGTTACAATCCTGCCTCTCATGTCCCCTGGGCAGAACTCTGGGTTTGGGGAACAGCTACCTCCATTTATGGCTGGATTCAAATCAACATAAAGCCTTTACCCGGTTCCGTTGCAATGTGTATTCATCCGCCACGTTGGAAGGACGATATAGGGGTACTCCCTGGTCAGAAAGAAGCTGCGGGCTATGTGATCTACAGGAGGTCGACTCCTGTGAACACATTTTTTTCCACTTCACTGCTCTAACTGGGCCCAGACATGTTTTGCTGGGCAGATACATACAGGACTCCCCTGACCCTGTGGGGTTGATGAGGAGGTTTTTAGATGGGGCGGACTCAATACTTACGAGAGCGGTGGCCAGATATTGTCAAATCTTTCTGCGGTTAAGAGCTATTCAGTCCGCACAGTAAGTGGATGGGTATCAAACTGATTGGCAATCCAGCCTCAGGGGTTAAGTTTATGTTATATTTAAGCTTTGCAGAAGACATAGGGACCAAATGGGGAAAGGGGGGAGAGCTATGGGGTGTTATAGTTGATTGGTATGGCAACATTGTTTACCACCAATACTTCATTGTGGATATATGTGAACAAATGTGAATATATGGTACTATTATGTATTTACTTTTGGATTGTTATAACCTTTGGTTAACAATAAATAAAATTTGATTTGATTTGATGCCTCTCATGTATTGAACCTCTGGCCCTGTTGTCATGTTCTGATTAATTTGGTTTTTTGTTTCTTATAAAAGCCATGGCCTGGCTAGTTTGGAAGACTGGCGCTGGATTTGGAATTTCTGCTTTCAAACTAGCTACTGAGGAAACAAATCTAATAAGAGCCTGCACAAACTTTTCTGCAAAACTAATAACACAAAACCTTTCCTGAGGCTTGAAAATATTTGGCTACTTTGAAAATTAGTTTTCCTTTAATCTTCTCCTATACTCCCTATGTTCTGGTAGTATGAGCCACCATAAATGTCTGTGGCTCTTTTGGGAAAAATCAAGAGTATGATCACCTGCAGCTAACTCAGGGCCAGTCTTACAACAGGGCAATCCAGGGCAACCGCCCTGGACACTGCTCTTTCCTGGGCCCCCCCAGTGACCCCTGTTTTCACCAGGCAAGGGTCTGGGGAGGGGGCTCACTTCATCCCAGTGAGGCCCCAAACATGATCACCTTTAGGGCTCCATGGAGAGTGCCTCCAAGGGGGTGGGCTACCAGGCCGCCACATTTTATCTTTGCTCAGGGAACCACAAATTCTAAGGCTGGCCCTGAGTTAATTAGCACAGTTGCTAGCTGCTCACTGGCAGGGAAGTGGCTAGATGAGCTGGAGCAGAAGGTTCGTCACCCCCATGGCCCTCCTCGGCATGGGGAGCGGCTCGGGGCGGCGGCTACTGTCCTGCCCCCGCCTTGGGAGGAAAGAAGACCCATAGGGGCGGGGGCACACGGCACAATGGGAACGCGGCACGAAGCGATCTCTCGTGAGAGGTGGGAGCTCACAGCTGCCATCTTGCCCCAGGCGCGGATCCCGCCATTCCGCGCCTGGGCAGCATTGAACGAGCACCCTCCCACCTTCCCTTTTACACTTTAGGTAGCACTGGTTGCTGAGCTTGGGTTCAGGGCTGGGAAGGAATTTTGACGACTAGAACGATTGGCTCAGGTCCTGGTCGGTTTTTTCGCCTTCCTCACAGTGTTGATTCAATTTTGGCTACAGGTGGGAAGGGGATATATGAGATTGATAACTGTCACACTGCAGGGGTCCTGCGAGTTAGTTAAGTTAGATAGTAAGGATAGTCTGCTGCCAGGTCATCTCCTTACGAGATGGGGTCCATGTGAATGCTAGAGCTTGCCCGGCCAGCATCACATAGGACCCAGGAAGGGGGGCTGGGTCGTGGGTCCTAGGACAGGGGCAGCCCAGGCTCCTCGCTGACTGTGCTCACTTCCTTCCTTGGGTCACAGTAGGCAACGGCCTCCTGATCCAGCTGTGGGCAGCTGGGCAGGCGTGACATTGCAGCAGCTATAGTTAGCACTGTTGCGGTACTGAGGAACATCAGACCGCCTTGAGTTTACTATAGTTAAGTTAGTTAATAGTTAAGGTTGACAGGACCCGGAGGGGCATAGCCCCCTCCTCCCTGCCTGGGCTAATAAAGTTTGGTGCGGCCTATTTACCCCACAATGATAGTGTCTGTGTCTTTTCGGGGGTGCGGGACAATGTTCAAAGGGCGACAGCCAGGATGAGTCTGAGAGGTTGCTCCTGTGAGTGAAGTGAGTAGGATTGGGGGCTGAGATGTGTGGAGCTGGGGGTTGATAAGAAGGAGGAATGTTGCTTCAAGAGGGGAGTTGGGAGAAAAGGAATTTAGGAGATAAGGAGGAGAAGGGGAAGAGAGGTACATGGAAGCAGACCAGATATACTGCAGGTGAGTAGGATTGGCAGATGGGTGCTGGCATGTTGCAGTGAATGGTACTGCAGAAAGTCACAGGAACAGGCAGTACATGAAATGGCCCTTACTGGCCACAAAATGCCCAACGCCCTTTTGTTTCGCCTGTAGCTTCAAATGACAAAACCAACCTGGAAAGGAGGTAACACACAGCAGAGTTGCATCCCTGTAGTCAAGGGAGTTCTCAGCAGACAGGTGTCAGCTCTCTGATTCCACAACCCACTGGGGAGGGGGAAGACAGGCTCCTGCCTCAACCCTAGCAGAGCAGATCCCTAGTCTTTATCAGAGGTTTCCAAAAGGTGAAATATGCAATCCTAACCAGTCTGCATAACTGTGGTTGAAATCTCAGGAGACTTTCCCTTGCCAGATCCAAGTTCTCATTTCTTCTGCTAACTGAACCAAAAGCACCATAAGAAGAACAGTGGCTCCATGTGCATCTTCTCGCTTCACCTGGAATATAACCAAGGTATAATAAGGCAGCCCAAAGTGGCCATAAGTCTTGGCAATTGAAATCCTCTGACCACTTCACAAAGTCCACTCTTCAAAGATCGCTCTCTCTTATTTATAGGGTTCCCAATAACCACATTATCCTAATTACCCAAAGACCAGTGGCACCCTTCTCCAGTGGATGCTCCCTGCCCTAGTTCTGGGTTCCGGTAAGGGTTGTCAGGTGTCTCTTATTTTAAGGGATGTACCTTAAGGGGATGTACTTTAAGGGAGTGTCCCTTATTTCAGAGCCCTAAAGCTCCATAGAACATAATGGGCATTCCTTATTTATTTACAGAAAGATGAAGTGGTTCAAATTGTACCTTTTCTTGGACCAACAGTTGCTGGTGGAAATAAGCAAGCTTTCGGGCCACATAGGACCCTTCCTCTGGCATGTAGCGTAGCCAGTAGATATACATTTGGTAGGGCAGGTATACATTTGCTCAGTTTATATATTTCTACTGGCGAACTCAGTAGTACTCTTCGCTCCTGCCATCGCCCCCTCTCCCCAAGCCTAATCCCCATCCTCTGTCTCCCATCTCGACTGCCTTTCTCTTGCACTCTTTGGAACTGCTGCTCTTCCATCCAGAATGCACTGTTCATCCGCGACCTCTTCCTCTCCCTCCAGCTCCTTGCCCTTACAGAAACCTGGATTCCCCCCATAACACTGCCACTCCTGCTGCCCCTCTCCCTTGGCAGCCTCTCTTTCACTCCCTTGTCATGCTCTGAAGGCTGTGGCGGCGGTGTTGGCTTGCTCCTTGACAGTTCTTGCCAGTTCCAACCCTCAGCACTCCTCCCTCTCACTCTTTCTTTTCGTTTGAGGCCCACTGAGTTCTCTACTCCCCCCACACACACATTACTGTCATCTACACCCGCAGGCTCCCTCTCCTCTTTGACTTTGACACATGGCTTACTTTCTTCTTTTCCAATGACAATATTCCCACCCTCATTCTTGGGAACTTCAATATCCATGTGGACACTCCCTCTGACCCTACTGCTTCCCATTTCCTCTTGCTGACCTCTTCTTTTGACCTACCTTCATCTGTGGACTGACATCCTTGACCTACTCTTATCAAAAAACTGTTCTCAGATCTCTCCTTTGATGCACTTCCTGTCTCTGATAATCACCTTGCTTCATTCCATCTCCCCCACTCACCCTCTCTCGCTTTCTGTGACCTTCAGTCCATCAAGACTCTTGACTTTGCTTCTTCCCTCTCCCCCTTCTCTCATCTGTCTCATTTACCACCTGCCCAGACTCTGCTGTCTCTACCTTCAACTCATCCCTTGACTCCTTTGCTCCCCTCTTGTGCCTTCCTAACAGTCACATAAACTACTGTCCATGGCTCAACCCTATCATCCGCCACCTCTGATCCTGCTTTTGAGCTGCTGAGTGCCTCTGGTGGAAGTCTCATGAGTTTGCTGACTTCCTCCAGTTTGTTTGCTTTTTCTGCATTTAGTGGTGCCCCTTCCCTAGCCAAAGACCGCTATAACGCCACATTAATCAAATCTCACTCCCGCAACCCCCGCTGTTTCTTCTCAACATTTGCTTCCCTTCTAAAGATTCCCTGTCCTCCTTCCCCACACTGCCGTTTCCTCTCTTTCTCTGCACTGGATCTTCTCTCCTTTTTCAACAAAATAGATAAACTCCACCTTGCTGTTGCTTCTCAATCTTTTCCTTCCCCCTTTTCCTTCCCTGCTATTCCCCCTCCTGCCTCTCTTCTTCTCCCAAGCTTCCCTTGATGAGGTCACATCCCTCCTCTTTTCATCCAACCCCTCCACCTCCTAACAGTGACTGCCCCCACCTCTGCATCTTGTCTGCTGCACATCATCAATCTCTTTACTGAGTCATTTCAATTGGCTTTCAAACATGCCACTGTCTCCCCTATCCTTAAAAAGGCCACTCTTGACCCCTCCGACCCTTTCAACTATTGCCCCATTTCGCGCCCACCCTTCGCTTCCAAGCTCCTAGAGTGGCCTATCTACACATGCTGTCTTGATTTCCTGTCTTCAAATTCCTCCCTTGATCGCCACCCTCTACACTTCACTGCCCTCACTAAAATGACCAATGACCTCTTTGCAAAGTCTAAGGGCCTCTTCTCCATTCTTGTCTTCCTCAATATCTCTGCTGCCTTTGACACTGTCGACCATGGCTTTCTCCAGGATTCACTATACTCCCTTGGTTTCTGGGACTCTGTTCTCAACTGGTTCTCTCTTCATACCTCTCTAACCACTCCTTCAATGTTTCTCTTGCTGGTACCTCCTCTAGGTTGCTTCCAATCTCTGTGGGAGTTCCCCAAGGCTCTGTCCTGGGCCCTGATCTCTTCTCCTTTTACATTCTTTCTCTGGGTAAACTCATTGAAACTCAGTTTCCAGTATCACCTGTATGTTGATGACATACAATTCTCTCTCTCCACTCCTGTACTCTCCCTCTCCATCCAGTCTTGTATCACCGACCGTCTCTCTGACATCTTTGTCTGGATGTCTTGCCACCAAGTCAAGCTTAATATTCGCTTGGCTTCCTCCCTCCAAATCCCTCCTCAAAACCCACCTCTTTTGTCAAGGGGTGTTTTCAGACATGATGCTAACCTCCATAACCACACTTGAACATTTCTTATGCATGTTGCAGGGCTGCATAGGGCACCAATACAGCCCTGCAACATGCATAAGAAATGTTCAAGTGTGGTTAAACTGGGGTTAGCGTCATTTCTGAAAACACTCAAGCTTTCCCTGGATCCTCGTTCCCCTTGCCCATTTGTTGACTTATCCTGAATCATGTATCTTGTGTAACATTAAATGAGTAACTATACCTTTGTAACTAAGCCAAGCATGTGCACCTGAGACCTCACAAGTTGGTGTATGTATCCTTGTGTCTTCCTCTGTTCCCCCTCTTTGTCTGCCCCCTCACTTGTCTCTCTTAGATTGTAAGCCTGCTGGCGCAGGGACCATGTCTCTTTCTTACAATTGTGACATGCCAGGTACATTGCTTGTGCTATATAAATGCTTAATAATAATAATAATAATAATAATTAATAAAAAATAATTTAGACTGAACTCCTTATCTTCCCCAAAAAACATTCCCCTCCTAATTTCTTCTCAATTTTCATTGAGGATGTCACCATCCAGCCTGTCCCTCAGGTGCGTAAGCTGAGATTCATCTTTGACTCCTCCCTCTCCTTTATGCCTCAGATCCAGGCTGTTGCTAAATCCTGCTACTTTGCTCTGTATAATATTGCTAAAATCACCCTGCCTTACTGTTTCCACCACAAAAACCGTCCATGCTCTAGTCCTCTTTCGTCTTGACTACTGCAACTTCCTCCTTACTGGTCTCCCCTGCTCTGATCTCACACCCCTCATCTCAGTACAACGCTCTGCTGCCAAAGTCATTCACTTTGCCCATCGCTTTAACCATGTTCAGCCCCTCCTCTCTGCCCTACACTGGCTCCCTCTACAGGAATGCATTCAGCACAAGCTCCCGGTCTTCACCTTCAAGGCTCTTCATGGCCTTGCTCCCCCATATCTCTCTGCTCATGTATTCCACCACACTCCTGCCTAGGAGCTTCGCTCCTCCTCTGCCACCACCCTTGCTTGCTTATGACACCCTTGTACCTCTAAACGTCTTTGCCCCTTCTCTCATGCTTCCCCCCATGCCTGGAACTCCCTCCATGGATACATTCGTTCTGCTCCTTCCCTCCCAACTTTCAAAACCCTCCTCAAAACCAACCTTTTCCATCAAGCTTTCCCAAGCTTGTCATGAGTGAAATTACATCCTCTTCCCACCCTCACTCAGAATCTCTTCCCTGTAGCTAAATTACTAGCTAAGTAAGTTCCCTGTAACTAAGTTAAGCACATGCAACTGCAACTTCTCAACCTCATGACTGTATCCTTGTAACTATCTCCCAATGTTCACATCTCCCTTCTCTCCCCCTCCCTTGTCTCTCTTAGATCCTCCTGGTGTAGGGACCTGTCTATAACTATTGATTGTACAGTGCCAGGCTTCCATATTGGTCTTTGACTCTGAATTCAAATGATCAGAAGTCTGCCTATTGTCAGGGACTCTTATTCATGGCATTTTCCCCATTGCTATCAATGGGAAAAACGCAGGGAACACAGGTCCCTGCCTGTCATGCACAGAATCTATTAATTTTTTTGAAGTTCATTAATCCCTAGATCAAATCCAGCCTGGTCCTGTACATGTGACTGGCCGTTTCTACCATCAGATGACACTGCAGTGAAATGAATTGTTGGTGTCTATTTGGTTCCTAGATATGCAAGTCCACTTCACAAAACCCACCGCTGCAATTAGCACTAATTGGCACCCTTGCAGAAAGTCTCAGTAGAGAGGTCAATAACTGAATAGATATGACGAATGAATTACCTTTTCACTCTTAAGAGGGGTACTCTGAAGAGCACACAGACCTAACTGTGTGTGTGTGTGTGTGTGTGTAATACTGAGTTAGCCATGCTGTCAATCCAGTACTTTTCATGGAAATGAAATTCACTTTGGGGGGGGGGGGGAAGAGTGAAAAGGTTATAGCACAAAAAATATGAATCTTCAATAATTGTTGGATTAACAGGAGGCGTATTAAATCTAGAAAAAGAGAAATAATAGCCTCAGGTCTGTTTATAAGACAAGATGGATGGAGAGCATCAATAATACAAGCAGGGTTAATAGAATATTTTGAAAATGGAAACGCAAGCAGTGAAAGATTAGGGTGCAGTCCTCAAACCAGTTAGTGTGAGTGCTAATCCTTAGTGCTTTTATGAGTCCGGCTGAAGTGAATGGGGTTTGCACTAATGAAAAGAGCTAGCGCAAGCTCTAAACAACTTGAGCACTGCATTGGAAATAGGATTAATAAGGTGTTTAATACAGAGTCACATAAATAAGAGATTCTTTTTTAAAACAAGATGAGTTCATTGTGCACAAAATGTGTATAAAAATGAAGCAGCTGCATGCATAAATACTTGCTTTCGTACGCCGTTATTAATCCTAGGCCAAGTGTCAGTCCAGTTTGACTCTGGTGGCTGCACCAGGGACTATGAATAACATCTGAGTTTCTATTTTAATTCCTTTGACAAAGGAGCAATTGGTTTGCATTTAAAAGTTGTCTTATGCTTACTTTTTAAAGTGGCCAAATTATTTATTTCTTCCTCCCCCCCCCCCCCCCCCCCCAAAAAAAAAAGCTGGCAATAGAAGAAATACAAAGCCAGAGGTGGCTGCAGCCAGCTCTGAGAGTGAATTGTACCTTTGGCTACTCACAACTGATTAAAAGCATCATTACTAATTCAGCTGCATATTTGAGCATCGTCTAGATTTCCAGACTGCTATGGCTAGACTACTTTCCTGTTCCAGGAAGTGAGACCATATCATCCCATCCCCTGTCACCTTCATTGAACTTCTTATCCAGCTCTAAATCCAATTCAGTTTTTTTCTTCCCCCCCCAGGCTTTCTGTACTTGCTCGTCTATAACATTCTGACCTTTTGTCCACCTACTTTCCTGACAATTTGTTCAGCTTCTTCATCCTCAGTCTCGTCTCCTATGACTCTCCACAACTGAGGGTAGCTCACTTGTGCTGCCCCATCTATCCAGAACTGTTTCCCTTATTCCTTCCTTTTGAGCCACTGAGTCACCTCCTCTTCAGATCTCAACTTCAAACCTTCTTATTCACTTCAGCCTGTCACCAGCAATAAAAGTTCCTAATTTAACCCTTTCTCCAGTGCCACCATCTCCTGCCCTTCCACTTCTTGTCTCCATGATGTTTTTCATTTCAGCTGCCTTTCATTCCCTTTATTTCTGTATTTATGCAGCATGCCTTTTTTGACTTCAATTGATGCTCAGGCCAATGATATTTAACCTTCTATTCTATCATTCTTTGAAAAACTTTTGTTATACTTTGTGTGAAGGTTCATGTAAAATGTGACTAGGATTCCAAATACAAGTACATTCCAAAATGGGATTTTATTGAAGCTTTGAGGAAATCAATACTGGTTTACTGCTCATTCATATTTGGATTCAAATAGGAATTGCATCTCAATAAGAAACTGAATAAATGTAGGAATGTATTCCAATCTTTGCCATAAAGAAACCTACCAGAAGGGCATCTTCAGACATAACAAAGATTGGGTGTCAAAACCCCTAAGCACGTGTTTGGCCGTTGTGTGTAAGCACCATAACAATCCCAACACCAATTTGGCCACTCGTTGAACATGTGATGTGAACACCATTGCATCACAAGGACAATTTGTGTGTTCTGGCTGAACACGTGGCTGATGTCGTGTGTAATGATATTGCGTGGCGTGTTAGCAGGTTCAACACAGGGAATGAGGCAGCAGCGCTTGCGTGCTGAGATCAGGTGGTGAGCAAAACACATTTGTCCCAAGACAGGCTTTATGTCTAAGCAGTGCCACATGGTGAACACAGGGCCAAACCGGTGTTAATATCAAGGTCAAAACACACATTCAGACACCCATTGACGTTATGTCTAAAGACATAAATAGATTCAAAAGTCTTTTGTAGGTTTTGCTGTCCAGTCTTGCAATATAGCATCTCACAGGCCCTGGTACTGTCTGTGGTGAAACGGATGCTAATATCCAGACAACCAAAGGACTGGACTTACTGTGTGTTACATTTTCATTGCAGTACAAATATTAATTAAGGGGACTGTGATTGAAACTTACTCCATTGGCTCATGGAAGCTGTAATAAACTGAGGTGCTATGAACCTCCCACAAAAGAGCCTTGCCATTTGCA
The DNA here is from genome assembly GCA_003113815.1 of Sphenodon punctatus. Classification (NCBI taxonomy): domain Eukaryota; kingdom Metazoa; phylum Chordata; class Lepidosauria; order Sphenodontia; family Sphenodontidae; genus Sphenodon; species Sphenodon punctatus. Next base: position 900,362 of record QEPC01002853.1, on the reverse strand, counting down.
AATAATTGTACTAATTAGTATGAACTTCTGAGGGTGGTAAGGTCTGAAGCAGGCATAAAGAAGCTGGCTTGGCTTGGAGTATGGCTACAGGGGGAAATAAGGGGAGTGGTAGCGTTCTCAGCAACAGAAGGACAAGAAATATTCATTTTTTGGAAGAATGACCTGTTGGATTTAAAAGGCCTTACAAGTGCAGGTCTCTGATTACTCAGTCAGGGAGAAGGCTTCAACAGGAATTATTTATATATTCACAGTATTTTTGTTAAAGTCTGCATTAGGTCCACATTTGAATTGCAAAGTCTAAAACCTAAAAAGAGAAATACTTATAGTGCCTGACTATCCTCTCTGGCCTCTTTTTACGCTAGTTTAACTACATGGGTTTCTGTGTAATTACTCCTGGTTTATCCTGGAGTAAAACAGAGGAGTATTATCCACCGTGTTTGATTGTACTACACACACACACACATGAAGGACTGACAAGAGATACATTTGCAAGCATCTAGCTATAGGAGTGTACTGCTTTGAGTAAATAAAGTTAGATGCACATTAGTTAGGGGCAGAATCTGTCACCATTGTGTTGACTTGTGTCTTACTCTATGAGTAGCCCCTTTTGAAACAACAGCGTTTGTATATCTGGGCATTACCTACCAGATCAGATCCCAAGCCATACCGAAGCTGTGGTCAGTACAGCTAAAGAGTGCTGTGAGCAAAGGTAGTTTTAAACCATCTTGTGCTCTCCTGTCCTGAAGAAAGTACATTGGTCCCTGAAGTAAGTCAGAGAAGCCCCAAAGTTTCTCTATTTTACACTTGCTGCCCATGCCCACAAAAATCTTTTTCAAAAGCTGGTTTTCATTGGGGCATAGTAGCACCTCAGGTATAAAGCCGTCAGCTTGATGGGAAGTCAGGCAAGTCATTAAATGGGATAAAACAAATAATGAAGAGGGGTTTTTGTGTGTTTTGGTTGGGGCTTAAATTAGTACTCCAATAGAATATTTGTTGCATTTTTCCAATTTGCATTATATGAATTAGAATTCAGCACTGTGAAATTCACAAAGTTCTCATGGACATTGCTGAGTTTAATTGGTTGCCTAACTAATAAAACTTAACTATGATTTTGTTAAAAACTGACTTGATCAGACCTAGCAACCATTCTCAAGCTTTCAATCATATTTGAAAATTCCTTGAAGGAAATGAAATTGGATAAGCTTAATTCTTATAACACATGAAACCCCTGATCTGCAAACCACTTACTACAGTGGCTTGCGCACCATGGCTAGACTGTCTGCTCCGTCTTCTGGCAAGACCCTGGGACCTCTACTTTACCATTGCCTGAATTTTCCCTGTAACACATTTTTTTAAATGCTTCTTTCCACTGTGATGATGGATACCATATTCATTTTTCAAACGATGCAGAATTTCAATAAAAGAAATGGCTCTTTGTAGACGGAGGGTGGAGAACCTCCGGCCTGGAGGCGAAAATGTGGCCCACAGCTACTTTGTCATTTCTGAATGTGTCCCCAAAATCTGGCTGCACGCCTCGGGTAGGGCAGGGAGCTAAAGGAATGTGTGGGTGGGCAGTCCCTCCCGTGCCCTGCCCACCACCATTCTTTGGGTAAAAGAATGAACCCACAGAGTCTATTGTCTTTTTAACACGATTTGTGGTCATAACTCCTGTGCGTCACTTTCTAAAAATGTCCTGTCTGTACCTCTGAAATATCAATCTGGATAGCCGTGGTGCTCGGCCATGGCAGCCCCTGCCCCAAAATGGATATGGTAGGGAATGGGATGAACACACTGTGATAGTCTGTGTTGGAGGCCTTTACCCTGGGCTGCGTTCTCAGAGATTTCCCCCAAGGATTCAGACTAGCACCCGGGTTAGCCACCTACCTGCCTCGGGGCAGTCTCGGGCCAACATTTGGGGGCGTGTAAACAGATGTGCCTGTGGGTCCTTGGCCACAGTGGACCAAAGTGGGTGTCACATCTGGTTTTACTCAGTGAAGCTGAAAGAGTAACAATATTCCCTAGACAAGAGCAGCCTGGTATGTTTAAGTTCTCCCACTCCCTCCAGCTCCTTGCCCTTACTGAAACTTGATCTCCCCCTCCGACTCTGTCACCCCAGCTACCCTTTGCTTTCGGGGGTTTCTCCTTTTCTCACCAGCCACGCCTCGAAGGCCGGGGTGGTGACGGGGGCCTCCTCCTCACTAACTCCTGTCAATTCCAACCACTTTCTCTTCCCCCCTCTCTCTCCTTCCCTTCTTTGAGGCTCACTCTGTGCGCCTCTACTCCCCCCTCCATCTCCACGTCGCTGTCATATACTGCCCCCCTGCCGCTCTCTCTTCCTTTCTCTCTGATTTTGAGACCTGGCTCACTTTCTTCCTCTCTGATGATACCCCCACTCTCATCCTCGGTGACTTCAACATTCACATTGATGTCCCTTCCCAGTCCTCCATCTCTTGCTTCCTCTCACTAGCCTCCCCCTTCAACCTACACCTTTGGACCAACTCCCCCACCCACGCTAACGGCCATTCTCTTGACCTCGTCTTCTCTAGGTACTGCTCTGTCTCTGATTTCTCCTTCGATCATCATCCTATCTCTGACCACTTCCTTGCCTCTTTCAATGTCTCCCACTGTCCCCCTTCCTTTCACCCTTCTCCACGCCCCTTCCGTGACCTGCAGGGCATTAACACCCTGGACTTTACCTCCTCTCTCTCCCCCCTTCTCCCCTCAGTCTCCTCCTCCTCCTTGTCCACTCTTGACCCCTCTGACCCTTCTAGCTACTGTCCTGTCTCACTCCTTCCTTTTGTTTCCAAGCTGCTTGAATGTGTTGTCTACTCCCGCTGCCTCGACTTCCTCTCCACCAACTCCTCCCTTGACCCCCTCCAATCTGGCTTTTGCCCCCTTTACTCTACTGAAACTGCTCTCACTAAGATCACAAATTATCTTCTTGTGGCAAAATCTAATAATCTCTATTCCATTCTTGTCCTCCTTGACCTCTCTGCTGCCTTCGATACTGTTGACCACTCACTCTTGCTGGAGTCATTTCACTCCCTTGGCTTCTGTGGCTTTGTCCTCGACTGGTTCTCCTCCTACCTCTCTGACTGCTTCTTCAATGTTTATCTTGCCAACTCCACCTCCTCCTCCCTTCCACTCTCAGTTGGTGTTCCCCAAGGCTCTGTCCTTGGCCCTCTCATTCTCTATCTATACCCTGTCCCTAGGCAAACTCATTGCCTCCCATGGCTTCCAATATGACCTCTACACTGATGATACTCAACTCTATCTCTATCTCTCTACTCCCCCTCTCTCTCTCCATCTATTCAAGCTCGCCTCACCAGCTGTCTCTCTGACATCTTTCCCTGGATGTCTCAACGTCAACTCAAACTCAACATGGCTAAAACTGAACTCCTTATCTTCCCCACTCATCGTTACTCTCCCTCTCCCCTGTCGATCCTCATCGGTAGGGTCATCATCCTTCCCATTCCCCAAGCCCGTAACTTATGCTTCATCTTTGACTCACCCCTCTCTTTTAAACCCTACATTGACTCTGTTGCCAAATCCTGTCACCTCTCCCTCCATAACATTTCTAAGATTCTCCCTTTTCTCTCTGTCTCCTCTGCCAAAACTCTTGTTCATGCCCTGGTCATCTCTTGCCTTGATTACTGTAACCTCCTTCTCACTGGCCTCCCCCGCTCTCCTCTTTCTCCCCTTATTTCTGTCCAAAATGCTGCTGCCAGCGTCATCCACCTCGCTAGTCGCTTCGACCACATACAGCCCCTCCTCTCCTCTCTTCACTGGCTCCCCCTTCCTGAATGAATCCTGCACAAGCTCCTAGTCTTCACCTATAAAGCTCTTCACAACCTTGCTCCCCCCAACCTCTCTGTGCTAATTTCCCTCCGTACTCCAGTTCGTGAACTCCGCTCCTCCTCTGTCCCCTCTCTTATCCTCCCATGCCTCCCCTGATCCCCTAACCACCTTCATCCCTTTTCCCTAGCTGCCCCCCATGCCGGAACTCCCTCCCTGCCCACATCCACCTCGCCCCCTCCCTTTGTACCTTCAAATCCCTCCTTGAGATCCACCTCTTCTGCTCTGTCCTCCCCGACTTCTTGCTCCCCTCACCTAACTCCTGCTGATACCCTCCATCCAGTACAATCTGTTACCTAAGGTCTGTGTACTCATATCCTCACCACATGGACCAACCAACCATCATTCTTGATGTAACTAAGCCAAGCGTGTGCACCTGGGACCTCGCATCCTCGTGAATGTTACACTCCTTGTCTCTCCCTCTGTTCCCCTTCCGTTGTTCTCTCTCTCCCCCCCCCCCCCAAATCTCTCAGATTGTAAGCCCTAGGGCAGGGACCATGTCTATTCAATTACTTTGTAAAGCGCCAGGTACATTGCTGGTGCTATATAAAAGCTTGTTCATAATAATAATAATAATAAAATAACTTTGAAGCATATAGTAGTAGTAAACTGAATTTTAGTAATTTATGTTTGGGGATATATATCTTAACAATATTAGCTGGAAATATATTTAACTCCACATGTATAAAACATGTTGCTGCCATTCATGAGGTATTATGATTACTATCTTGAAAGCAATGACTGTTTTTCTTAAAGCTAAATTTCATTTGTTCATATTGGAGATCTAGCTTCTCGGAGATTTATAAATGTTGGATAAGCAGATAGCTCTTCATTCTAATAAAATAGCATTTAATGAGGCAACAGATCTTTGAAAAATGAGGCCAGTTTTCAAAAAGATTCCCTTTCAGAGACACTGCAGTACCTGGGTAAAATATTTTATACAGCATCGAGAGCAAGGTAAGAAATAAGATAGAAATGCAAAAGACCTAGTCAAAGACAAATAAGAAACTAATGGTATGGAATTGTCTAGAGACAATCAGAATGTTTTTTAAAAGAACACTGAAGGGAACAATTTGATAGTTGGGTAAAAGAATGAACCCACAGAGTCTATTGTCTTTTAAACAGGATTTGTGGTCATAACTCCTGTGCACCACTTTAAAAAAAATACCCTGTCTGTACCTCTGAAATATCAATCTGGAGAGGCTTTCAGTTCCCCTCAGAGAGTAATCCCTCCAAAGAGCAGCACCTTTATCTTGAACAACAGGCTCCCTCCCAAACTGGCTGCAAGACAGAGGCTAGAAATCACGCCATAGTGCAAGAAGGGTTCATGTGTTAATATGCTGGTCTGCTCTGTCAGACACCAGCTCAGAATTGAATCTTGCCAAAAGCACAGGTGAAATATGCTTCTTAGGCTGAGCAGTGCCCTGAGTGGAGGGAAGCTCATAGCACAAAACCAATAAGCAAGGTCTTGATGCAAGCTGGAATGATTAGTCAAGAGTGAATTTAGGATCTAGGGAGGAAAAACAAATTACTGCCTTTGCTCACGAGGATGCTGTGTGAACGTCATGTAACCGGGGAGTTACGTAAGACTGTTTGCTTTTCATCCACCCACATGGAATTTTGCTTGCGGGTGAATATTAGGATTAATACTCTGTGCAATGTTCAGAATTCTTTACCTCTCACAATTAAATATAGTGCAATTTTGCATCAAGGTCATTGCCGGGAGAATATCTACCTGATCTGAATAACCGGATGTGATTTTCAAACAGAGAAGGTTTGCTCTTCCAGTTACTATGCAAAGAAACAGATGTACGCTGTTGTCTTCATCTTGTAGTACCCAAGAGCCACAGTCCTAAAACAGTTCTCCAGTGTGCTAGGCACTGTAAAAACTATATATTTTGGTTTGATAGAGACAATACAGGCTAAGAACATTTGTGTGGGGACAAAGGGCTGCATAGTGTAGCTGGCTACATTATAGGTTCAAATAATAAGGGGTGTGTTTTCAAATACCGAGTTTTTTTGGGTTTGCACATCACTAAACTTATCTGTTGTCTGGCTATGTTGTATGTGTTATACAGAACACTTGTATGGGAAGTCTGGGCAGTGAGGCTATCCTGCTTGCTTGCTTTGACATGTACTCTGACTAGGTCCATTATGACAGGGGCATAGCTACCATGGAGTGGAGGTCAGGGGGCTCAGTTGAATCTCAGCCATGGGCTCGGAAGGGGCCCTTAGCAAGTGATCTGGGTGCCACTAGGAAATTATCAAAAGGGGAAGGGGGTGAGGCCAGCACTCTGCCCCCACTCTCTGAAACTTGCATAGGCCGTTTTCACACGGCGCTGCTGGGTGAGGGGATGGTTGTGCGCCGGCAGTGGGCGGAGGTGGGTGTGCTCCCTTTCCCATGGACACACACCTATCTCCACCCACGGAGCCTTCTCCATTTTGTCGGATGGTCCCGTGGGTGGGGGATGGGTGGAGATGGGTGTGCAGCTCCGCACACCCATCCCCCCCACCACAACATGCGCATGGACGCCCACCGCACACCTGCCTACACACCCAACGTTGGAGGGTACACATATGTGTGGAGAAGGCCATAGTGACACAGGTCGCTTGCAAAGGGCCCTGCCAAGAAGGAAGTTTTCAGAATGAGTGGGGGGTGGAGTGAAGTCCCCCCTCCCTCCACTCTTAAAACATCCTTCCTGGCGGGGTAGCTGCCACTCACGGGAGGGGATGCTGGCAGCTGGGGCAGTACTGCCTTCATGGGGAAACCCTGACCTCCATTGAAATCTCCCTGTTCTTAGGAGGATTCATAATAGGGACATGAACCAGAACCCACCACGGTCTTGCTATGCCGCTAAATGCTGATGTTTCTAAACTCTTAATTTTATTCTCTTTACAATCCATAGTGTACAAGATATAATATGGGGGTGGGGGGTGGGGTAAGAGGGCCCTGGTAGGAGATGAGCTGTGTTGCTTCGTGATCCTGTCATACTGTAATAGCAGCAAAAGCATTATACTTCAAATTCATTCCCTTTGCTCTGCCTGCCCGAAACTTCAGTTTCATGTCACTTGCTGCATCCTCAGTCAGTTCCTCTCTTGGGAGCCTGTCACATCCCCATAGACAGTAGAAGCAAGAAGGGAAGAAAATCTTGCAATAGAGGGGTTATTAATGGAAGACCACTGGAGGATATGCTTCCGTTGGCTGCCTGTGTCTCCAAATGCGCTATTTCCCCCGATGGCAGAGTGGCTGTTTGAATTTGTGTCTTCAGTAGGGGCAGCCAGAGCTTTGGACACTGGTCATCTCACTAGCAGCTCCACAGTGCTTAATCGTGCTAAATAACAGCATAGCAAAACAATAGGAAAGTGCAGTTGTTTCTTTGGACTTACATCTGCTCACGGCAGAAAGATATAGCCTCTATCCCTGCAGGGCCTCAGCACCTCACCATGGCTAGATTTCTTGGATGCCCCACGTGGTGGGGAGTTGGGATCACCATGCCACTTCTGTACCTAAACTGGGGTTGTGCGTGTCTATTTGTACATATAGTATAATATAAAAGTACGTAAGAGACTTGTGTGTAGTTTCATTCACTGATGGGTGAAAACAGATGGGACTGGAGAACCCTATACAGCTGCCACTGTCCAGATAGAGCATGGCACCCCAACAAATGGACCGGTACCATGCTCTGCCCCCCCTAACCACCACCGAGATACAGTTGCTCCACAGACTGCTCTAGCCATTGCTCCTGGGACTCTATGGCCGCGGAGGACCTGAACACACACACACAGGCTGCACACAGCCCAGTAGAAGGGGGTGGCCATCTGGGCACATTGTAGCCCATCCCAGCAGATGGGAGGTGGCCATGGGGAAACAAAGTACTCCAGGTTGACCCACATGGCATCACTGGCCTTTTGCAGGACGCTGCCATAAATAGCCGCTCTGTGGTAGGTGGGTGGCGAACATGAGGCAGGCACCTAACAGACGGGCTTGTGGCCCCAGAAGTGCTGCTGGGTATTCCAGGCTACCTTCTCAACTGTTAATACCCAATGTCTCCTTTCCACCTGCCACACTTTTTAAAGATAGCTATTATAGTATCCCCCATGATAATTCAAATGTAAGGAGTCATGAAATTTCAAGTTCAAAGGAGACTTTCACATAGCCCCCAAAATTGAAAACAGACCAACAAGTGTTTTGCAAAAAGTGCTATTTTGAGATCTCAGAATCCGCAAATAAGTTCTACGAGGTCGAGAACTCTTCATTTTTCTTTCATGAAGAAGAACATGTAAAGTTTGTGCATATGGACAGATGGCAACTATTTTCCTAAACTTCTAGATGAAGATCATGCCATTGAAAAAGTTCCAAAGATTTTAATAGGACTAAGGTTTGGCTTGTGATTATATACCTGAGCTGCACACTCCTGCATAAATACATAAACGTGTGTGTAGAATAAACCTCTATGGTCCACACTGAATGTGCGTGCACATCTTTCCAACACAGACATGAAGAACTTTTAATTAACAAAACTCATCTTAAACAAATAAATAAATAAATAAATCAGGGAAGCCCTGGGAAATATACTGACTTAACTGAAGACCAAATGGGACGTATATGTCATAAAAAGGAAATTTCCCATGTATTTGTAATAAGATACTGGATTTGCCCATTCATTTTCATTCAGTAGTAATTTGGCCATTCTTAATATAGCCATTGCTTAAACTGGTATCAGCTTGAGTTGGCACTTTGATAAAATCGTAATAAGTGGCAGTCTAGTTATTTGCTGTTTATGTTTACTGTTGATTTATAAAAAGGCTATTGGCTGTGAATGTGTTGTAGGTCTTTTTTTGTGTGATTACTTCAAGAATTTGAAACAATGCTGAAATCCCTAGTTGAGGTTAATTGTATAGAGGAAGACTGTATTATGAGCAACTTTGCAGGAAGAGTTTAATAGTGTGATTAAATTATAGGACAAAGGGTGTAGGACAATCCTTGTGTTGTAGTTTTAAGGAATATGCTGCTGGAGTGGTTTTGTTGTAGGAGGGGTTAGTATCTCCAAAATTGTATTGATGACAGTGAACAGGCACTTGTAAACTAGGTGTTTACAGTAAAAATAATAATAATTAACCCTTCTTTAATTGGGCTTCCACTTTTACACTCATAGGGTGGAACACAAGTGACTGTGCCACTGCGGCAACCTGGCCTGGGAAGCCACGGTGGACTGGACATGGTCTGGGTTGGACCACTCACCACACGTTAATGTGGCTGGGCCGCCACGTGAGATAGCCCATTTACCATAATTGGGCAGAGCACTAGCTCGGGCTGTGACCTGAAGCTAATCTGGGGTCAGAGCCCAGGCTAGCCTCTGACACCACCCAGAGCAATCCTAAGCCAACATCTGGCAGGCCCTCAACAGATGTGCCAGTAGTTCACGGGCCAAAGCGTGACACAGCAAGCCAGCGTCACGTCTGTTTTTACCCATGATTTGGAGGTGCAATTAAATGTTGTTTACCTACCTTGATGTTGGACTTCAGCTGGTCGGCTCATTCCCATACTGTGGATCAAGATCATGCCATCTGTAGCTGGGGTCATGAACCCATTGATATTGTAGATAGATAGATTAGATTTGATATACTTGCATGTCTTTCTTGCTGTCTGGGGTCATGCTATTTAAAATCTTCAAGTGGGGCTACAGATAAATACCTCATGGCAGGTAGACACAAACCTGAAGCCCGGAGTTTGAAAGAAATGTTCCTTAACATTTTTTATTTAAATATATAGACTACAGAACTATAAAAAAAACACCACATAGTCTAGAAACATATAATACTTAGCTGTACATGAGCACCACGGAAAAATGTACTTAGTATTCCATATTAATATATGGAATACATATGTTACTTCCAGTAGTATAGATGTATACACCTGAGCTGTACTTCTGCACACATGCATGCAGCACGGATTGGTATGGTCGATGCGGAATGCACACGCACGTATTTCCAACACAGACATGAACAAATGCCTTTTAGTTAACAGTTAAAACTCTTTTAAAAATTGCATCCAGCAGTATTATTAAAATAATTACATCCCTGTGTTAGTATTTCAGATAAAAATACGTTAAATTTGGTATCTTGCTTTCACATATATGCATCTAAAGATTCAGTGGCCCTGAACATGGGAGGCAGCCTGATCCTACTTGGCATTGCATTATAAGCAGAATCGAATCCTAAATTCGGTGTAGCAGATCCCCCTGGAGATTTTTTCAGTGGTCAAAGTGGCTCCTGGCTAAATTACACTTTATTTCTTTTTGTCATTACATGGGATGTGACTGACTAAGGGTGTGTTCGTTCGTGGTCTTGGCTTCTTAATGCTGATGATTCATAGCTTCCATTTCAGCGTCCTGGGGGCAAGTCCGGACTTATGGGCAGGCAACATAGGCACTCGTCTAGGGCAGCAGATTTTTTTTTTTTTTGTGGTGGTGGGGGAAAGCAGTTTTTGGAGGGTTGGGGGCTTCTGTTCTCAGTCCGTGTCTGCCTGATCATGGTGCCCCCTCCCACAACCACACTGTCTCACCCACACCACCCACAGCCCGTGTTGGGGGGAGGGGGGCAGCCTGAGTTGTCTAGGGGCATGAAAGTCCTAAATCCAGCCCTGCCTGGGGGCAGTATCAGTTAGTATAATGCTGATCTGCTCTGATAATGGATAAGCCCAGAGAACCTTGAGTAGACCGAGGATCAGGGGACCACAAAGACTGCCTCTGCACCTCTTTTCCTGGACTGCACAGGAGTCCCTCGGCTGTAGTTGAGGAACTGATTCTATGGCCATTTTTGCACGGACACACATCCTGCTCCTGTGGGGTGTGGGCAGGTGTGCGGTGGGGGCGTCCGTGCAAATGGTGTGGCAGTGGGTGGGGGGATGGGTGTCTGTCCGTGGAAACACCATCGGCGGTGGGTGTAGGTGGGTGTGTGCTACTGGCGCACCCATCGAGCCATCCGAAAAACGGAGGCGGCTCCGTGGGTGGAGATGGGCCCTTTTCACACAGACACTCTTAACATTGATCAAATGGGTGTTACCTTTTATTATACATGTTTCAGGGCTGCAGGTGTGCTCTATGGGTGCCCTGTAACATGTATAATAAAATGTAACTCCCATTTGATCAGTGTTAGAGTGTCTGTGTGAAAAGGGCCATGGGTGGAGATGGGTATGTGCTCACGGGAAAGGGTGCACACCCACCTCCACCTACAGCAGCTGCACACCCATCCCCCCCACCGACTGCTGTCCATGGGGGAAAAGGCCTAAGTATCAATCAAACATTTGTTAATCCTGTTTATAGATGTATAAGTAAGGAAACACAGAAAACAAGAATGTATTAAAGATATTTCGACCCTATGGAAAGTTTAGAAGTATATTTAAAAATAATGATTCTTGATAGGAATAAATTGTTAACCCAGCATATATTTATTTTTTTTAAAATCCAGTTATCTTTTTTTTCCACTGAAGTTATCTGAATTTATAAATGTTGTAACTAATCAGAATCTGGTCTCAGACAAAAATAAATAAATAAATCAACAAAGCTATCTGGCTTCGTATTCAGTTCTCACTGTATAATGACTCCAAATGTCTTTAGTTCTTTCCTTCTTTCACAAAAGTCAAGTGTGTTTTGCTTTTTAAAAAAATACCTATTGAGGAAGACCTTTCCCAAACTCCAAAGAATATTTATAATTCATTACTACCAGTGTTGTTATAACAAGGAGGTACGGGTGGTTACAGTGGTGGACTGGCCATCTGGCAGTTCTGGCAAATGCAGAGGGGCTGGTACTGTTGGGGGCTGTCCCCCCCCATTTAAAAAGTGAATATTTTATGTTTTTTGTCAATATTGCATTTTTCTAATGATGGGGGTCAGGTTACTGAAAATCCCAGAACTGATGCTAGGTCCTAGTCTGCCACTGGGTGGCTAAATTACATTCGTTATTTATTAATTAAATTTATTAATTATTATTATTTTCATGGTTTCAGAATTTTTTTTTAACCCCAAAGTACAGTCACTTAGTATAGTAGCTAAGCTAGCATAGCATATGGTTGCTTGGGGTTTGTACTTTTTTTTAATGACAACATATATTTTGGATAAGTAAATGAAGTGAGGAATAAGATTGCCGCCTGACTGATTTTTCTATAGACTTGCCAGCAGTTAAGTTGGCCACCCAACTAGTTCTTTTTTTTAGTGAGCCTCAATGTTGGGCAATGGGCTGTTTTCAGCTTGCATGCAAATGTATTCAGATTATCTGTGCTAGGTTTTCTACCATGGAACAGGTGACAACCTTAAGGTGGGCTCACAGTGGGTGAAACAGACATAACACTAACTCCACTGTAGCACCACTAACATTTTTTATGCATGTTGCATGGCTGCATATGGCACCAATACAGCCCTGCAACATGCATAAAAAATGTTAAAGTGGAGTTAGCATGTCTGTTTTCACCCGCATTATAGAATATCAACAGTAAGATGTTTTCTGCATCTGTAGTGGTTCTTATTATTACTTTGTATGGTGCCAGCAATGTACTTGGTACTGAGCAGTCTGACTAGGGACAGGTCGCTGTGCTGAGAGTGGGCATGATAATGGCCCTTTTCACACAGACACTCTAACACTGATAAAATGGGTGTTACATTTTATTATACACGTTGCAGGGCTGCAGGCGTGCTCTATGGGTGCCCTGCAACATGTATAATAAGATGTAACACCCATTTTATCAGTGTTAGCGTGTCTGTGTGAAAAGGGTCAATGTGTTGATTTCAGACCAAGAACCATATGTGCTTAGCTCCTAGTAGTGGAAACTCTAAATGTGAAGGCAGAGTTGGGTGCCTGTAGGTGTGACCCCACAGGGCTCAGGAAGGAATTCAGAGTTGAGTTTTTGAACACTAACATCAAGAAGTCAGCATATAGCAGAGGTCTTCTAGGGTGTATAATAAAAGTATCTTCCATACAGGCCTGCCTGCTGCATCAGTTCTTTCTAATAAACAGCATTTTTCTCCATAGCTCAAAAGAAAACGATAGATACAATGGTTTGGGTCAAAAAGGCTATAACTCTTTATTAACTACTACTCAGTCTGGAAAGGAGGGTGGGGGACAGAACTCAATAAAATCCCTGTTATCTTGGTAGGTCCACTAAATCCTAAATTCCTGGGCAGACACCACTGCTCAGTCTTAAACCAGCCAGGACCCAGATCTAACCAGGGTCCAGAGGGGAGGGTTGCACGTGCTGCCTGCTAGCAATTGGTGGTCTCCTTAGTTGGTGAAAGTGGCTGGACCCCCAGGGCTAAAGATGAAGTTGTGGGTCAGTCATCCCCTGACCAGCAACCCTCCACTTCCACCTCTTAGGAGGTGCCCCCATTTAATTCCATTTCCAAAGTTTTCCAGTGCCTTCAAAGGTTCACCTGAACCGTAGACCTCCACCACTAGAGCAGCCAGCTTTGCTTAGTATTCTCACCCCTCCCTCCAGTCTAGGTGGGCAAAGAGAGGGAGAGTGGAAGTATCTGTGGGCACAACCTGTCCTGGTCCAACTCACCACGGCCCTTCATCTGCTCCCTCTGGCCTCCTGTGCCCCTGACTTATCCACTGCCGCCAAGATTGCTGCTGCTGTTTCAGGCCTGCTGTACAGCCTCTGGACACGCTCTGTGGGGGCCTGGCTGTCAGGCTCCCAAAATGCCCAGACTACGAGGTCCCGTCCTCCATTCCCTCTTATAGGGGGTGGGAAAGTTGCTCCTAGAGTGTTGCTCCTCCCTCCTCCAGGAAAAGGCCCCGAATTGGCATGAAAACATCACGCTTTCAGCACATGCGCCAGCTAGTAAGCAGCCCAGCTGCAAGCCCTAGGGATCCCATGCTGCCATCTTTCTAAAGGGGTGCATGGGGACAAGGCCACTCCCACAACAGGTGCGTGGAGAGGGAGGGTAATCACATGAAAGGTAGGATAATCTTGTGCTCCCAAAGATAATTATGAGTCTAACATGCCTGTGATGGGAGAATGCCAGGAAAGGGGTGTGGAGTCTCCCAGATTGTCAGATCTCAGTCCTGCACATCCATCATTCACACGTTTCTGCTGTAAACAAATGGAAGTTTGCCCTTTTTGCCGCGCACACATTCCAGCTAGGAGGTGAAACAAACAATGCACGGGAGCCTCCTCTGAGGCATAGACAATACGGAGCTCTCTGCCTGCTTGTTTCACATATCTTTGAGCTATCTCAGAGATCTAAACATAAAATGTAGCATTCAGCTTCAGACACACTATGTGGATTTCTGATAACTGAGGGTGCATAAAAGAACATATAAGTTAGACGCTATCCATATATACATTTTTTTTCAGATATGGCAGGTTCACTATTGACAATATTCTTCAATATTACATCAAAATGGAACTTGGTGCAGGCTGCTAATAGAAGCTAGAACGATTCCTAATTTTACTTAACTATTTAAGAAGACCTTTCATGAGAGTGTAAAATGAAATAGAGTTACATAGTGTTGAATAAAACAACGGCGTGTGTACCATGAGTGAACAACGGATTCAGTGAATTTTTGTGATTATGAATTGTCCATGAGCAGCTGACTCTTTTTTCAGATTTATTTGTTTGTCAAATAATGATTAGAGCCCCAGTCCGAGCTCCTCACTTGTGCTGTGTGCGTGCAATGCATGCACATCGGATGCGCATGGTGCGTGCAGCATAGTACACACTCATTGAGCACCAGGCATGCTCATTGCGCATACTCAGTCTTCAACTAATATCTAAGTACCATAATAATGTTTACTCCAGTGAATATTCTTAAACTTCACCTGAAATTTGTTTGGCCAAAATCAAAGACCAGTTAATGCTGTGGCTAATTTTGATTGTGCAAAGGAATGTACCATGTGGCCTCTGTAAGAATTGGGTTGAAGTGCAAAAATTCAAAATGCTCACATAATACTGGCTAAAATTCTTCCCTAGAATATTTGCAAATGGGAAATGCAAAATGAATGTGAGCACACAAAGCAAATTTGTTTAGAAATTTGAAAGGATTATTATTGGGGCAATTTTAATGGCATACAGCCAGCTTCATTACTTAATCAAAAATGAGATGGGACTGAAATGTGTTAAGAAATGTTGGCTATATCTTGCTGAAGTGAAAGGATTGTGGCATGCTAGCTGATTGACTGAAGCATTTTCCTGCCAAAGTAATCAATTTTGTGACCAAATTTTAGATTCACTGAGAATCTAGCAATGTGTTGCAAAATGCTGCAACCCTAAATGTAAAATATTGAAGTACAGAATAATAAAACCATGTGGCATAGCTGTGCGATAAGCAATTTGTGAGTGCAAGAGACATAAGTTCAAGGGAAATGGCAACAAATACTCTTAGGCCATTTTACATGGACGTGGGTGGGGGGGATGGGTGTTCTGGTACGGTGGGTGGAGGGGTGTGTGTGTCCCTTTACATGGACACACACCCACCTCCACCCAAGGGGCCTCCTCCAGTTTTCCGGAGGTTTCCGTGGCTGAAGATAGGTGGGTGATAGGTGGAGGTGGGTGTTGCACAGGAGTGCGCATGCAGCCCCACCTATCGCCTGCTGTGATTACACGGGCGAACACCGACCGCACACCCATCCCCCCACCGGCCGTTTACACAGACGCCCCCACCAGCGGGATGGAGGGTGTCCATGTAAGAACGGCCTCAGTATTTTCTGTTCAAACATATGTTGGCTAAGCCCTCTGGAGATGTCAGCCACAGGTTTTGTATTTGATTTTGTTACATAATGAACCCCAGTCAGGGCAGTCTGTGTACTATGTCTAGTAAAGGAATAGGAAGCCTGCCCTGCACTGGACAGACAGACTGCAGTACATGGTGGGGAAAGAGGGCTAAACTAAAATTTCTCTGTGCAACTTCAGAAGGCACCAAATGGCCTGACCATCGCCAGAAAAAAGTTGTGACCTTGAGGTAGTGCATCCACATGTTCCGCCACTGAAATTCTGGGAGACTCTAGATGTATAGAATAGTGCTGCATGTGGTCCATGGCTCTGGTTGCACAGAGAAAAAAGGAAGTGGAGTTAGGCAAAATATGCAAGCATATAGGCTCCTCTCTTGAGGACGTATGTTGAAGAGCAATTAACTTCTTGTACCATCATTTTGAAGTATTTGATCAATGTTCCACAAATAGTCTGGTGGACATTGCAAGGGGAACTGGAAGGAAATGGGGTTGTTTCTTTTTGGGGGGGGAGAATGGGGAGTGAGAAGGAATACAGTTGGCAAACACCTATTTTCACTGTGAACGAAGTAGGAGGAATTTTCAAGATGATGGGCTAGTGGGGTGAGGAGCAAGTTTGAGAGAGGAGGGAATCAGCAAGAGGTAGGGAAGGAGGAAATGGGGAAAGGCGTATCATGTATGGGTGATTTCAGATGTTACGTTGTCTGAAATCACCAGTCAACCGTGTGTGTGTGTGTGTCAATGGAGGTGAACGTCTGTTTGCATGCATCCAGATGTTCACCTCAGGTCAACCACCCCCTGCAGTGAACCTAACCACGCTTTGTTCTCCCACACCACGGCAGCGAATGAAGCGTGGTTAGGGAGAATCCGGAACGTGGTTAAGGAAAAGTAATGTCTGTTACCTTACCTTCACCGCGTTCTGGAGTTCTGGTGGCGGGCGGCGGCAGCGGCCAGATAGGCCGCTGCGGCTGCTTGTCTCAGGGAGGGCGGGAGTCCGGGGAGCACAGGGGTCGGGGCCGTGCAACTGCACGCTGCATCGCGCAGCCCCGCCCCCTCCGGGGGGGGGAGGTTTACACAACAGACGTTACGGCTGGCAGCATTGACCCTGGGCCGTGGTTTGGCAGTCCCCACAGCCGGGGGCTAAGGGGTGAACGTCTGTTGGTGCACCTCTTCACCCCCACCCGTGGTCCGAACCACCCCACAGCCCGGGGTCAGTGCTACCGGGTGTAACGTCTGAAATCACCCTGTGTGTGTGGGTGTGGTGGGGAAAGGAACCTCATCTACCACAGACGAGGAAGGGGGAGTGGTCTAAGCCTAGAACACTGATTCTCAAACTTCTGTCTTTGACTCCCTAATGACCATTCTTGCTGGGTGAAAGAAAGATACATTTGAAAGCAGAAGAACTGGATGAGACCAATGGTCCATCTAAGGGCTGTTTCCTTTCTCCAACAGTGGCAGTTGCTTCAGAATAAGTGTGCAAAAACAGGGCACGTACAAAGTGAGCCATCCACTGCCATTCATTCCCAGTTTCCGAGGTTGCTTCCCGTGACCATACTGGATAATAGTAATTTATAGACCTTTCTTCCATCAAGTTATCTAATCTTTTTTAAAAACCCAGCTACACTATTGGATTTTACAACATCCCACGTCACTGTGTTCCACAGGTTAATTATGTGTGCTGTGAAAAATGCATCCTTTTTGTTTTGTTTTTAAATCTGCTGCGCAATAATTTTATCAACTGCCTTCTAGCTCTAGTATTGTGAGAGGGGGTAAATAACAGCCCTATTCCAACGTGGTATGGTCAAGCATACTGGCTGGAAGACTCTCTTGTCACTCAGCCTCCATTTTAGAGGAGATTTCTCATTTTCTGTCTGCCTCAGATATGTCAGCAGGGTGAGCAAAGAGATTTCCTTCCACCCCACCCTGGTCCTTCCATCCCCAGCAAATCTGTAATTGCCAGCTAGAATGAAGGCACACTTTGGATACACAAACTGTAGATTCTTATATGGACACAGACCTAGGGGTCGCTATCAAACCCTGAGGACAAGTGCCTGTGCGCAACCTGTGCACCCCCGTTACGGGGACTGTGGCACACGCACAAACTGCGCAGATCGTGCCCACGGTCTGGGGTAACATTGTGGCCCACATATGAAATCTCCCTACAGAAACAATGGGTGTTTTTAAATGGGAGAACTTTCTCCTACTGTTTTAAAATGCAGTTTGGGGAAACCCCTGTGCATGGATGGGGGTGGGGTGGGGATTAGATGCTTCTCTCTGGACTGGAAGTCACCTGGGTGCTGTTGGAAACAGTGGTGCTGGGTGACTCCCAGAAGTTGAGATGCTGATTAGGTAAGACTGCGATTATTGAGGGCTTACCTAGTCTGCATCTCAAAACTTCCTGGCCATGGCCAGCACTAATCCATCCTCCTTTATGGGCCAGGGCCCTTGTCACCGCTGCACCTGTTGTTGCTGCTGCTGCCACTGCTGAGGCGGCATAGATAAGCCCTGCCTGCTGCGTTTGGTGACCTCCCTGGTGCCCTGCTTGTACCAGACGTAACAGCGGCCGTGGGCAAGGAGCTGCTCCATGTTGTTCGCCTGCAACATCTGTGGGTGAACAAGGAGGAACAATCGCGTAGCAAACACAATGGCCCTTTTCACACGGGTTGTGGCGCGGGGAGTGGGGGGGTCTGGTCAGTGTGTGCTGCGGTCCATGTGCGTGTCAGGTCCCGAGCCCCAGAGCAGGCTTACCGCCCCTTTAAAACTGGCCTCAGGAAGGATGGGGGCATATGAGACTCTGTGCTTTTAAGAGAATGGAGCGTTACCTGGACAACAGAGTGACATGCCTTTCAGCTGTGGAGGAGACGGTGGCCTATTTAAACCTTGCAGTAGGCATCCTGCTTTGCTGGTGTTCTGGGAATTGCTCTCAGCAACTAAGATTGACTTCTTGGGTTCCTCTGTTTTGGTGAAGCGTTGTCTTCATCTCTGTGTCTGCTGCAGTCTCCTGTTTTGTGAGTAGCTTGGCTCCTGCAGCAAGCAGTGCGTGTTGTGTTTGTACCCATTCATCTTTATTCCCTGCCCCTCTTGTGCTACCTTCCTCCCCACATCCCTCTCTGGATATAGGTTATCCCTTAGTGAAATTCCCACAAGTTAGGTGCACACCCCCTTGCCCCCCTCACCCTTATCACAGTGGGGTTCCTATTTCCTTCTGTGTGCAACTGTGGTAATTAGCTAGTCTACTATCTATTAGCTTCCCCCTGCTGCCATCTAGTGGGCTGAGGAGTAATGCCAGGTCTCCACCCCTAATGACGAATCAGGCTGATAATCCTGTCTCTGGGATATATCCATAAGAAATCCTGTCGGGGTTATTACTAAGCCTAGCCTAGGGATCTCTGGTGAGACCCCTCCTAACAGCGAGGTGGGTGGGCGGAAAGTTTAGATGAGCACACACTGACCTCCACTCACCATCACCCATGCATGGAGCATCCGTGGGTGATGGGTGGGTGTGCATGAGTGTTCGCGGGAGTGCACATGCACACACCCCCTGTGAATTTCAAATGAGACGCACCCACGGATGAACACCCAGGCTTTTGGGTGTTTATGCATGGGTGCCGTCCATGTGAAAAGGACCTTAGATAGTCCTGAACAGACATGACAGCCTGCTGTGCGTTTGCCACCCAAACGAGTAGGTAACATCACGTCTGGTAACACCCACTCCTGTCAACAGGCAAGTACTACAGCAGAATGTAAGTGTACAAATTCTATAAATATGAATTAGTGTATCATCAATAGCGCAGTTATCTTTTTAGCAGTAACAAAAAGAACATGGTTGGAGAGAATGTGGCCCTGCCCCCAAAGAGCTCAGTCTAAAATGAGAAACCTGTACCCTTTCAGACAAATAAAGCAGTGGGTGACCAGAAGATAGATTTATCACCAAAAAAATATGGTGCACATTATCTTTTCAATGTTTTTTTTTTTTTTTTAAAGTATTTGGTGGTGAACTGATATTGACTTTGTAGAATAAGCATGTTTTGAGGTTGTGTAAAACAAAATGTTAGCGTTCCTGTTTCCACTTCCCTTTGGCGACACTTGAACTCTTTCTAGTCTCACTGAGGTGACACAAAGTGTAAATAAAAGGAAAATGTGTGCCTTTGACTAATCACCCCATCCCCATTTTTGAAAAACTGTGGAACAAATTTCCTTCACTGAAATTGATGAAGTTTAACCTGTATAACTGAAATAAGGCCTATCAGTGTACTTGTTTTTTATATTCTACGGGTTCATGTTCTTTGAAGTCTTCACATACTTGGAAAATCAGGATTTGAACTATGATTGTAAGGTATTGTTTATGCTTAGACTTAGTCCAGCTGCCCAGATTCTGTTTGATGAATTTCCCTGAGGGATATATTATATATTGATATTGTTTGTGGTTTATGACTTTAAGGATGATCTTTTATATGTGCAATGACCATCGGTCAGGCAATAAATTTATTCATATATATATATTTTGAAAACCTGTTTCTTGTTCCAAAGAATTCAGGAAAAGCTGGGCTAGTACAACTGAGAAGAGTATTTGGATTGACGTAAAACCTCCATCTCTGGAGACAGAATTGTGAACTGTAGAGCAAATCGGAGAGGCAGAGCCGAGATAAACCTGAAGGAGGCAGGCTTGTTGGGTCTAGTGGGCTTTTTGTTGTCTGGTAATTCCTTTATGCCTTATGAAGGAAAGCCAGGTTTATCCAGACTTGTTATACGATTCATAGCTAGCTGAATTCAATTCCAACTATTGACCTTTCAGTGACATTAAAGGTCCAGAATTAAAGACCAGATTCACTAAATCACTGATGCATGCTGATTCACTGAGGCACACCAGGCATACTGAAAATAGAACGTAGAATCGGCACAGAGAAATCTAACTCCTTTCTTACCTATTCTCCATTTCAGTTCAGCATGCGGAGGGCTTTACGGGTTTGGAAGTTTTGGTCTCCTAGGACCAAACGAAGTCTAAACTGTGAATTCTCAGTTTACTGTTCAGGGCTTCAGCCAAGCAGTATTGATCAGTATTAATATGGGTCTATATCCATAAGAGATTATACTGAGAACATGCCCCTCTAGATGTACTTCAGAATAGGCTCTGCTTGCACCCTATTAAAATAGTGACTTCGGCCAATTCACTACATCCTAATATTTCGAAAGGAATGAGATACACCTCATACAGACAGTAGATGTAAAGGCATCTAGATGCCTAGTCTATATATTATTTACATGCTCAACTCCACTATCATTATTGAGGATAATAAACTTGGTCCCTGTGCTAAGTGTGAGAGATGTCCGCGCATCTTTCTAATTTTGAGAACGTTCCTTTCATCGGGTGCTTTCCCCTGCATCTTTTAAAGTGTCAGTAGATTAGTTTTTAGAATGTCTCGCTTTTGATTCACATACTCACAAGAGTGAAGTCTTAAACCAAGGTTTAACGATGGTGCTGCACATATTGTGTAATGTGGAGACACTTCGCACTTTAGTCCACTGTATGCGTAAAAAGTGCCCCACAGTGCACCATGCAGAAATCAGCTGTGCAGCATTATGGGATTGTTACCGTGGCTGTACTAATGGCAAAAGTTACAGTACTGGAAGCAATGTGTGAAAATGTTACGGCTGAAACTTTCTCTCCTGCAGGAAAGGAAAAGTGAAGAAAGATGCATGCCCAGGGTATCCATACATGCAAAGCATAGGAGTTCTTTACAGATTCCCCCCTCCCTACTGGCCACTCCCTCCCCGCTGTACAGACGCAGTCATTACTGGTCCCTGCCACCGGTGACCAGGGGCCCTAGTCCCTGCCCAGACATGACACAATGGGCATGATGTCACCCGTGACATATGGAGCCACAGATGCAACTTCCCCATAAGGCATTCCCTTTACCTGTAGTTGAGGTGAATGCACCTAGTGCCGAAATCCGCTGCACAGTTAAGATAATACTTGCTCAGTATCCCATGAGTACGTGACTTTCTTACTGTGCTATTGCATTTAAGGACTATTTTCAGACTGGTGTGTAAAACTCTACATGATTTTCACATATCGTGATGAGGGGAAAAGCACTTTTCTGCTGACTTGTAGTTTAGAGGCTGTGACTCGGGAGACATGGGACCTATTTGGAATTCTGCCATTGACTGGCTATGTGACCTAGAACAAGTGCTTTAACTACTTTGTACTTTAGCATCTCAAAAATGGAGCTCAAAAAGAGTTGTCACATGGATGTTCAGGCTTAGTTAATGTTTTCTTGCATGGTACGGTATGTATGGTGTATTGTTGTCTTTTTTATTATAAAACCTACTAATAAAATGCTTTTTCTTGAATTTGTAAGATCTGTGGAGGGAAAGTGTTATGCAAACGCTTTATTTATTCCTCAGTTTGTTTATTTATTTATTCAGCTTTTATCCCGCTCTTCGCTCAAAGGCTCAAGGTGGCTTACAGAAAATATATATAAACGTAACACACACAAAAAGAAACGCTGAACACCACCCCACTTCCTAACCTTCACCCCAACCCACCCAACCCTATCCCAACTTGCCAAATGTCTGGCCAAACAAAAAGGTCTTTAATCTCTTCTGAAAGGTGAGCAGGCTAGGGCTTAGGCAGATCTCCACGGGGGGGGAGAGATCCATGTGTGTGGAGAAGCCGAGAACACCTCTCTGTGTGCCCTCATTTTATGAAACTCACGGGCAGTTGTGGTCCTCGCAAGAGGGCGCCCTCGACCGACCTCCGAGGCTGTGACAGAACATAAGGGAAGAGGCAGTCTTTCAGATACCTGTGACCCAAGCTGTTTAAATGAATATTTGTATTACTTACGAATGTTTTCTCAGTAAGTGCTCAACATATGTGGTAGTGTGTCTTATTCAGTATTCTGAGACTGACGCCAGTTTTGGATAATTACAATGCCCTAATATGTAGTAATCTTTTTACCACTGCACTGAGTGTGGTGTGCTTCGTCCTACCCAAAACAGCCTGGAGTGAATAAAAAGTATCATTTAAGGTCTCCAATATCAGAATTCAATGTAAGAGTCTGTTGCTGTTTTAGGCAGTTGCTGAATTGTTGTGAAGAGCAGGAAAGTTGAGCTGAGGGCAGATATCTGGATAGCCAGTTGCAAAAATGGAAGATGTTAGTCTACAGAGTAATTTTTGTTCTTAGCTGAACCAGGCACACCACCCATGTAAAACAATTAAACAAAAATTATAAAGCCTTTTGAGGACTGAATTGAAAGTGGCATTTTTGGAGAGAAGAAAGAAAAACCTCTACGGGATAAAAGTAGTTATTATTTATTAAAAACAAAGTAGTTCTGCTTGCCAGAGGCTTCCGAATGACACACATTCCAGAGACAGAGAGAGAAAATGTGCATGCATGCACACACAGATTCATCCACACTCTCCCCTCCATCCTCCTAAAAATGAATAAACCTTCAGCATGATGATACCAGACAGATAAAATTCAAAAATTCTTCCTCGAGTTTAGAAACCTGTGGTTTCTGAATTTCACACACAGACACTGTATCCTAAATGAAGTGGATTAATGGGGGAGCCTGGATGATCTAAAATACTGAACTACTATTAAAAAAAAAAAAAAGACACAACTGGGATTTTCAAACTAGTAAAGTGAGTGTGTAACCATATATCTGGGCATACTTTATAGCCAGAAATTCAGAAAGCTTAGCACTGATCAGTTCTCACTCTTGTCAGCTACTAGATGGTGAGCACTTTTGAAAATCTGGCCAAACATGCATGTTTGTTTATACAAAAGTGCAAACATATAGGTATATAAATGTATAAAGAGCCTCTGAATTTTAGGGTTGTAGAGCCAGTTGGGCCTATCTATCTCATGCCACGCAGTTTGCGCACAGGTTGCAGGTCTCATGCTGGGGTGCAATCGGTCTGTGCACGCACAAACTGCTTGTGTGGTGTGTGTCAGTCGGCAAGACATGGAATCAGGCCCAGTGTGGTATTGTGGTTAAGAGTACAGTACTTAGACTAGGAGGTAGAGGAAGGCCCCCTGTTCAAGTCTCACCTTGGGCCAGTCACAAATCTCTCCGCTTAACCTACCTCAAAGGATTGTTGTGAGGATTAAGAGTTGACTGAGTTTGTTGTTACTTACTTTTAATAAAGTTTTTTTAAAAATTGTAAGCCACCCTGAGCCTAAGGGATAGGGTGGGATAAAAAAAATCAAAATGCTATTGCATATTTTATTTGCAGGCCAAGGACAACTACAGTCCATGTTCTTGGGGAAGTACAAGGACTGTCCCCTCGTAACGTTCCCCAAGGATCACAGCATTTGACTCAGTGGCAGACGGAGTGAATGCCTCTATTGGTGACCCTTTATGTCAGGGTTTAGGGAAACATTTCCCGCCTGTGAACCACTTTGAAAATTAATTCAAGCCACATAGGAGTTGGGGGTCAGAAGGGAGTGTTTAAGAGTAAGGAATGTGCTCAGGATTGCGAGGGCAGAAAAGGAGTCCGTATCACGGATTCCTCCCCTATCCTTGACTACATGTTTTCAGCTCTGCTCCCTGCCCTCAAGTTCACTCTTTCAGTGCTTGGGAAATCATTCAGCCAGTGCATCATGGATGCACAATGTTTTATGATTCCATGCCTTAGTATTAGCAGACACAGCAGATCTCCGAGTAACAGAGTAGATGAATAGAGAAGATGCTTCCTGAAAGTCTGCTAGCTCTTTCATATTGTTACACACAGGCCAGATCCAGAAAATAGAAAAATGCCAAATAAAAAATAGATTGGGCCCTCAGGCTGGGCATTCTCCACCGCTTATTTTTTTAAAAAATAGTCCTGCAGCACCTTTTCCGGTGGGCCCTATTGCAGCTGCCAGTGACTATTCCACCCCTGACATTAGGTGAAAACAGACATAACAACTCTACTTTAAGATGACTTTAACATTACTTATGCATGTTGCAGGGCTGCATAGGTCACCAATACAGCCCTGCAACGTGCATAAGAAATATTAAAGCATTGTTAAAGTGGAGTTAGCATTTTGTCTGTTTTTACTCAATGTTGGAGGCCAGAGGAGTGGGGCACAAGGGCACGGCTTATTGAGACCAAGGGATGGTGGGGCTAAGACCTGACTGTACTGCTTGTTAGAGTTTGGCATGACTGCACTACTTAAGTGAGATGAGGTCAGAAGTAAACTATTGGCTTATTCTAGTCATGTGTAACGAGTGCCAATAAGCTCTCCAGTGCTGCACCATTCCACAATCTGCCTGGGCTACATTTTTTACATGATTTAGAGCAGTGCTTCCCCAAACTTATTAGACTAATGGATCACTCTCTGCCTTCAGAAAGTCTCCTGGAACACCTTGCACACACTGGAGATGGATGGCATTGGCCTTGATGCGTGTTTCTTGCAAGCTGGCTGCAGCGACACAAGGCGACACCAAGTGGTGTCTGTGTCCTTGGACTATTTTCTGTGGCTTTATGGAGCTCAGTTTGGGAAACCTTGATTTAGAGTGTATTTTAAAAGGTTCTTTTCCTATTGACTTCAACTCCCCGCCCCCTTAAAGTCATGTGATTAGATGCTAGGATGAAATCATTCCCCTGGCTTTTCAGTGTGGTGTCTAGATAGCAGGCCCCCTCTAGTGGTGTGGTGGCAAAAGGAGGATTGGTTTGCTAGGTGAGGACAGGGAATTCTACAACAGTAATATCATCAAAAATCCCCTTTGCCGCCAAAATGGCAGCGACGGGGCATTTGTTGCGGCCCCCCCCCCTTAATTGGGAAGAAGACCCCGGAGGCAAAATGGAGCCACTGTGGGAAGGCTTGCTAGAAAGCCTTTCCCGCTGGGTTGATAGGGTTGCCAGGGCCACCTTCCTGGACCGAGGCTGTGCATGCGCGCCTCGTTGGAATTGGAGGCTCCGCCTCTGCTAGAACGGGCGGATCTCCTGCAGCCGCGCCAAGCGGCAGTGTTCGGAGCAAGGCTGAAGAGTCAGACCCTCCCTCCTCCCCTCCAGTACTGTGGGTGTCAACTGGTTGCCATTAGGGGATCGAGGAGGAATTTTGGCGCATAGCCTTCTTGGTAAGTGTCCAGCAGGGGTCCAGTATGCCATGATACGATTACTAGGGAGGTTAATAGGGTATTAAGAGTCATCTCCCTAAGAGATGGGGAGAGGACATCCAGTGTAATGCGGGGTACAGCATGCACTGGGGTCATCCCCCTGGGAGTGATGTCACAGCATGCTTTGCAGGGACATACGCTGTCCTCTGGCCTTGCGGACTCCTCACTCCTTACTCGCACCCAGAGATGGGCTTGTTTCCCCCCCCCTTCGGCCAGAATGATGTCGAAGGAGGGGATGTTGGTTGTAAGGGACTGTCAACGGAGGGCACATCCGGGCAGGATCTGTGTTAATAAGTTATATTAGTAAGTTGGCATACTGGACCCAAAATTGCTTGGTGCAATTACCCACCGACCGTAAGTTTGTTGGTATGAATAAATGAGTGCGTCCAGCATTTAAACCAAGAAGTGCCTCCGAGTCTCATTGGGGTGCGTCGACAAACAAAACTGGAGATTTAATGATGACCTTTTCCCCACCACACTTTGTTAAATAAGATGTCTATATTCTTATAGTATAATATTGGTTCAGGCTCAATACTAATTAAAATTAGCCTGTTATGTCAATGTCTGTACGCCCATGCATTCCTACCCTAGAGGAACCATACCCTTGGGTTGTCAGAGCTCTTCCTCAAATTAAGATTCTAAAGTCTTCACAGCTTATCTGTGGTGCAGATGTCTCTCCTCTTTGCTCCTTGGCTTAATGAGTCTAGAGAGACTCAGTCTCCCTATGATTTGGTTTCCCTGATGAAGAGTGGAACTCCCAAAACAGCATCTCGTGCAGTTTCTCAGCTGAGGCATCACACCATCGGCCATTTCCCACTGGAAAGAGGAAGGCTCATGAAGTAAGAGGCTCCTTATACAGGGCCTTTCACTTTCAGGATGGGTTCCAAGATTATTTTTTTCCTGTATAGCATCTGTGGTGTTCTACCTTCTTGCTATACAAATTGGCCTCCTACAGTAATTCCAGGAATTAGCTGGGGGAAAGTGGTTGAGTTGTTTATCAAAACATGACCAGTAGCAAAGTCCCACCGACTTGAGGTCTTACTGAACTGACAGTAATGACTATTTTGGGGTCCATTGGAATATTTTCAGTTACTGTGTAAATAAAGTAAAGTAGAAGCGGTAAAACGGCAGCAAAGCAACTTGGAAAAATGAGAGGTCCGTCTCTAGCAGCTGCATGTGCTATGTGGTCCCTCCTCTCATTTCTATTGCTTTCTCTTCACCTCTCAGCCTCTGACCTCATGAGTTACTCATTCACCTTTGCGTCTCCCGGTCTTGAGGGGCAGACATTTATGTCCTGCCATTTTGACCCAGGTGACAGTACGTGCCCTAGGTTTCAGAGTTCTTCATAAAGCAAGATGTAGCTGAAAAGAGAGGAAGTAATTGGGGGGGAAAAAGTCATCCTAGTATAGCTATACTCCAGCCAGGAGCTACCTAGATATAGCTATAAGTTATAGAATAACTCCACCTCTGACTCCCTTCTTAAGCCCCCCTCCAACCTCTTCCCTTTCTGCTCAGGATCTTGCATCATTCTTCACCTCAGAGATTGACAAGATCCGCCAGGACATTGCTTCCCATCCATCTCCGCTTCCCATTCCCTCACCACCCCCTCCCCTTCTCTCCTCTCCTCCTTCCCTCCTGCCTCCCTTGAGGAAATCTCCTCTTTGCTCTCTTCCTCCAACCCCTCCACCTGCCCTCTCGACCCAATCCCCTCCCGCCTCCTGACCTCTATTGCTCCCACTGTCGCCCCCCCCCTTACATGTCAATCTCTTCCCCTCCACCTTCAAGCATGCCACTGTTGCTCCTATCCTCAAAAATCCCACCCTCGACCCCTCTAGCTACCGGCAAGTCTCCCTCCTACCCTTCACCTCAGCTTCTGGAACGTGTTGTCTATTCCCGCTGCCTGGATCTCCTCTCTGCCAACTCCTCCCTGGACCCTCTCCAATCTGGCTTCCGCCCACTTCACTCCACTGAA
>QEPC01002853.1:832857-860248 GCA_003113815.1 Sphenodon punctatus | reverse complement strand
GGGGGGGGGGGGGGAGGGGAGAGTAGGGAAGGCCATGAATAGCCTTGTAGGTAAAGACGAGACGCTTGTGCTGAATGCATTCAAGTGGAGGGAGCCAGTGGATAGAGGATTTCCTACGTGGGGCTGCTCATGGTGATGGTCCAGAGACTACAGCTAGTGCAGAATGCAGTGGCCCACCTGCTTATGGGGACAGGCTGCTAGGAACCTAACAGTGTTAAGCAAGGTGCAAAACATGAGGGTGCTGTTTGTGCCCTGAAACTGAGGCTGGCAACTGGTTTAGGAGTGTTGTGGGGTGGAAATGGAAAAAAATAAGCAGAGTCCCACTATTGCTCCTCTTGGAACCAGTGAGGGTCCTGGGAAGGGAGACCCAATGGGGAGGGAGACTCATCAAGCTGCTGAAGTTGTGGGCCAACATCTGGCATTGGGGAAACAGACGAGCAGGTGAGTTCCAGGCCAATGTGGCCCACTGTCACGTCTGTTTACATCCAGAATCCTTTAAATCAATGCATTCATCATTTTTTAAAAAAATAATAATTAGAGAATCCTAATTCAATTTATTATTATTTATTTCTATCCTGCCCCTCCTGCCTCAGGCAGCTTGGAGTGGCTCACCTAACAAAACAATACAAGTTTCAATAATACAATAAAATACAATTAAAACCATTCAGAATGATAAGCAAAACCAACCTAATCCCATACCCACTAAAAAACTTAAACCATCCCTCATCCCTCTCCCCTTTACTGTCCTCCACCAAATGCCTGGTGGAAGAGCCAGGCCTTACACTGCTGCTGGAAGGTGAGGAGATCCGGGTGGAGGCGAACCCCCTACCGGGAGCAAGTTCCACAGCACGGGGGTGGTTGCAGAGAACGCCCCCATCTGAGGTTGCCCGTCAATATCTTGGAACCTCCAGGAGGCTGTCCTCTGACAACTGCAGGAGCCACCCCAGAATCGGGGGAATGAGGCGATCCCTCCTCTAGGTGGGCCCAGACCGTTCAGGGCTTTATACGTTAATACCAGCACCTTGAATCAGGCCCACAAGACTATAGGCAGCCAGCGCAGAGCCCGAAGCATTGGTGTAAATATGCACCTGGCGGCCGGTCCCTGCAAGCTTGCGGACCACCGCATTCTGCTTCAGCTGTAGACTCCAGACCATCTCCATGGGCAGCCCCACGTAGAGTGCGTTGCAGTACTAGTCCAGCCTCAAGATGACAAACGCATGGATGACAGTCACAAGGTATTATTTTGGGTGCAATAGAATGGGTCTCTTCAAAAGGTTTTATTTCATTAGCTTAAAAAAGTGGAAGATAAATGCTAGAATGCAGTAGGCAGACTTTCTGAAATGTTTGCCTATCTTAAATTCAAACACTTTATTGAGCTTTTGCTTAAACACACATCTATAGTAAACCCTTTCACTGTCAGAGTGCCTGTCAATCATTCTCTTATTGATCCTATATTACAGATGGGAAAATTGAGGCAGAGCTATCCAGATAGAGAATCCATGTTAAAGGCACAATTGGACATCACAACAATACACTTCCTGCTTCTGGATGCAAAGATTACAACACACCCATTCACATTCTAATTTCTAATTATCAGATTACATCACTAGATGATAATCTTAAACACCCCAATGCATTGGAGTTTTCAGAATCCAGTGATTGACTGAAGAGTGACCTGACCTGGATGATCACTTTCATTTAAAAAAAAAAAAAAAAGTTCTGAAAGTTCCTGAGACCTAATATGATCTCTGACCAATTTCTTCCATAAACGTTGACTTTTAAAATTCTAAATAGGCAAGTGAACGTGAAGCCATTTCTCTTCCGCTTTTTATTTATTTTGTTTGAGACGACAAGTTTTCATTAACAGGGAAGACAACTCCAGCTGCAGATCATAAAACAGGCCAAACTCCTGCTATGCTTTGCTTTGTTTTGTTTTTTTGCATTTGAAAACCACATTTGAAAGCTTTGCATGAGTTAGACTACAGGATAAAGTCAATGAAGAAGATGCGTATTTGGCATTTTTATATAATGGCTTTAATCTTTGATGTACTTTGCAAACATTACCTAAATAATCCTTAAAACACCTGCAGGGAGGTAGGAAAGTATTAAATAAATATACATTAATGTATGAAAAGCGTGCATGTGGAAAAGAGAAATCATCATTACTGTACTAAAATTTTTCTCAGTAGTCCAGACTTAAGATATACCCTTGTGCATAATGTGATCTCTGTTAATATGACATTGTATGCATTATCGCTGATAGGCTGTGTATGGTGTTCAGATTTGGAATAGTTGTTTTTTCCTTTTCAGATGATGTATTTTTGTTCTCCGAATCTCTCCTATTTAATTGCACTCCCTTTTTCCCAGCAGAGTACTGTTGCTGGCAGCAATATCAGTTGGTGACTGCCCAGTGCTATAATGGCAAGGTTCCCAACTGTGCAGCTCTCAGCTTTAGCCATTATCCGGGAGCCTAATATGCTGACTCTGTCAAACGGGCACAGATTTTTAAAAGGTACTTCATTACCCTGCCCAGTTTTATAGAGGCAACTGTGGTGGGCAAAGGGGTAACCGCGCCCACCACAATGAGATAGATCGCATCTATCTCATTGTTTTGTAAAGCGCCAGGTACACAGCTGGTGCTATACAAATGCTTATAATAATAATAATAATAATAATAATTAATATTCAGGGCAAAGCTCACTAACCAGGGTTAGACTGAAAAACGAGGCTTTTTTTTTGTTTTAAAGTGGTCTTGCATAGTTTTTCAGAACAGAAAACCTGTATCTAGATCACATCCTTCACCTGAAGCATCACAAAATGCCTTTTAGCAAGCACCAATCAAGAGCTAAAGAGAAAGAAAGGTCTTAAGGTGGGATTTACAGTGGAAGGTTGAGTCAGTGGTTCAAGCGGAACGGGGCAGAGACGTTCCAGTTACACAGGGCAACACAAATGAAAAGCAACTCCTAACCATGTCTAATCAAAGAGCAGGACTGATACTTTGAACAAGAGGTACGCTATTAAATCATATGCCCGAGTTATCTGGGGACATGCATGTGTGCATGCTGGAAGCTCAACTGAAAATGCGCTCAAAGCACTTACCATTAAATGAGAGAGTAAGAGTTAGGGGTTAAAAAGACCAGTTGGATAACTGAAGGTAAGACCGTCACAACAAAAGAGAATAATTAGGTTTTAAAACAGAAGCAAACATCACCATCCCAACCCCTGTGCAAAATGGGGGTATTAACCCAACTAATTCCTGTAAGGCATGCAAACTCTCACCAACACTGGTGTCCCTGAAGCCCTGACATATGACAAATAATCTTTTACAACTGCATTTATGCCAAAAGGAACTGGGCAAGGGGAAGAACAAGGGAACACAACAGTGCTAACCAAGTAATTCTGCAGTCCTTTCCCACTTTCAGAAGAGTTTTCCCCGATTCCAACCTCGCCTGCTCTGAGTGCAGTCAGCTTCTCACCTGACCCCACACAAACACCTTCCTGTTCCCCAGAGCTATCCTGCCTGCTACTTCCTTCGCAACTGTCCCTTAACATGTGAACATGGCTTCTGCCCTGCCACCTCAAGATGGACCCCACTCCTCTTCCTGTCTCCCCAGCACACAGCCATCTGGGTAATTGGCTACTATCCCACCCTAGTGAAATCTACTGGCTGGGGCCTCCTCACTGCACTCTCACCATGGCAACAGTTTATTACAGCCATTGCAAATGTCCATAATCCTGCCAGCTACCAGCAAGGTAGCTTACCAGTAGCACAACTTTGGGTTAAAATTTGTGTGCCCCTATTATTGAGGGAGGAGGAAATTAGTGGGGGATATGTCCCCCGTATCCTATACTATTGTTGCGTGTATGTTTTACTCTTTTAAACATTCAATTGATTTTTGTCCATGCTCACGGATTCCAGGAAGCCTCTTCAAATCTGCCAGCTCTACTAGAATTGAAGGTGGGGTGCCAGCTTCCTCCAGAAGGAAATCTGGAAGGGGTGGGACCATGCCAGAGAGGGTGGGGCAAAGTATCGTGTCCCTTCCTGACCTAACCCCACCCCTTGGAGGGCCATCTCAGAAAGGGAGCATTCCTATGGCCTGCCTTCTGCCAGCCCCAGAAGCATTAAATCTCTGGACTAGCCATGGGTGTACCTGGTTGAGGGAGCCCAGAGATTCTGGGCTAAAAATTGGAGTCTAGTAAAACCCAGAAGATGGCAATCCTAACCAAAGGATTCACTTTATTTCAGCCTAAAGATTTCTCAAAGCCACCTGGAAACTGAAGGCCACCTGAAAACTCTGGGTCAGATCCAAAGCATTGGTGAGTCTCTGACCTATGCAAACGGTCACAGTGATATGCCCTGAATGTTCCCCTATCAAGCTCTAACTAGACACAACCCCAGTGGCAAGGAGGGAGACGTGCTGCAGTTAGGGAGGCCAGATATGGAAATCTTAGAGGACACTTAGGAGATATACAGGTTGTAGGGCTGTATTGGAATCAATGCAGCCCTAAAACCTGTCTACCTCCATAAGTGCCCTCTTAAGATTTCCATATCTGGCCTCCTTAGTTGCAGTGGTCATGCTGTGGGATCCCATGATCCCCAGGCTTTAGGAATAAGTGTATCAAAGCTGTTCTCCCCCACCCACCCACCCACCCAAAAAAAAGGGGAAAAAAAGAAAAAGGCTTGCAGAGCCAGGGTCACACCAGGGAAGCTGCGTGAACTAGCTTCTTCACTGTGGCTCCTGCCTTCCCTTTCTCCCACTTTGGTGAGGGCAGTGCAGGGAGAAACCCCACTCCTCTGGGCAGCTCCAATCTGCCCCCCTCCCAAGTAGGCTGTGGGAGGGGCATTACCTTTATTTTATTTTTTGTATGTTTCATCCTGTTAGCTTAGCATGTGAGTTTGCTAGATAGGAGACAGCAGAAGAATTAGCTGAAAGTAGCACTTCTGCTAACACTTGAGGTAGACTAACAAAACCCATACATAAAGCAAGCTTTGAGTTTCAGAACTAAAAAAAATTCTGTCAAGCTACAGAGAGAGCAATTTCTGTAATGATCCCAATCCATCACTGCTGGCACATTCCCTGTGATACTCAATGGCAGTCTGAGCACCGCATCTCTTTCATCATATTGTCTCAGTGCACCTAAGACGCTCAACTGTGTCATTCTCTCTTATGCTGCTACTGAGACTTGTCTACACGTACAGAGGCTAACACACTGTTCGTTGAGCTCCAGGCAAATGGCATCCGTGGTGCCTCATTAACGTCAGCTACTATTGAGCAGTCATTTGTGGAGAAGATATGCTGTTGCTGTGGAGCAACTATGAAGTTGCTGCTCAGCAATTAACTCCTCCTCTCCTCACAGCAAGAGTTAACCTTAATGAGGTGCTATAGGTAGGGTTGCCAGATTAAAATTTCAAAACTAAGGGACTTGACAGACCTGGGGCATACTAAAATAAGGGCTGCTCATTATGTTCCATGGAGGTGTGGTGTTCAGAATAAGGGATATCGGTTACGTAAATAAGGGATGTCCATTATGTTCTTTAGAGCTCTGGAATAATCAATGTTCCCTTCAAATAAGGGACCTCTGGCAATCCTAGCTATAAGTGGAGTTAGCCTCGGTTTGTGTAGGCTAGGGATGCCAAAGTTTCCAGCCCCAAGAACCACACACAAAGATCCTTATATGGCCGAAAGCACCCCCCGCCCCCTTCAGCATTGTGATTGACTGGTGGAGCAGGTGCTGCTGAGCTTCTGAGGATCCGCTGTGATTCAGCTGCTGAAATGCAAGTGCTATGAAGTAAGACACTGGACCATTAAGGCAGGGCAGGATCCAGAACCAGCCCTGGCCAAGAGCTGCCCAAGAGTTGTCCACAGTTTGGCCATTCTGGCATAGACCAAGCTGAAATAGTCCTGTATCTTAGAATAGGTATGTTATGGATACTGATTGGCACCCAACCACATTTTCACCTTTTTTGTTGTTATGACTGCATCTAGGGCTAGTTTTTATTCAGCTCTGTTGCTTTGCTTCAGATTCTGTGTTTTAATGCTTGCCTTGCAACATGGTCCATTATGGACCTATCTTTTAACCTTTACAGGTTACAAGGTCCTCTTTCACCACAGAATTGTCAGTGGTATCTTTCAGTCGTGCCTCGTCCTCTTTTTAGAGATTTATTTTAAAAAGATCAGATTCATAAACATGAAGCAAAGAAATAAATAACAGAAAATTTGCCTTAATATTCTTGAAGCAATGCCTCTGAATAATTGATGCTATAATCCAGCAAGCAGATGTAACCTACCAGGTTGAAAGGAGTTACTGAACTGCCAGAGGATCCCACAAGGGGAAAACATCTTGAGGGTAAACACATCCTGTCAATTTTCTGGGGGAAGTTGTTTTTAAATTTTTGTGCATGTGCAAGATCCCAGCTGGGCAGCACTGCACATGTAAATTCTCTTATTTATCTATGGAACAGGTACAGCAAGATCAAAAGCTCTGCAAGCTTTCACATGCTGCCCTATGAATGCAAATATGCCCTACCTGTAGATATAGGTTGCTAGCTGCTTACCAAGTGTACTAAGGGTTGGTAAATAAAGATTAAAAAGTGAATGTAAAATCCAGTAAACCAGATCAATGTCAATGAGAAGTAGCTCCATGCAGCAAGCCCCCACTTGCAAAGCCTTGATTCTTACGGGAGGGTGGCCAGATATGCAAATTTTTACAGGACATTTATGAGAAATACAAGTTGCAGCCCTGCATTAACTCCAATGTAGACCTGCAACCTATATTTCTCATGTGTCAAAAAATTGCATATCTGGTCACCCTACCTTTATGAGGAGCTGGGGTAGTGGGGAATGGAGGAAAACAATGCTCAATGTAAGGCAGAGGCGACTTTTTCATTACACTTTTTAAAAAAAGTTATTCACCACCAGCAATGTACCTGGCATTGAACAATCATGTGTTACAGACAGGTCCCTACCTTGATGGGCTTCCACTCTAGGATGGACAAGAGAGAGGGGTGCATAGGGAGAGATGGGGGTACATTAATGAAGCTGAGAAATCACAGGTGCATATGCTTAGCTTCGTTACAGAGGGAAAAGAAGGACTTTCAGTGGCCCTTTTTACATAGGGCTTGATTGGGAGAGCCCTGTGCGAAGGACGCAGCATGCGTAGAGTGGCCATATCTCCCTTTTCAAAAAGAGGATCCTTATGAGAAGTATTTGTTGCAGGGCTGCATTAGTTCCAGTGCAGCCCTGTACCATGCATTTTTCATAAGCGTGCGTGATGGGGGTGCGTGCATACTTCTGCCTAACACACATCCCCGCTCATCAACACATACGGAGCAACCGGGGGAAACGGCAGTTGCTCTGTGCGTGTTGATGAGTGGAAGGTGCGTGGGGAGACATGTGCGCCCATATGCATGCCCCGCCCACACACTGCGCATGCACCGGCGGGCCCACAAACCCCCCACCCTGTGGGGGCCGTGTGATAGGACAGTAGGGTTCATACCTTCCCTCCTGATCAGGGGTGATGGAAGAATAATTAGTTCAGGGAGTAAAGGAGTGTCAAAGACTATTGCCAGGAGGATAAGATGTTATCTCCTCGTGTACTTGCTGTTTCAGAAATAAATGGCACAATCTCCTTAGTTGAAACAGGCAGGCAACTTTATTCTGCTCTCGACTGGATCCCTCAGACAATACAAAAGGATTTTGCTCTGGCAGGTGGGGCACACAAAGGGAGAGCTGAAAACAATTTTGGGAGGGGGTGAAATGAATAAATGAGGTGGCGTGCCTCAATTTACCCAAATTGGATTTAAGGTTGCAATTAACAAGCCAAAGTATAGTGTTACAACTCAGTTTTATTGAATAGACACTTAACATCTGGACATGGCAGTGTTCTCAGTTACAAACCCCAGTAACCCATGATATCTTACGTGTCAGAGGCACAGTCCGAGACGCAGGCTGGTTCAGAGGAGAAGGGGAGAGGGCCCAGCAGATGGCTGGCCCGGGGGTCTCTGGATCTTTTGAGAGCGACGGTAAGGGTCAAAAGCCCACACGGCTCACTGCAATGCTAGTGGCCGCTAGCGCTAATGACAAGGGGCAAGGGGCTGAACTTTCCCTTTTATAGCTTCATTTATTAGGGATACATGTTGCAGGGTCCCCTTTGCCAGGTGCAGAGAATAAGCTGGCTATTCATAATGCTATCACTTGGAGCACGGCCACCAAGCTATTTTGGAGTTCTCAGGGAGTTTTAGGGAGTTACTGTTTATTTGTAGGGGAGGGCACCTCGCTTTCTTACAAACTCCCTTTGTTTCTCTTAGGCCTATTTCTGTGTTCTCAGAGATAGTGGCTGTCTAGGGTTTTCTATTGTGGCCTTGGAAATACATTTTCTGCTTAGAAAGTGATTTTGACAATTTTATTCTCATGGGCCTAGTTGGATAGTGTCAGCCTGAGACCTGTGGCTGAATAAACTGAACTGAGTTGTCCAAACCTGATCCTGCTTGTGTCTTTGATCATGGTCAATATTGCCTAACTGATACATAACAGGGGCACCTGCTTTCTCTTAGTGTGCAAATTTTGACTTCTTACTTAGCCTTCAGTCTTCTGGCCCTCTACCAAATTTAGATGAAATTTTGAGTTTTTTAAATCAATAGCTGCAATCCCGTGCTCTGCGGATCTGTGCTGAAGCATGCGCGTGGTTTAAGCGCGGCACAATGTGCCGTCAATCTGCATGCGTATGGGGGCTGTGCATGTACGCAGCTCCGCACAGGGTCTGCAGAGCATGGGATCGGGGCCAATGTTGTTGAAGGAGGGAATACAGACACGCATGCACAAGGTGATCATACAAGCCTTCTTTCTCTAAAACTCTGGAACTCAACAAATCTGTTTCTAGCCACTGGTGAATCCAGAGAGGGTTTTGGGTGGGTTGCAAAGGCAGGGTGGAGCTGATAGGGTCAGGGTGGTTGAGGCTGCAGCGGGATTGGGTAGTGACATCCCAAAGCTCGCTCTGGCAATCTCACTCTGAGCCCCAAATCCCCACTTCTATCTGACTGGGCCTCCCAAGAGGGGGTGAGGCTTTTCTTGATATCTGTCTGGGCCCTGAATAACCTGTTGCTTGCAGCTGGGCTGAGCAGCAGGTGCCCAAGACTTTGGAGAGCATTTGATCCTTACTGTGCCTTGTGTGCCCCACACAGGTGGGTTCTGAGATTCAAGAGGATCCCCTAAATGGTTGATAATCAGATGCTGGGCCAGGCCAGGCAGTCCAGCAAAATGGATCATTCCTAGACCTCCCATTTGTTCAGAGGGGAAGGAAAAGAGAGCAAAGATCATCTTCCTGCTTGCATCTCTTTGCCAAAGCCGAAATAACAATTTCAGTTCCTACATCAGAAGAATCCAGGGACATTTCTCTGCTGTGACTCCTAAGGACACAAACCTCTCCAAAGGAGGCAGGAGAGCTGGGGAACTTTCACAGCCATATACCCTCCAGGGTCAACTGTCCTTAGAGATGGGAACTTTCAAAGGGGTGGCACTGATTATGCATCCCACATCCAGAGACTCCAGGCAAGATCATGCATCAGCAGGCACTATCCCTCCTGGAGTTCTCTCTGACCCAGCACAGCTGTGCACTGCCCTCAATGCAGGGCTTCATACAGAACATTCAGTTGTGTAAGGTGGACTTTTCCAGCTTTTGATGGACTTTTCCAGCTTTTGATGGCAGTTGATCTAATAGACTGTTAAACCTAAACAAACATGCATGGCTCTACAAATCCAGATTTCGTTAGTCCAGCCCAGAAATTACTGCTTTTCTCCAAATACTTCTGAGCTTGCAATTCATCCCTGACATAAACAGGCACATCTTCCATTAAAGCCAGCGGGAGTCGTGGCTGCTCTTGCTAGGAGAGAATTTGTTCTGATGTGCCTGAAGTTCTTGTTAAATTAGAAAAGTTGGAGTTTCAGTTTAAAATATGAATATTGCCATTGACTTGCCTGCCAAAACCACCAGGCAGGAATGCCTGCCAATTAGAGCTGATGGTGGTGCAGAGTCTTAGCAATGTGTGGACAGCACTTCATTGGCAACCAAGCCGAGACCACCCCATTTCCTTAATGGTACATCATTCCACTGCCAGAAGATACTAATAACATTTGGTCATTATAGCTGGTCTGTGTCTGAATCAGTGACCTGAGAGAGGGAGGCCCATTAGCAGTTCCCTGAGGTAATAACCTTGACTGCAGTCAGTTTTCATTAGTAATACGTTCAGAGAATCATAGAATTTTAAGGTTGGAAGGGACCTCAACATTCATCTCGTTCAGCCTTGAGAACATTCAGGCTGATTTCCCACAAGCTGCTTTCGCATCGCAGGAGCATGCACCATTCAAACCTACACAGTTCCCGTCTGATGAGAAAGTAGGAACCGTGGATCTTCCACTGGCAAGCTTGCATGATGGACAGGGCAGATTATGTCCCTTGTGCGAGCTTGCTGGTGGAAGAGCTGCAATTCCTACTTTCCCATGAGACGAGAGCTGCATTAGATTTGAATAGCACATGCTCCTGTGGTGGGAAAACAGCCTCAGTGTTGTATGGCCTTCAAATGTAGGCTTCCACTTGTATGATGGGTAGGGAAGCTATTCCTTCCTGTTGGCCACTTTGAAAACAAGTATAAGCTCCAGGGGTGGACAGGAGTTAGGGGTGGGAGTGCTTAACGAGAGTGCTCAGGTTGGTGGGAAGTGTGGTATTGTGGATAAGGTGCTGGACTTGGATCTGAAAGGCTAAGGTTTAAATCTCACCCTAGCCAATGAACTCACTAGGTGACCTTGGGCAAGTCACAACCGCTCAGCCTCAGTTCTCCATCTGTAAAATGGGACTATGTGTCTGTCTTCCCCTCATCCTTGTCCATCTTAGGGTAGCCACTTAGGCAGGGACCTGTCTCTGAAAATCGGTCTTTAGGGGGTGAGAATATCGGTATCGGATAAATCCGATACACCCGATAATCAGGTATATCGGATTAATCCGATAATCACCGGTATCGGCATACCGGATTTTTAACATGGGCCGCTTTACTGTTTTTTTTTAACATCGCAGCCATTGAAGTGAATGGCTGCAATGTAAAAAAAACAAAAAACAGTAAAGCGGCCAATGTTAAAAATCCGGTATGCCGATAGCGGTAAATCTGATACCGGTAACTCCGGTATCTGGTATTCTCCCTGGTGTTCCATCCCGCTGCGTGCACTTTAAAGTAGTGCTATAGAAATTTTAAGTAGAAGGAGGCAAGGATCCAGATCATGGATCCATCCCCTGCCCTTGAGCACACGGCCTCATCTCCACGCCCTTCCCCTGAGTTCATGTTTTTAGTCCTTCTTCCAGGGAGTAGAATCAAGGACCAGATCCAGGAATCTGAAAGGAACCAAATAAAACAGCTGTGGGCTGGATTTCATCCACAGACCACTGACGTAGTTATCAGAGGGTGGGCTGGGCCTGGAGCCAGATGTTCGCCAGGGTTGAGGTCCAGCTGGGAGCGGGCTGGGCGGGCGCACACAGAATATCAGAGAAGGAAGTTGCCTGACTCTGCTGTGGGGGACCTCTGTGTAGCTTGCTGGTGCTCGTTGCTTGGGAAGGACGCTGCCTGGGGATGTGGTGGAGCAGGGGAAAGGCGTCGTCCCCCCATCTCCCCAAACAGCTGTGCTTCCAGAGGGTGCGCTTGGCTGACAGAGGCACGCACGCACCCTCCCTATCCCGCTTCGCCCATCCCCGAGCGCCTGGTGCCACTGGCCCGTCCATGTGTCCTGGGCTGGCGGCGGCAGCAGCAGCTTCTGTAAACTCCTGCTCTCCACATCTCCTGCCAGCTGGCACCTCCTTGCCCTCCAGAGTCCTGCTCCCCATCCTCTCCCCTTGTAGCCTCCACACCATCTCCCCAGCCCCTCCCACCTAACCCTACCTGCAACCCACCCATCTCCCCCCAGCCAACCCTCCTTCACCCTAGCCCCCATCCCAACTCACCCTTGGGGAGCCTTAGAACTCTGGGCTGAGCCTGGGCCCTCCCCAGCCTTGCTACGCCTCTGCCACAGGCTCCAGCTTTCCCACTCCCGGTGTATGAGAACAGGGCCTGCTTTCCCACAGGTTTTATGGTTTTGTCTGTGTACTATACATGTTGTTAGCTGCCTGTAACCTTCTGGAAAAGGGCAGGATAGAAATTGAAATAAATAAAATAAATTTCTAGGGCCCTGCAGAGAGTGCCCCACAAGGAATTGCACATTTTATCTTCACCCTAAAAATTCTAAGGCTGGTTCTGAATGAGACTGTCACATAGCACTGAAGCAGCTACCACAGAGGTTTCCAAGTATTGATGAACCCCCAAAGTGGTGCTTACACCACCAAATGGGATTGTGAACTTGGCTGATTCTTGATATACTCTATGTCTGTTCCTGTCTAGTATTGTCTCAGAATTTAGTCACACAGGCAAAGGTTTGGGAACAACCAATAATAAAGCTACCAAATCTTTCCTTTGCGTGTGCAACACAAGGGCTGGTCTGTACAGTGTTGTATACTCCTTTGTCCTCTGCTAGACATCATAAGACCTATTCAGATGTTACCAGCTTTGTAATCGTCTTTCCCTTTTGTCTGAAAACAGGATATAAATCTTTTTTGTTGACTGAAGCTGAAAATCAGGTGTTTAGCTTTCCACGAGTTTAGCCGGCAACTGTGGTTTCTGTGTACGTATGTGCCTTACCGAGCAGCATCTGGCTGAAGTGAGCTCCTGCAAAACCCGTATGTTCTGTGGATGGAACCTTGACTGGAGGAGTGTGCCGTGTGCTAGCAGATGGATATGTGTACCAGTGCTTCCTACTGCATGCAAGCCAACCTGGCCTCCATTACATAAGTTTGTGATGAAGCACACGAGAAAGGAGACAGACTGTTATTACTGACAGATAAAAGAAATCCCCCTTTAGTTCAAGGCCTGTGTTCTAGGTTATCTGCAGCCTAGGGTTTCTGTTACTATGTGGTGACTGTGTATTAGCTGTAAGTGCTGTCACATGAGACTCCATGGGAAGGCTACCCCACCTTGGGGAGCCTTAACCCACTCTAGGCAGCCGGGCCATGCAATGCAGTGCATCATGTGGCCAGCGGGCACCAGGTGTTCCCCCCGCTTTGGGGTGGGGTGAGCAACTGGCTTCTATGTGATGCATCCTTGGAAAAAGTACAAGGTTTTGGAAAAAGTACAAGTATAAGGCTGCATAGCAGCCTTATCCCAAATGGGGTATGGTTGCCCAAGGCAGGGCAACTTGCGTGGCCAGGCTGTCTCTAGCCTGCTGAACAGCGAGCTCCTCAGTGGGGCTTTGCGTGGCAGGTGCTTGCACTCACGTGACATAAAGGCTAGGGGTGGGATC
The DNA here is from genome assembly GCA_003113815.1 of Sphenodon punctatus. Classification (NCBI taxonomy): domain Eukaryota; kingdom Metazoa; phylum Chordata; class Lepidosauria; order Sphenodontia; family Sphenodontidae; genus Sphenodon; species Sphenodon punctatus. Next base: position 846,878 of record QEPC01002853.1, on the reverse strand, counting down.
TTGCTCAGGCCGGGGAGGACCGGATGTCTGTTCGTGGCCGGCACCATTGTTTGCACTGGCCATGGCGGGGAACTCCGACAGTGGCTGACTGCTGTTTGCGTGTGTGTGAGAGAGAGCGGGGGACCATCTACCCAGCTCCGCGTGCAGTGTGGTGGCAGTGCTTGCCCGCCATGGACCCATAGGGGGATCGGGTCCTCTGCAGCCCATGTGGCTGCACCTTGTCTCTTGGTTTGTTGCACATGGTTTTGGCCTTCTGTACTTCATTCCAGCTGTTGATAAAAGTGTCTTGCATAAAGAAAAAGGAACCATGTAGGTATTACGAAGTAGCTAATGGATGTCTGAATAGGGAGTCAAAGGCTTTGCCAAGCAGCCACTTGAATTCACTAGGCACCAACCCTTCAGCATCCTGATTCTGAATTGTCAATTGAATTCTGGTTGTCAATTGAAATGTGTGTGTGTGCTTTTTTTCCAACCATCCTGAGTTGCAGGCATAATATTTAGGGTCTGATTTCCAAAACAGTTCAGTATCCAGCTCTTCTGAAAATTTGACATTGGGTGGCTGCTCAGCGCTTTTGAAAATGTGCTCCTTATTTTGGTGCCTAAATGTGAACAAAATTCTCAGGGAAATCTAGCTTTCTTTTTAGGTGCTGAGTCAGGTCTGTCTTTAGTGTTCACTCAAGTTAGGTGAAAGCCTTGGGTGGTGGATTTTAAAGGGTGGCAAATTTTAACTGCAGGAGAGTTACCGGTTCCCTGCTGATCACCTGCTCAGCAGAGAAGCAATAGCATCCCCCCCCCCCCCGCAAATCTTGACCTTGTACTGTGGATTGTAGGAAGCTGCTTCTTCACTTACCAGTGGTTCCTCGTAGAGTGGAGGATCCCTAGTGCTCCCTTCTACTGTAAGACCTGCAGATGGGGGAGCACTTGGGTGTTTTCCTTGACCAGCTGTTGATTGGGAACCCAAAGTACTCTGTTCCTTTTGCCAGACCTACAGGTGGGAAGCTGTTTGGGGGTGGCTTGCTTAAGATGGTAAAATGCTTTAAAACCAACCCTTTTTTGAGGGATTAAAAATTGGACCCTATGCTATTTTTAAACTATTGCCCCTCCAGTAATGCCCACCTCATCCTGGCCTCCCCTCCACTCCCCCCCACAGATGGACATGCACTTCGTATGCATTGTGGGCTCCCCACGCTAGTTGGCCCAGCTGCACATATTATAGCTATGCCCCCCACTACAAAGATTTCTTGATGCAGACCCATTTTTTATTTTTTTTAGGTTTCATTTTGCATGCAAATGGAGGCAGAGGAACAGAATGGCTAAACATTTACCCTGGTCAGCTGGAACTTCAGACTGCTGAGCCAGCACAGACTATAGTGATATAAATGGGGTCTTCTCTTGAGGACTGGGCTGCAAAAGTGCAAAACAGAATTGTGGTTCTATTGTTAATTTTTATCATCACATTAGACAGATCTCACTTTCCAAAAGAAGAAGCCGCAGATTAGAGCAAAAACGCCTCTGCCTCTTGAATCAAAGATGAGCAGATATGTTAAGTGTGCTACTTTCCCCAAACAGCTTCCAAATGTTTCAACTGATTTTGTCGCAGGAAATAGAGTAGTTGCACGGGCTATATCCACTCCTTGCATATTTTTCATCAATCTAGGCCATGTTTATCCTTGACCTTTCCCTGCTAGCTCTAGAAATACATAAGAATATGTGAATGATACAAAGATAAAGATACAAAGAAGGAAGGAAATCACCTACAAGACTCTAAGATTAGGAATCATATCCATACCAACAAATTTGTGAACCTTTCCAGCACCCATTTCCCCTCCCTTACTTCCTGACCCCCTTCCACATCTCCTCCTGAGATAACAAAGGGGCAGTTTGCTGTTCTAATCTCAGATGAATAGAGTGAAATTTCATGTTTTGTGAAAGAAATTGTCGAGAAAAGCCTGATTTTTATCCCTGCTTCCATTGGGATTGACTGCAATGGGAAAAATAATAGTTGTAGTGTGTACACTAAAGCATGTGCAAGAATTTCTGTGTGGTGCAGAGTAATGTTTGAAATATTAGCAGTAAAATACTCAGCCCCTCAGTATAAGGTTGACTCCAGGGTGATGAGCGGTGGCTATAAGAGGTCTTAGGTTTACGTAGAAGACAGAAGTAATTTTCCCTTTCATTCATTTTACACAGAGAGCCATTTTCTGAGAGTATTTTGGATATAACGAGCACAGCTTAGAACATGCAATGATTTGCCATGCATTCAGTTTTCCTGTTAGTTGTGAATGTGATATGAATTCTAAAAACCTGTAAATGGAACTAGGGGGGAGGGTGGGAAAGCATGAGTGGAAGTATGCCTCCCCATAAACAGAAATCCTGTTTAGAATCTGATAACTGGTCCCTGGCACTGGTTTAAAAATCTGAGTGCCCTAAAGGTGAGACAGCTGGCTCTTTGCTAATAATGGCTGTGTTGTAACCGGAGCTTCTTTGATTCATTCAAGAACTTCCAGGAGCTGTGATGACATACCGTATGTCTATTTGCATCACAAATTCAAACACAGCACAAACGGGGTGATTACACTGCCTATGAGGAACTTGATTTCTCTTCCTGCCTGTGTGCAGCAAAAATCATTCACAGCCGCCTTTCCTGATGCTGCTCTTGGAAGATCATGTGCTTTTAATCAGGGACAAGAGAAGCACACATTATGGAAAACGTGAAACTGACTAGAATGGTGGGTTGAAAATCCCACCCCCCATCCTCTGCAAACAAGTTAAGGTTGGAGTTCATTAGAAAGCCTCCCCTTTAAAGGATGATTGTATAGTAGGGCGTGGGGGGTGGTGTTGACTGACAGGCTTCACCCACCTCAGGCAATCAGACTGAATCAGGCAGGCCAGGAAGCAAAGGAGCAAGGAACAGGCAAGTGACAGTGCACTGGGAAGCAGAACTGCAATGGCAGCTTCAGTCCAGAGGTGACACAAGATAAATGGCAAGTTCAGGGAGAGGAGGGGTGTCGGGAGCAAAAAGGAAGCCTGCAGCAGAAGAGACAGACACATTGGGGCAAGAAGGGGAGCCTGAAGCAGACAAACATGCTGGAAGGGGGGAGAGGCAGAGAAACACGCACTCGCACACAGAGAGCGGCTTTAGAGGAGAGAGTTCATTGAACAGGGAGAGAGAGGGCAGAGCCTGGAGGGGAGAGGATGATGGCAGCAGAGAGGAAGGGGGAGGTGTGCTTGCAGTAGAGAGAGAAGACTGGGAATTCATCATGAAATAAATAAAGCCAGGCACAGTTTAGTTGATTGTACAAAAGGTTTAAATCTGTCTGTTAATACAGGAATGCAGGGCCCCCCCATGTTTTGAAATTCTAAATAGTTTCCTTAAAAGGCACTCTTGATGATCTCCTATATCTGAAAATCATTTTTAAATGGCCAAAGACTGTTTTTATGCACCGATTCATTTTGCACTCTGTTACCCTAGTACTCAGTCTGCCTCGGTTCAGTTAGGCCCTGTGGGACATGGTATGTCCTGTAATTTGTGTCTTTTTTTCTTTCACATGAATTTTTATATTTCTATCGTGTTGTGCACCAGCCTTTTCTGAATAGCTGTGTAAATTTCCCTCACATAACCTCTGTCTTCCTTCTCCCATTTTGTTTTGTTACAACCAATTTTGCAAAATAAAGGAGGTAAGAATTTAAGAGCTGCCCCAATGACTTTCTCTTTGGTTAAAAACAAATGCGACACTGGCTTGCTGTGGCCTGGGCCTCACCTGCACATGTGGTCCCGTACCAGCAGATGATGGCCTGGACTGCATCCTCAGAAAATCTCCTCAGGCACAGTGGGCCAGCATGTTTTTTGACCCCGCCATCCCCACCTTGGGGCAGGGTTGGCCACTTATGGCTGCCCATCATGGCGGGGGCAGGGCGCTGGGAGCGTTGCGGGGCTGTAGCCGCCTGCCCACACACTTGTTGTGTTCCCCCACTCTATCCAGGGGGGTTGGAGGGGTGGGATGGCTCTCCGGCTGTCCAGGTCGCAGGGACGTTTGTTTTGTGCTGCTTGCCAACCTGGGGCATGGTGGCTGCGGTTTTCTGCCCACGGCTAGGGAGCCGCCATGCTGCCTGTATATTTGAGTTTTACTCTTTGTTTCGTTAGGTGCCTAATAAACCTTTGGGGGGAAAAACAGGAAAGAACATTCAAGGTTTTCTTTTCCTGTTTGAAATTTCAAATGTTTGTAAACAATTTTGTGCTCTCTCAGCATTGCCAGCTCCTAAAAGTTTATTGGATGCCTCGCAATGTCTGGCGTGTTTCTCCAAGTGCTTTCTGACATGATCAAAACTGTACTTACGAATTCGGGTAGTGGGACAACCATGCAAATTAAGCATGCTTTGATATCATCAGAGTGCTGCACCCTACATGATTGGCCTGACTTTTGCAGCTTGGTCAAACACCCCTGTCAGTGCGCATGCACATCCTGCCACCCGAATTCGTAAGTACATGTTGGATTTTGTTGGAATGGACCTGGTGTTATGTTACTTTGGGGGACTTCTTTTTGTAAAATTTATATATCTATATAGATATGGCTTTTTAAAAACAACAGTATATTTGAAAGCTCGTACAATTGTGTAAAAAAAGCTTAAATTGGACTGGAGTGTAACTTGAAGATTTAGAAACTAGAAAGCAATTTTTTAAAAAGCACAAATATCTTTTTAAAAAAAGTTTAATGATTTGTAAGCCACTAACATACTTAGGAGCTGTAATTAATGAGTTAATACTCCCCGTGTGTGTGTGTGTGTGTGTGTGCTTGTATGTGCATACATATGCGTGAGAGCACACACAGATTTCTCCTAGTGGTAAACCTCTCCTAGTAGATTTTTCTGATCAGCTCCAGAAGTCCTGAAATTCCTGTATTTTTGTAGCAGCTGAAGTGCTGCTGACACCAGCCATACATTAATATGGTACGTTTTAATCCTGATGTGCATAATGCATTAGCATTAATGAAAGCTATGTACCCCCATAGAATGGAGAATGTATGTAAGCCACTTGAACTACTTCACTCCATTGAAAACCAAGGCCATCTTTTGAAGAGATCTTGTTTTTTTGCTCAAGATTTTAAGATCAGTGTTTTATGTTTAGTACACCAACCTCACCGAGATCAGTATAAATTCGGCACTAGCTAGAACTTTTGAAAATGGCTCTTATGTTTAGCAACTTTCAACTTTTGGAGTTTTATTTTCAGAGTGCTAACCTAACCCCATCGAAGTCATTGGGGAAAAGCCACAGTTGGCTTTAATGGGGTTAATATTGCTCATTCAGTAACTGTTTGTAATGTAGGGGTGGGACACCAGAATACCAGATACCAGACTTACCAGTATCAGATCGCCCCGGCACCGGATTTACCAGTATCGGCATACCAAATTTTTAACATTGGCCGCTTTACCAATTTTTTTACATTGCGACTATTTATTTCAATGGCCGCAATGTAAAAAAAGCGGCCAATGTTAAAAATCCGGTACGCCGACACTGGTGATTATCTATCGGATGAATCCGATACCGATATTCCCACCTTGTACAGAGAGAAAAGTGTTTACACGTTTTTACAGTATAATCTGATACATGAAACTACGTAGTTTCAACCGCATCAAGCCCAATGTGGGGTGGGGGTGAGGTGGTGTTTGTTTTTTGTTTTTGTAATTCTCTTTGAGCCAAATCTACCATTCATCTTTTTAACTCAAGCAACTCTCCCATTGACTGTAGTGTTGCACATAAAGAGTAATGTCTTCCAGCTTGTGGTCCCTGCAGATTTTTGTTATTGTTTCTTTATTCCACATCCAAGGTGTTTGTGCATCTCTGTTTATGAGCATCCAGCACTTAAAGGGGCTTGGATTTCAGAGGACATATGTAAAATCTGTCTGAAAATCCCAGTCCCCAAAGGTTTGGTTGTAACCACAACATTTAAGAGATTACTATTAGCCAAGTAGCTTATGGGATAAACTTCTTACTGTCGGGAGTTGGGTGTGAACAACAGGGAATGGATTGCCCATTATGACTGTTGCTTCTTCTCCCATGTGATCGAGATTGACTACAGTCAGAGACAGAATGCTGGGCTTGATGGACCATTGGTCTGACTCAGTATGGCACTACTTACGTTCTTATGGGAGCCCTCCTTCATCAAGCAGGGTATCCTTAGAGTCTAAAACTGGACAATACAATTGAATTTTTCTTGAAGGTCCCCAAATGTTTTGTTTTTTTATTATTTTACTCAAACGTGTACCCCACCCTTCCCCTAAGGCTCAGAGTGGCTTACATCATATAAAAGCACATGAAAATTTATAAATAATTCCCTAAAACCTCCACCCCCACTCCCTAAGTCCCCCATGTGACCCTCCCAAACTTATCCCTACTTGTCCAATGCCTGGCCAAACAGAAAAGTCTTACCACACATCTGGAAGATGAGCAGGCTTGGACTTAGCTGATTCTCAAAGGGAAAGGAGTTCCATAATTGTGGGACAGCCACTGAGAATGCTTCTTTGTGCCATTACTGTGGACATTTGGTGTGCAGACAGTACCTGCAGGATGGTGCTCCTGGCTGACCTCTGAATCCACTCTTAAGGGGTTGAATAAAATTCCCCCCCCCCTTTTTTTTTTTTTTAAAAAGTGTTTCTCTCTCTAAATATAATATTGTACATCTATCTTTGGCAATTTTTAACAAAAGAAAATAAAACATTTGCTCTTGTAACCTCAAATCAAACTTGCCAACATAGAGGCACGGGAGGTAAAAAAATGAGGGCATATCTTTAATTCTGTTGAGATACATTAGCTTTGAGGGGAGACAGTGAGGAAAACATATGTATTTTGCTGTTTAAAAAATGGGTTTTGTCCCTCCTAAATAGAACTGGTTAGCATGTGTGTGCTGAATGAATTCTCTAGGGCTGGATCCATCAGTGTTGCTCTTTGACCTTGATTCACTCTAATTTGGTCTTTTTTTATTTTCTCTCAGCCCTTTCTCTGTCTCTGCTTCCCTCTCATTCTCTCTCCCCCCTCCTCTCTCTCTTTGTCTCTCTCTTCAATCTCCCATTGTGCAGTTTCTGTATTTACTTAGAATTAGAGTGCTAGGATGTACTATAAACTAGTGCTAGTGAGTATAAGAATAATAATCAGTTAGAAAAGGGGAGCTCGAATTGCCTCCGCCCCTCCCCCAACGTGGGGGGTGGCAGGCTCCTTGCCGCGCCTGCCTAGGAGAGGGGGTGGGACGCAGCGTTGATTTCCCACCCTTGGGGTTGCAAGACCCCGGGGGTGAAAAAGCAGCCACTCCAGCTTCGGTGGGCGGGAAAACTAGAACCTCGCCCCAGCAGTTAAGAATAGGGCCAATTAGGCCATGTGGGCACTGCCTACTTGGGCAGAGCCCACCTCCGCATCCTGCATGTCTCCAGCCTCCGTTGTGGGCTGGAGCCAAAGAGAAAGCAGCACTTGACCTCCCTTGCCATGCACTGTGGTTTTTACCGGTCGCCAAGCAAGGCCAGGAAGGAATTTTTAAGGGAATCTTAATCGGGCCATCAAAAACAGGTTTCTTGTTTTTTGCCTTCCTCACAGTGCTGGGCAATTGGTATAATTAGCTCACCCCACCCCCCCCCTTTAGAAATAAAGGGTGTGTTGTACGTGTCTCCATCTTGTCGCACTCTGGCAGGGGTCCAGTACTGAGGGTTAGAACATAGAATAGAATTAGGATAAAGTACGAGACATTTCCTTAAGAGAGGGGGAGGCCACCTACCACAAAAGCAGAGGAACGGCAAGTGGCGAGGTTGCCTCCCTGGGAGGAGGTGTCCAGCGAGGACGGTAGGGACAGGTATGGTCCCCCGCCTGCAGGCACCCTCCTCCTTACTCAAGTCCGGAAGGACTTTGGTCCCCCTCACCCAGGACAGGTGCCACGGAGAGGGGGAGAGGTGTTTGTGATTGGGGTGGTAATCAAGGGTATATCAAAACCACCCCTGAGTTGTTCTGTTAAGAGTTCAAGTACTGGACCCGAATGACACTAGGCAATTTCCCCCACCTAATTTAATTATAATTGGTTTAGTAAAGGGTGCGGCCATTTAAACCCAATACTTGGTGTTCTGTCGTCTGGTGCGTCGGCAATCTGCCTCCCAAGAAATTAGGGCTAGTGCTTGAATAGCAGAAGCATGTAGGTAGGAAGGTACCTACAATCATGTCTCATGCCATTTAAAGGGCTGCTCTTCGATCGTGTGTAATTTTTCTGGACATCTCCTATCAACTTGAATTAGCCAAATGGCTCTGTTATGTATGTAGCGCGAGGTTATCTTATGATAACACCACAAGCAATGCAGATCACGACTCTGTGTTCACAGGATATCACCTCTTCCTCCTGTAAGAATGCACAAGCACAGAGAGCTCATGAGGGATTTACACAGGAACTTTTTCCTGAGCACATAACAATATGGAAATATCTCAGGATCAAAGGTAAGTCAAAGAAAAATGGCACTGAGTAGAATAAGTCAGCTCAGCTAGCAGCCTGACTACATGACAGACCCACAGGCAACTTCAGAGCTGTCAGCTTCACTGCCTGTGGAGCCCAACAAGGAGCCAGCTGCTGCTGCTAGAAGAATATTTTCCACAGCTTGGCATCTGGGTTCTGTGATGGCCTTGTATATCGCATGTCAGAGCAGCAGCACTTACTTTGCTGCTGGAGATGGACACAAAGGAAAACAGGATTTGCCTGTATTAATTATTATTTAAAATAAATTGGCAAACCAATTTCAAAGTTGGGTTTTACCTGCCTCTGCTCGACAGCTAAAATAGCTTAGAAAAACAAACCAGCAGCGTTGCTTCCTCCAAGAATATAGATTTATATTTTTTTTCTGTGTTTGGAGTTTTATCTGCCAGTGATTCTCCGCTGAACCTCAAAAATGTGTGTGTACTGATGTATGTTTATGTTGTGTATGTGCATAAGTAGGAAATTACCAATGGCAGCTGGTGGATTTTTAAGTTGTCAGGGTGGAAGAAAGGACCACTCTTCAAATTTTGCACTTTATTATGGAATACACAATGAATAAAAACCCCACAGTGAATACCGATCTTAAAAACTACACAATGTGTTGGTGGTATGCTATAGTGAGAAAAACGCAACACACTTTGAACATATAAAAAAAGGGAAACCTTTTTTATATGGGGGCGGAAAATGAGAAAATCAGCTGGTCAAGGGTTCAAATCTGTTTTAGGTAAGCATATATTATATATATGTGTGATTTCTTTCACATTTAAAATTTGCTTTTTTCAAAATAGGAATCCACACAGGTAGAAAATTTTGTACATACTAGGAATGAGGAAAGCTTCAGCAGAAGTTGGGGTACTCAATATACACCAGAGAATCCATACAAGAGAGAATCCTTACATGTGCCTGCACACCAGAGAATCCATGCAGGAGAAAGGCCGTATAAATGCCCAGCTGTGGGGAAAGCTTCAATGTGAACCTCAATCTTGGTATGCATGGGAGAACTCAACAGTTTCCCCCATTCCCCTTAGCTGCAGTTGGGAGAGAAGGGCATGAATAATAGAGTTCGCTTGGGAGGGGGCATGGGGTGGAATACTTTAGCGAACTCTATAGTAGACTTAAAGCTTAGCTACTGATCCACACCGATGCTGTATTTCAAATCTCCCACCCTAGTCCAGCCCCTTCCATCGCTTTTCTTCCCTTACACCTATTTCCCATATGAACACAGACTATTCCTTGAGTTCGTTCTCTTTTTACACACCCTGTTCCAAAGTGACACATGAAGGTTTTAACCGGGGGGCTGCAGTGCTTGCGTGGAAGGACAGGGCTGATTGCCAACTCTGCAGCAGGCTGAATAAAAGGCCCTAGATGCAGCAGTGTGAATCAGTCCCTAAAGCCAACAGAACTCCGAACAGAGGGGAAACATCTTGGCTAAGGTACAACTTAAGCAGACATTTTGGTATCTGGAAACTACAGGCAATTGGTGGGGAGGGGGGGCAGTATCCTATCTTTTCCCCCCCTTTTTCTCCTCTTATAATTTTTAATTTGCCCTTCCCAATTAAGCTTTGGGTGACTTACAAATTACATATAAAACAACTTTTAAAAAGTAAAAATCCCTTAACTTTCTCCACCCCCACACCTTTCCCGTAACCCCTCCACCCAATCCTATCTCTGCTTGCCAAATGCCTGGCCAAACAAAAAGGTTTTGCATCTCTTCCGGAAGATGGGTGAGCTTGGGGTTAGGTGAATTTCCAAGGGGAGGGAGTTCCATAACTGTGGGGCAGCCACCGAGAATGCCAGTGGTACACTGATGCCCCCCACGTGCCTTTGTTGTGAAAACATTACGGGCAGATGGTACTCACGAGGGTGTTCCTGGCTGACCTCAGAAGCCACAAGGGAACATAAGGGGAGAGATGATCTTTCGGGTACCTGGGGCCCAAGCAATGTAGAGCTTTATAGGTCAGATCCAGCACCTTGAGTTGTGCCTGGGAAGTTATTGGCAGCCAGTGCAGACTGTGGATCACTGTCCTAATGACTTGCCCCTGACAGAAGTTGGGCACTACCCTGTTCTGCACCAGCTGCAGTTTTTGAATAGTCATCAAGAGCCGCCCAATGGAGAGCACATTGCAACATTCTATCCTCAAGGTTACGAAGACATGGATGATGGTGGCCAAATCTGAATCTGATAAAAAAGGTAATAGCCTTCTCACCAGATGAAGTTGATGAAAAGTGCTCCTGGCCATCACTGCAACCAGGTGCAGCTGTGCATCCAAGAGCACCCCAAGGCTACGAACCTGAGTGACCAAAGGAGGCCAAACCCCATCAATAGCAGGGGGTTCCTATATCCCCCAGGTCATAAGCCTACCATCATCCCCTTGGTCATGTCTGGATTTGGTTTCAGCCGGCTCTGCTGCATCCAGTCCCCCACAGCAGGCAGGCACTGGGTAAGCACCAAGACAGATGGAAAGGGGGGAGAGTTGGGTGTCATCAACACACATTTTTACACACAAGTTAAAGTTCCAGATGTTTCAGTCTTCTGGGTTTACAAGCCCACAATAAAGTTCCAGATGCATTTTTCACACACGCACTGCCCTGAGGCAGTTCCTGGATGCATTTTTCACACACGCACTGCCCTGAGGCAGCCTAAAGTAGCCGCAGCTGTAAACGTGACAGGCTGCCATGGAAACCAAGTGACCACAGCTGCCTGGAGCAAAGCAGTTTACCAGTAGAACCTTTTACACACACAAGTTCTGGGAGAAGTTTCACGCAGAAGTTCAAACATCCTGATGTTTAAGATCTGGGTGAGTGCTTTAGACACACAAAGTTCAGGATGTAACAGCAAACATGCAGGAGAAATGTGTGTAAAAACACCCACTGATGGCACTTCACTCCAAATTTCCGAACAATCTCGCCACAAGTGTAACCTCAGTGCTTTGTCCAGGAATCCAGTAGCAGTGAGATGCACCTGAAGCTGCAAGGCAACTACCCGTTCAATAACCTTCCCTGAAAAAGGAAGATTAGAGATGGGGCAATAGCTGGCAGGAGAGTCATTGAGACAGTTTCTTGAGCAGGGGTTGAACAACTAGTTTTGAGGCCATTGGGCACCCTGCCTTCCTGAAGAGAAGCCTTGACCATCTGAGCCAGCAGCAACCCTATTGTCTCCTGGCTAGCTTTCACCAGCCAGGAAAGGCATGGTGGATCCAGTTCACAGCTGGTCGCCTGCACAACTCCAAGCACAGACTCTGCATCAGTGGGCAAATCCAAGCAAACTGAGCAAGACCGAGCCTCCCCAACCCTGAACGCTGACTCTGCACCCAAACTGTCAGTTTCCAAGTCATGGCAAATAAAAGTGACTTTATCTGCAAAATAGGTAGTAACAGCGGGCAGCTAACTACTCTAACTCTAGGTGGAGACAGCTAGGATTTAATAAGCTATTCACCACCTGGAAGAGCACCACTGGATGGCTCTTTGTAGAGACTATGGCAGCAGTGAAGAAAGCTTTCTTTGCAGCTGTCGCAGCCACGGCATAGTCCTTCAGAAACAATCTGTTGCAGTCGTTTGGCTTTGGTGCGAGTCAAAAGCCACCTGTGCTCTAATCACCTACTCTCTCAACTTAGCGGCCTCGGGTCCTCTGTATATCAGGGAGACCTGCACTGCTGCATTTAGAGGACGCAGACACCTGGGTGCCACTGTGGTGTTGGGTCAGCATAGCATACTACAAATAAACCAGGCCATTGACAGTGAGGCCATCGAGGTCAGCAGGTAAATCCCCCTGAGAGTTCTGGAATCCTGCCGGATACATTAGTCTCTGGTGGCTGAACATCCTAACTGCTCTACTACCCTCGGAAGGTAATGGACCGACCATCATAACGGTGTCATAGACACCCCCAATAAACGAAACTCTTTTTCCAGGCCAGTGCAGAACATGAACTCCAGCATGTGTTCAGCCTCATGTGTCAGGTCAGCTAAAATCTGAAATAGACCTATGGTGGCCATGAAATCCTGCTCTGTCCATGAAAGGCTGGTCTCAGCATGTATGTTGAAATCACCCAAGACAATCTCTGGGTGACTTCAACACCACCTCTAAGACCAGCTCAGCTACAGCAGTTAGGGAGTCTGCCATGTAGTGGTATGGTTGGTACACCAGCAGAATCCCCAATCTATCCTGGGCCTCAAATGCAAGGTGGACGCATTCTATGTTGGGCAAGTCAGAGGCTGGATACATTCGATAGATGGTTTTTTTACATACAGATCACTGCCACTCTGCCCACCCTCACGCCTCCTCCAATAGTCTGATGCTGCATCAGGTACCTGGCTGGAACTATCTGGGCCAACACAAGCCAAGAAACCTCATCCAGTCAGGTCTCAGTAATGTGTATGAGGTCAACAGCCTCATCCTGAATAAGATCATGATGGTAGTTTTATTAGCCGCTGACCTTGCATTAAGTAGCATCCATGACAGATCAGAGGCTCCACTTACCTCAGCCCCTGAATATCCCAAGATGTCTGCCCCCCCACCCCCACCATACCTCCCCATGCCCACAATGACCCCAGTTGGTTCAGCAGCTGTTCCAATGACTCCTCCTCAAGGAGATTTCCCCCCCCCCCCGGCTCCAAAGGAAGCTAGAAGGCACCCGAAACCCTGGAAGCTAGTTGGATACTCTCATACCCCTCTAGCTCCCCAGGGGGCCATGTTCCAAGTCCCCAACCCATGGCCTCCTATGCCTGTACCCCCCTTTCACCATGAGCCATGGCACAAACCACCTCCCCCCATCCCTGCCCATAGCCCCCCCCTTTCACTGGAAGCTTATGGCACCATTCACTACCCAATTCCCTATGCCCATACCCCACTCTCATGTGGGGGTTGCCCATACCCCCCTTCCACTGGTGGGGGGGGTTTACACCACTCCCAATTTCCATACCCCCCTCTTACTAGGGGAGGTATGGCACTGCCCCAAGCCCTATCTTCTCCCACAAAATTACCCCCAATTCATATCCTCTAAAACCCATTTAAAACAAAAAATAGAATAGGCCCAGACCCAACCTCCGGCTGCTAAATGGCCTTTGGCAGCCACCTGTAGGGGCCAGAGTCCTTTAGTAGCCAGAGGGCTAAGGGTGAGGGAGGCCTTCCTCTCTCTCCTTCAGAAAACAGCTGCCTGCAGGGACCAGAGTCCTTTAGTAAGCATTTATAGAGTACTAACTATTAATTGTAAACTGCCTTGAGCCATTTGGGAAGAGTGACAAATAAGTTTAAATAAATAAAAGAAATAACATCCAATGTCCTTTCTGCATGCTCCCAGAACAAGGGGGGAAAAAAGGGGTGGGGGATATGAAAAAATTCTTAAAATCACTAGATTCCAAGTAACATCAGATCACTCAGATAGTGGGTGACAAAATTCAAAGGGGGCTTCCATAGCAAAGAAGGTAGCACTACTTGGAAGCAGTAAGCGAGAGGCATGAGGTTATGGATGCACCGTCTGGTCGATCTTTCTGGGATGAGTTTCAGGAAGTGATGCCAGCTGATGC
>QEPC01002853.1:764296-823176 GCA_003113815.1 Sphenodon punctatus | reverse complement strand
AAGTAGATCATTGGTGATCTTGGCCAGGGCAGTTTCAGTAGAGTGGAGGGGGCGGAAGCCGGATTGGAGAGGGTCCAGGGAGGAGTTGGCAGAGAGGAGGTCCAGGCAGCGGGAGTAGACGACACGTTCCAGAAGCTTTGAGGCAAAGGGAAGGAGGGAGACTGGCCGGTAACTAGAGGGGTCAGATGGGTCTAGGGTGGGCTTTTTGAGGATGAGGGAGACAGTGGCATGCTTGAAAGCAGAGGGGAAGGAGCCTGTGGAAAGGGAGAGATTGATGACATGTAGAAGTGTGTGTGTGTGTGTGGGGGGGGAAGGACGACACTGGGAGCAATAGAGGTCAGGAGGTGGGAGGGGATCGGGTCAAGGGGGCAGGTGGACCATGCATGGAAGCCGAGCCATCTGCTGGCTGAGAGGCAGGGAAGTGGCCAAGGTTAGAAGAAGGATCTATGTGTAAGAGCAGGGCTCCTGCCTCCGGCACCTCCCAGCATGTCTCCACAGGGCTACAGAGTGAGAGGAACTCAATTACCCTTCTGTCTACTGTGATAGCTGTGGAGTCTACGTGCACTTTCTGGACTGTACCTGTTACAATTCAGCTGGTCCCACTCAGGAGAGTGGCATCTCTCTTGGGCCTGGGAGTGTAACCCGTACAGTCACCCTGTTGATCAAGCCCTTAGAGCCCAACCTTGTTAGAAGTTGAATTCCTTCTGCTCTCAAATGTTCTAATATCCCAGAGGGACTGAATGAGTTTCACTATGAATTCTCTCTGCCCTGTTCCTGAGTGAGCCAAAGGAGAACTCTTGCACAGTGCGCTTTGAGGTTAGAGCCCTGTATACTCCCTATTCTCCTCTACTCTCACAGAATTTGCAGTAAATTCCGACACTTGTCACAGAAATATGCTCCAGATTTTAAGACAGGATTCTAAGGGTTGTCAGAGTTACACAGTATGGGACTGCATGCCCCACAAACTCCCGTCACACAGCATGCTTGCAAATGCACGACTGCACTCTATCTCAGCTTTCCCTGTGAGGGGACTATATTTATTTTATTTTATTAAAATGTATACCGCACCCTTCCCAAAGGCTCAGTGGGACTTACAGAAATGAAAACACAGAAAAAAATGATTCAAATAAAATAAATTCCCCTGAAAATCCCTACCCTTACCCCCCAAAACCCACCCACCCAGCCCCTATTGATGCCTGCTAAATGCTTTGCCAAAAAGGAAAGTTTTGCAGCGCCTCCTGAATGTGCTCAGGCTGTGGTGGGCCTCCAGGGAAAGGGACTTCCATAATACTGGGACAGCAACTGTGATAATGCCTCTCAGGGTGTTTTAATGCCTCATTTCTCCTGGACTTCAGAGTCTGGTAGAAACAAATTCGCACTGGGGAGTCGGGGCTTAAGATGTTCACCCCTGCTACCAGAAGTTGGCTGGGTGCCATTGGAAACAGGATTCTAGGGAACTTGTGCGTGCTTGGAGACCTGGTTTTATAAAATCCCGCTATCGAGGTTTTAAAAGTCCGGGTCTCCAAACATGCGCGAGTTCCGTGGTGCCTGCTATTTCCAATGGTGCTTGGCCAACGTCCAGTAGTGGGAGTGAACATCTAATATCCCTCCCCTTAGCACGCAAGTTTGTTTCTCCTGGACTCTGAAGTCCGTGAGAAATGAGGCTTGTGTAAAAAAGCCGTCAGTGGGCCCTTGTTAGGGGTGTGCACCAGGGACCCATGTTTTCGATTTTGTTTTTCATTATTAAAAACTCTCATTTTTGTTATCGTTATTAACAAAATTTCATTTTTTGTTATCCGTATCGATTTCAAGTGACAATGAAGATTTTGTTTTCGGTATCATTTCCATTGCGGGCTGCCACCAGTGGCAGAAGTGCCAGCAGACACCTGCCCTAGACTTCTCAAAAGTTGAACTCCTTCCTCCCTTTCTCATTATAATGCAGTAGTAATAAGTGCAGTGACAACATGAAAAATTACTAATGTGTATGTCTAACCTACACCTAATAACCTATACTATATGCAATATATTAAGTATCTATATCAATAAATTTATATTTGCTGTGTTCTAAATATCTATCCTATTCCTATCCTATAATGCTAATATATATAATAAAAAAGCCTTTGTCTGTCTATACAGCTAATAGATATATAAATAATATGGATGGGGAAACTGACAGGGGAAGGGGAAAGAAAAAAAACTATAGGGTATATCTAATCTCTATCTAATCTATATATCTAAACCTCTTTCTCTCTCTCTATGTATATATGTACGGGGGAGATAGACATGGGAAGGTAAAATAAAGGGTATAAGGAAAGGTAAGGTATAACACTGAAGGCTGGGGAAGACTTTTAGTGCAAGCACCAGAGTTGTGTAAACGCATCTTGACCGAGGAAGAGCTAACACAGAACAAGAGTCAAACCGCCTAGCCCTGCAACATAACGAGTTGCAGTGCCCTCCCTGGAGCTCCCATAACTGGTTCTGGGAGGCATTGAGCAATCACAGGGTGCTATTCAACTGCCTGGGACATGCTTGCACTGCTCATTGGCCAGCGCTTACATCTATCAGGTCCTTTCCCTCCCATCACAGGCCATGTTCAAGAGTTCAACACTGTTTCTGGCTCCGAGATGTCTGCTCCTTCCTCCCTTCTCCACATTTCCCTGCAAAAAACAAACAAACCCACCGGCCAGGCAATAACGAAATCAATAATTACTTTCATTATTGTTTGTTGTTGTTTTTATCTTCATTATCATTATTGCAATAATAACAAAAATGAACAATTTCTTTATCGTTATCAATATAACAAAAACGAAGTGCACACCCCTAGTCTTGTCATACAGACAAGATTGGCAGGTGGTACCTGCAAGAGGGCACTCGCAGCCGAGCGCAGGGGTTGCAGTGGAGCATGGAAGGAAAGGTGGTCTTTCAGATATGTGGGGTCCCCAAGCTGTTTAGGGCCTTAAAGGTCAAAAACAGCACCTTGAATTGTATCTTGAAAAGGTATAGGAAGCCAGCGCGGACTATAGAGTGCAGGTGTAATGGGCTCATGGCAACCAACCCCCAAAAGAAGCCGGGCCACCACGCTCTACACCAGCTGCAGCTTCTGAACAGTTACCAAGGGCAGTAGAGCATATTGCAATAGTCTAGCCTTGAGGTAATGAAGGTGTGGATGAAGGTGGCCAGATCTAAATCCGAAAGAAAGGACTGCAGCCTCCTCATGAGTTGGACTCGGTGAAAAGCACTCCTGGCCACTGCTGCAACCTGACAACCCAGGCGCAGCAGGGGGGTAGGAAGCACTCCAAGGCTGTGAACCTGAGTAACTAGAGGGAACCAAGCCCCTCAGTTACAGGGGGTCCAATCCCTTCCAACTCGCAAGATTAGCCAACCACCATCACTTCAGTCTTGTCTGGATTCAGCATCAATTGGCTCGCCCTCATCCAGTCCTCAACAGGAGCCATGCACTAGGAAAACACCGAGACTGTAGGACCTGGGTCAGATGAAAAAGACAGGTGAGGTAGAGCTAGGTGTCGTCAGCATACTAATGGCACATCACTCCAAACCTGCGAATAATCTTGTCCAGCAGCTTCAGATACACATTGAACAAGAGGGGAGACAAAATGGAACCCTGCAGGACACTACAAGAGAGGTTTTGAGGAGACGATGTGCAATCTCCCATCACCATCTCTGGGACCTCCCCGACAGGAACCAGAGGAGCCATTCCAGTGGTCCTACGCACCCCTAGCAGGTCCTGCAGATGTGTCAACAACACCTCATGATCAAACCTATCAAAAACGGCTGAAAGATCTAACATGATCAACAGGGCACAATTTCCTTTGTCAGTCTCCAGGCATAGAGCATTGGCCAAGGCCACAAGCACAGTCTCCATGCCATACCCTGGATGAACACCTGACTGAAATGGGTCAAGGAATCCAAAAGTATCCAGATGACCTTGAAGCTGCCAGGCAACCATCTAATCAAAAACCTTCCATAAAAAGGGAAGTTTAGAGTCAAGGCAGTAGCTGTGATAGCGATAGTTGTGACATGTGAATGATCCCTAAGCTTTATTTTAAAAGGAAATATACCTGTGGTCCTCATGTGAACATAACGTAGGTTCCATGATAATATTTCTTTATATAGCACCAGCAATGCCCCTCACACTGTACAATCATAATTAAGAGATGGGTCCCTACCTCAAGGGGCTTACAGTCTAGAAAAGACAAGGGAGAGGGGAACATTGGGAGAGTCGGGGATATATACGTGAAGTTAAGAAGTTGCAGCCACATGTACTCGACTTAGTGCAAGGGGGAGGGGAAAGGGAACAGTCAGCTGGCCTACTGGCTCAGGCCGGCTGACTATTCCCACCAGGCTGAATTCTCTGGGAGGACAGATTCGGGAAAGCTATTCATCCTAATCGGTTAACTCTGAAACATAAAGATGACAATCTGTGGTATATCTATGAGCAACTGAAAATGAACAGTTTAAATTAAATTTGAATCCAACAGTAGAATCAATAACTTTGGGGGTCATATATTGTTTGTATTATTCGTATCTATATAATCCAGTAAAAACCTCTCTTCAGGACAGGATCGTCTGGTGCTGACACAGACTTTCCAGCAGAATTTTGGAGAATCGAGGGATCTTGCTGCACCATTTAGGTCAAGCTAGCTATAGAGAACCTAGGGCTTCTCCTTTATAAAACCTTAAATCTTAGCCCCTCTGAAGTAAATGACTTTTTGGTATTACCTTAAATTAGGTCAGAATCTTACCTTAGGGGTTGAATTAACTTTTTGTGTGGTGCTTCCAATGTCTTGACAGCTATGAGACAAACTCCACTCTTAAATCTGCAAATTAGGGAGGTGGGGGGGATCTGCTATTACCAGACTGATGGGCTAAAAACTGCTTTCTTCACTTTATATTTCCCTATTTATATTTTCAGTGTCATCTAACCATAATGTCTACCTGTACCTGCAGTTTGGGTGTCTTCATATGGACAGCACCCACACCTCTGCTGCCCCTTGGCAGGCTGTCCATTTAAAGGTGGCCTGCCAGATGTACAGTTATAGCAGAGGCAGGGTGGGCTGTCTGCTCCAGGGCAGCCCCACCACCAGCGGAGTAGGCAGCCCAAACCTGGAGCACTGGCCC
The DNA here is from genome assembly GCA_003113815.1 of Sphenodon punctatus. NCBI lineage: Eukaryota > Metazoa > Chordata > Lepidosauria > Sphenodontia > Sphenodontidae > Sphenodon > Sphenodon punctatus. Next base: position 818,037 of record QEPC01002853.1, on the reverse strand, counting down.
AGAGCACCGGAGTGCTGGCCATCCATTCAGCGGACAGCCACTGCGGTTCTGTTTTTGGCCAGGGATTGTCCCAGGCAATGCCATAGAGTTGTGGGTGGCAACCTAGAGCGTCAGGCAATCCACCTGCAACTCTCTATATAGTATGAGGGAGGGGGATATTGCGCAGGCAGACTGGGCTGCAGCAGCCACCGGGTCATTGAAATCCAACCCAGGCGGGGCTGCAAGCGGGCCGATGCTGGATGCACCCCCAGACCTGCTCTAGTATGAGCTTCCCCGCGTCTGTGCGAAAACGCCCATGGTCTTAATATCTTGTATATGTTACTTATGGTGAATCCAGTTGTTGTGCAAGTGATGCATACAATACTGACATAGAGTACCTGATTCAGAGTCTGTTGGGTTACAAAGTGAAAAGCAGGAAAATATGCACGTGGCTGTCAATGTCACCAGGTTGTTCATTTTTGCCTTTTGCTACGTTTTCTCATTATATTGATTTTGAACTCCTTAACATCCTGCCGGAGCATGGGCCATTTTAATCTTCACCTGGCAGGCAGTACTGAGATGGCTGTACCAAGCAAATGTATATAAGATATAGCTGGTGAATATCTGCTGCATACAGATCAGAGGGAGGACACATAATATGGCTGTCACCCTGTTAAGCAAAATCCGTTTCAACCAGGTTCATACATAAAATTGATAGTAAAATGTTCACTGACCTAAACGCTTTCTTACCTGCCGTTAATGTAGCCATTAATCTTTGATATCGAAAGGGCAGGCCAACAGGCTGAGTGCATATTCCTCCAGTCACGTAGGACATGCACAGAATTAAGACAGAGGTGCAAATGTCCAACACAACAGAATGGGATCCAGTATTTAGTCTAATGCTGATCCTAGCATGCACAGCTGTTCCCAAATCCTAACTTGTTCTAATAGTTTTATTTATGTATCATGCCTTGTATTCTTCCATGGAAAAGTAGTGAAAGGCATTAGATTTGTTTTACAAGTGTGCTGTGATCTGAACTTGGGTATTTGAGTTGCCTTGTTTTGCCTGGCTAGTACGACAGTTATTCTACAAGGGCCTGCAGACAGAGCTATAGTTTTTTTGGTATCTCTGGGCGTGTATTTTTGCACATGCATGCATGTTTGTGTTAAAGTTCAGATATGTAATAGATTCCTATCAGTAGGAGAAATGGGAGGGGGACCTAGAAAATACTGTTGCCTGAGTAACAAAATGCACGCTTTTTAGCAGCAACTTGATCTTTACTACATTGTATTGTGTGAATGCTAGAATATCAATTAAAGCAAATGTACACTGAATTTCAGACTACACAGAGTTATTACATTGGGGAATGTATCTATAGATAACTTTCAGGTGTTTTGCAGCCCCTCCTTTTCCTGTGCTTTTTTTTTTTTCTCCCCTTCTAAAAATATATTTTTTAATGACTCTGTTTTTTCCCTGCCAATCATCTAATCATTTAGTCCCCGTTTCTTTTCTTGTGGGGCTAAGCTGGCTTCCTCATTTTTGCAGTTCATCAATACAAAACTGATTTGAAGCTGAGCTGTATAATAATAAGCCTTTCAGCAGCCAGGCTTGACACTTGCCTTGTAATTAAGGCCTTGATGGTTGTGTTGATGGCAAATGAAAGAAAATGGCTTTGTTCTCAATTCCAGAGGCTTGATTGCTGGTTCTCGTTCTCACCTGAATTCGACCCATTCTGCATTGTGCACATGATTGCTGGAGTGTGAGTAATTGCAGCACTGGCAGATGACATTTTCATGAAGCACACTCTGTACTGCTCCAGAGGGAATTTACAGAATTTATAGCTGGGGAAGCTCATCAAACATGGATTTAGGAAATGCCTATGTGAAAAGTGGGAACCCACAACCAAATATCAGAGCTTTTCTTTTGACATTTGCTTTTACATAAAGGACTACTGCCTGCAACCTGTTTTACCTTCTGGTTAGCAACCTTTTTTGAGCTTGATTTTTGTGATTAAGAAGAGTTATTTAAGTTCATTAGGGCCAAATTCCTGTCATGTTTTCCTTGATTTCTCTCTTTGGACTGAAGGATGAGGAGTGGGGGGAAAGGGGGGGGGATTTTGCTTCTACTATAATGTCTGTACAGATGTACCTGTTTAAAGGGTGATGATTGTTGCTTTTATGAGACCTTTTGCTTAAATGGAAGCTGAGCATTTTAAACTAGGTTAAAATAAAATAGGTTTATTTTCTCTACCTTTTTTCTGGCAGCGTTTTGTAGAGTGCATAACCCCTTTTGTCTATATTTAAAATAAAAATAGACTTTTTGTTAAAGGACTTAAACACTATACAGTATATAATTTAAACACATCCTACAGATTATAATTTATAATATAGATCTGCTGAAGACAGCAGAACAGAAAATACTTGCTCTCTCAAGAAGCACTGATCTATTAGCTCTACCTTGAATGCTTTCTCATATGTAGTCAATTTGTACTGCATGCTAGGGGCTTATAACATACATGTAAAGCATGCTCTGATATGTATGATTTCCTCTATCCCTTCCCTCCATTACCTCTTCCTTCTCCTTCATGCTTGGAAGTTTGTCAACCTACTTCTCGCTCATCACCTTGCTGTACGAGTCCCTGTATGACTTGAGTCCCCTTCTCTCCTTTCATAGGATAGCACTGAGAACTACCTGTAGACTGTTGTGTTTGCATCTTTTCCCAGCAGTTGAACAACCAGCCCCCTCCCTCCAAAAGCCCCTGAATGAACAAAAGAAATTACGCAATTGTTCTGACCTTTTTAAAATCACAAGCTTTTTAGGCCCTGTCACCTAGTTTGGGATTTGAAGGCTTGCAGCCACTGTGACTCAGACATCTTTTTATACCTCTCTCTGTCTGGCCAGGGAAAAAGCCCTAAATGCCAAGATCCCCTGAGGCTTCCTAATCAGGGCAAATAGGGTGTCACTGTCTTCTCTTCTTTGTGTTTGGTGTTATTGAGATGTCTTGCACTGCTGCATGATTAAGCTTTTCTGTTGGGTTTATTGATTTGTCACTGGGAAAATTTAAGAAAGAGCATATTTTGGGTGTCTGTAATAAATATTCTTTGCTCCGGTAATAGTGCTGATTATTGTATGTATGTGGCCAAAATCAGAGGTCTCATTTGACTTTGTTAAAATGCCCATTGCTCTAGATGGAGGTTGGCTTTGCCTCATTTCAGTCATAGATTTGTATATCAATACTAATAAATGGTAACAGGAAGAGGATCAATCTAAACTACTGACAGTGGTGCTAATTTAATATATTATAGTCCCCAGGTAATACTGTTAGCATGATGAGAGGACACTTTGAAAGGATCTCAGAATTTATGGGCTCTTTCCTGCTCCCATTCACGTCAGTAGGAATATTGCCACTGATTTCAAGGGGAAGCGTACAGAGCCCATTTTAAGTACCTCTTGTCATTCGTTACTAGTCACAGAGATCTCACTTCACTTCCAGGGGTCAATGAATGGCTCTGGCCAGGCAGCAACCCCTTTTCACACAGTAACTAACCCCTGTACTCTATGTTGATTGCCTTACCAGCCTGAGGAGGGCTGTGTAAATGCATCCTAATTTATTTATTATTTTGAAAACCTTCTATGCTTGGCACTCTGATTATGTCTGAGATCCGTTCTTTAAGGTTTGACCAAGTTAGCTATGTTCTCCTGGGACGAAGCAGCTAACCACGTGCAGCGTTGGGACCTTCACTGTTGAGGTGTTGTGAGTCAATGGGGTACCCGCTAGTGAAATGACAAAACGAGGGGGGGGGGGACTTCATAAATCCCTGCTCCTTGCCTGTTCACCCAGCTTGTGGGAAATTCAAAGATTGGTTCCATCTTCAGTTTCAGCAACACCTCCCCTGTCACATTGCAACAACAGCCATGCTGCCCCCATAAAGATGTCAGAAAGCTGAACTTAACAAGGGGGTTGTCTGCAGACTCCCCAAATCAGTGGAAACATGCCCTTTCTGTTTGCCTTAAATTTGAACCCATAACATCTCTCGAGCTGGAGCATAAATGTGTTTTGGAATGTTCTACAAAGCCTTGGCTGTTTGCACGATCTTCTCCATAATAACTAAACGGCAACAAAAGGAGCAGTAGCTAGAAGCTGCTGAACTTGGGTGAGGTGAATCTGTCTGTCTGCTTGCAATCGTGCCAATGTGACAGAGCTGGTGTGTTTTGTTGTTGTTGGCACCTGTCTGCTGGAAATCACAACCCATTTTTTTCTTATGATTTTTAAAACAGTCATAAAAAATAAATAAAGAGGTGATCAAATGAATCCTTGCAAATAAAGGTGCCGAGCACTATATTTGTTTTTTAAAGTCACAGTGAGCTTGTCCTGCCCAGTATGACTATATTCATTGTAATCCTTAGTATTCTCCAAATACGTTATGGGAACAAATGTCAGTGGTTCACTCCCACTGCCTCAATTGGTGTGTGGTCACATGGTATTGTTTATGCTGTGATTGATTGGATGATTTAAATGTTTTGAATGAGGAACAGCAAATAACCAGTGAATTCAGGTTTTCATTCAGATAACAGCTGTGCAGCTATTCTTGCAAGTATATCCGTGTACACAAATGTTCATGAATAACAAATAAAAAGGGGTACAAGTGTGGTTGAACAGAATGTTTGAGAGCATCATTTTTGCTATAGGACCAAATTTACGTTTCTACTAATATTTACTCCGATAAAGTTTGGAACATTATATGTGAATTACTAAAGCAGAGTTTACATTTCCAGTGTAATATTGTAACATTCACTTGGTGATTTTTATGAGCTGTAAGCTTTTCATGTAGCCTGTTGTCAGGGATCTATGTTCACAATGTTTTCCCCATTGATGGCAATGGGGAAAATGCAGTGAACGTGGGTCTCTGCACATAGCTTATATATGTAGGTCTATGTTCGGTCTAACTAGCAGTTTTGCAGTATGGGTAAAATAAGTGTTACTACAGCATGAGTTTAACTGTGCATTCCTTTACTGTGTGAATTCAGATTAATAAATTCAGTATTGAAGTCTCTAACCTTCCCTTTTTAGGGAAGGTTATTGAGCGGGCAGTGGCGCTCCAGCTCCAGGGTCATCTAGATAATATCGGGCTCCTTGACCCGTTTCAATCTGGGTTCCGCCCCGGCTATGGCACCGAGACGGCGTTGGTGGCCTTGGTGGACGACCTCCGCCGGGAGATGGATGCGGGATGTTCGACATTTCTCATCCTGCTCGATCTCTCGGCCGCTTTTGACACCGTGGACCATGGGCTGCTGTTGAGACGACTGCGTGACCGGGGGGGTCTGGACGGAACTGTTCTTGAATGGTTCCGTTCATTCCTCTCGGGGAGGAGCCAACGGGTGGTGTTGGGGGAAGAAACATCGAGCCCCCGCGCCTTACCGTGTGGCGTTCCGCAGGGATCGATCTTGTCTCCATTATTATTTAACATCTATATGCAGCCCTTGGGGGAGGTCGTGAGAGGGTTCGGGGTGCGGTGTCACCAGTATGCTGATGATACTCAGCTGTACCTCTCGTTTTCTACCGACCCAGACCCTGCTGTCTCGGTGCTATCCCAATGTTTGGAGGCCGTGGCGGATTGGATGCGACAGAGCAGACTGAAACTCAACCCAGATAAGACGGAGGTAATGGTGGTGGGGAGGGCGAAGGGGGTGGTGGCCCCCCTGATTGGGGGGGTTTGCCCCCCTGTAGCTCAGCAGGTCCGGAGTCTGGGGGTCATTTTGGACGCAGGCCTGCGGCTGGAGCAGCAGGTGGAGGCAGCCGCGAAGGCTGCCTTCCGCCAGCTTTATCTGGTACGTAGGCTGCGTCCGTATGTCTCTGGCCCGGACCTGGCCTCCCTCATCCATGCCTTCGTCACCTCGCGACTCGACTACTGTAACGCGCTCTACGTGGGGCTTCCCTTGTTCCTGGCCCGGAGGCTGCAGCTGGTGCAGAATGCGGCGGCCCGTCTTCTTACGGGGACGGGTCGCCGGGAGCACATTACACCGGTGCTCCGAGCGCTGCACTGGCTGCCGATAGTGTGCCGGGCCAGGTTCAAGGTCCTAGTAATGATCTATAAAGCCCTATACGGCCTTGGCCCCTCTTACCTTAGGGACCGCCTCGCCCTTCGCGCCCCGGAACGACTCCTGCGGTCTGCCGGGGGTGCCCTCCTGGAGGTCCCCCGTGTTAAGCGGGGGGCCACGATGGAGCGGGCATTCTCGGTGGTAGGGCCGCGGCTGTGGAACTCCCTTCCGGAGGAAGCTCGCCTGGCCCCAAGCCTTTTGACCTTTCGGCGGAACTGTAAGACCTGGCTGTTTGCCCAGGCCTTTGGGAGGGAGGGGGGGGGTGATTTTTAATCCCCCACCTGTTTTATTTATTTTTATATACCACCAGCTTTATTGATTTGTTTTATGGTTGTATTTTAAATTTTTAAATGTTTTTATTGTTGTAAACCGCCCCGAGCTGCTGTGCAGGATGGGGCGGTATAGAAATCTAATAAATGAAAAAATGAATGAATGAAGTAGAAGAGATCGTTCTGCATTAATCTGAGGCACAGTCTACTTTAGTCACTCAGGTTTGCAGCTTTTGCGTGCTCTTGGATCCACTGCTACACCTGGATTAGTAGGTTGCTGTGGTGGCCAGGAGTGCTTTTCACCAACTTCATCTGAAGAGAAGGCTGCAAACTTTTTCATCCGATTCAGACTTGGCCACCGTCATCCATGCCTTTGTAACCTTGAGGCTAGACTACTGCAATATGCTGTACGTGGGGCTGCCCTTGATGACTGTCTGGAAGTCGCAGTTGGTGCAGAACGCGGTGGTCCATCTTCTATTGGGGCGAGTTGCTGGGAGCACATTGTGACCTATAAATCCCTAAATGGCCTGGGTCCCAAATATCTGCAGGACTGCCTCCTCCCTCCTGTCCTGTTGCATACTCTGAGGACATCAGAGCACCCCCTCTTGCAGGTACCATCTGCCTGTAAAATTTCGACAGTTAGAGCATGCAGAGGTGTTCTTGGTGGCTGCCACACAATTATGGAAGTTTGTGTAAACTTTTGAAGTTTGTGTAAGCCTGAGCCTGGTCATCTTCCGTAAGCGATGCAAGACTTTTATTTGGCCAGACATTTGTCAGGTAGAGAGAGAGAGGGTTGGGTGGAGGAGGATAGGGGAAGGGTTGGGAGGGGTTAAGAGGACTCTTTAGATATTTTTATTGACTGTAAACTGCCCTGACCCTTAATGGGAAGGGTGGTGTATAAATTTAAAGAAATAAAATTTGCCTATTGGCACTGGGATCTATAGTATAGTGTTTGGAATATTCATGCAAAATATTCATGCTCTTGGGGAATTACCCTCTGATCTTGATGACTGTTCGCTCAGTGACCTCGTTGCTCTTTGGAACACCTTGCTGACTGAGGCCATCGACTGAATGGTTCCTAGGTGTCCACTCCCGAAGCATCGGCACTGCAGGCCTCCTTGGTTTATGGAGGTTTACGACAGATTGTGGCATAGTTAGTTTAAAAACCTATGCCGTGGCTTTGCGGGCAGCAAAGAATGGGTTCTTTTCTGCTCTCATAGCAGCTGCTATGAGTCATGTCGAACTGAACTTTTCCGGTTGGTGAGGGGCTGGTTAGTCTGGCCTCCCTCCGCCTGGAACTGGAATTTTCTAGTGCCCGCTCTGACATGTTTGTTGATTACTTTGCAGGTAAAATCGCTCGTATTCATCACAATGTCGGTTCCGCACTTGCTACAGTAGGAGAACCAGAGGCTATGGAAGCCCCGTCTTGTCCAGTTTTGTGGGATCAGTTTCAGTGGGTGTTGCCCGCTGATGCACAGGATGCTCTTGGGGTGGTTAGAGCCACCTCTTGTGAACTGGAGCCGTGCCTGTCCTGCCTGGTTAAGGCTAGCCAGGAGACGCTGGGGCCGTTGCTGACGGCAGGTTGTCAATGCCTCCTTTCGGGAGGGCAGAGTGCCTGGCTGTCTCAAAGAGGTGGTGGTGCAGCCTCAGCTGGCGAGGGAGTGATGGTTTCTTGAGCAATTGGAAAGTATCTAACCTTCCATTTTTAGGGAAGGCTACTGAGCAGGTTGTGGCTCGACAGCTGCAGGAGCATCTGGACTGCATCAGTTTTCTGGATCCCTTGCAGTCGGGCTTTCGCCTGGGTTATGGCACTGAGACGGAGCTTGTGGCCGTGGTCGTCGACCTTTACCATGAATTGGATCAGGGCTGGTCGACCCTTTTGATCCTGTTAGATCTGTCAGCTGCTTTTCACACTGTTGATCACAAGATGCTGGTGACTCACTTGCAGGACTGAGCTGAGGTGGGCGGAACTGTTCTTGAATGGTTCCATTCCTTCCTGGCTGGGAAAACTCATCAGGTGGTACTGTGGGAGTGTTGTTCGTGTGGAGTCCCACAAGGTTCTATTCTGTCCTCTCTCCTGTTCAGTGTGTACATGCAGCTACTGGGTGAGGTGGTGAGGGGGTTTGGTGTGCGGTGTCATGAATATGCTGTTGATGCCCAACTGTACCTCTCTTTTTCATCTGAACAAGACCCGCCAGTCCTGGTTCTTACTTGGTGTCTGGCGGCTGTGGGGGACTGGATGAGGGTGAGCAGTCTGAAGCTGAATCCCAACAAGATGGCGGTGATGTTGGTGGGGAGGGGGTTGGAGTTGGCCCCCTTGATGGGGTTTGCACCCCACTGGTCCCTCAGGTTTGGAGTCTTGGAGTGCTCCTCAATTCCCAGCTTTGCCTGGATGCCCAGATGTGGGCTGTGGTGAGAAGCGCCTTTTTCCAAGTACGTCTGATGCATCGACTTCGGCCATACGTCTTGAACTCTGACCTTGCCACTATCCTCCATGCTTTCATCACCTCAGGACTGAAATACTGTGATATGCTGTACATGGGGCTATCCATGATTATGATTTGGAGGCTGCAGCTGGTGTAGAATTTATTTTATTTATTTATTTAATTTTCCAAATTTATACCCCGCCCCTCCTGCAACGCAGCTCGGGGCGGCTTCCAACAATAAAACAATAAAATACAATAAAATTCATTTAAAACAATCAAATATTAAATATTAAATATAAAACAGGGCTAGACAGGTAAAATAAATGGGTAGGGGACTAAAATCCTCCCTCCCCACCCTCCCTCCCAAAGGCCTGGGCAAACAGCCAGGTCTTACAGTTCCGCCGAAATGTTAAAAGGCTTGGGGCCAGGCGAGCTTCCTCCGGAAGGGAGTTCCACAGCCGCGGTCCCACCACCGAGAATGCCCTCTCCATCGTGGCCCCCCGTTTGACACGGGGGACCTCCAGGAGGGCACCCCCGGCAGACCGCAGGAGCCGCTCTGGGGCGCGAAGGGCGAGGCGGTCCCTAAGGTATGAGGGGCCAAGACCGTATAGGGCTTTATAGATCATCACTAGGACCTTGAACTTGGCCCGGCACACTATCGGCAGCCAGTGCAGAGCTCGGAGCACCGGTGTAATGTGCTCCCGGCGACCCGTCCCCGTAAGAAGACGAGCCGCCGCATTCTGCACCAGCTGCAGCCTCCGAGCCAAGAACAAGGGAAGCCCCACGTAGAGCGCGTTGCAGTAGTCGAGCCTCGAGGTGACAAAGGCATGGATGAGGGAGGCCAGGTCCGGGCCAGAGACATACGGACGCAGCCTACGCACAAGATAAAGCTGGCGGAAGGCAGCCTTAGCGACTGCCTCCACCTGCCGCTCCAGACGCAGGTCTGCGTCCAATACTACCCCCAGACTCCGAACCTGCTGAGCTACAGGAGGGCGAACCCCCCCAACTAGGGGGGCCACCACCCCCTTCGCCCTCCCCACCACCATCACCTCCGTCTTATCTGGGTTGAGCTTCAGTCTGCTCAGCCGCATCCAATCCGCCACGGCCTCCAAACATTGGGATAGCAACGAGATAGCAGGGTCTGGGTCAGTAGAAAAGGAGAGGTACAGCTGAGTATCATCAGCATACTGGTGACAACGCACCCCGAACCCTCTCACGACCTCCCCCAAGGGCTGCATATAGATATTAAACAACAGCGGAGACAAGATCGATCCCTGCGGAACGCCACACGGTAAAGCGCGGGGGCACGATGTTTCCTCCCCCAGCACCACCCGTTGGCTCCTCCCCGAGAGGAATGAGCGGAACCATTCAAGAACGGTCCCGCCCAGACCCCCCAGGTCACGCAGCCGTCTCAGCAGCAGCCCATGGTCCACGGTGTCAAAAGCGGCCGAGAGATCTAGCAGGATGAGAAATGTCGAACATCCTGCATCCATCTCCCGGCGGAGGTCGTCTACCAAGGCCACCAACGCCGTCTCGGTGCCATAGCCGGGGCGGAACCCAGATTGAAAAGGGTCAAGGAGCCCGATGTTATCCAGATGAACCTGGAGCTGGAGCGCCACTGCCCGCTCAATAACCTTCCCTAAAAAGGGAAGGTTAGAGACAGGTCGGTAGCTGGCGAGCGCGTCTACGTCCAACGATGGTTTCTTCAGCAGGGGGCGCACCACAGCCTCTTTAAGGCAAGGCGGCAACCTCCCCTGCCGAAAGGACGCATTCACTACCCTCGCCAGCACCGTCCCCAACGTCTCCCCGGAAGCTTTTATTAACCAGGACGGGCACGGATCCAGTTGACAACACGTGGCCCTCACAGACCCCAGGACATCCACCACATCGGCCGGCGTCACTTCCCGAAACTCTCCCCACAAAGATGGACCAGACGGGCCCTCCGCCCCCCCGCGCTCTTCCCCTACTGCCATCAACCCAGCGTCAAAGTCGGTCTGAATCCGAGCAATCTTGTCTGCGAAGTAGGTGACAAACTCCTCACAGCGGGCCCGGGACAAGTCCCCATCCAGGCGGAGGGAGGCCGGACTAACCAGCCCCCGCACCACCCGAAACAGCTCCGCCGGACGCGACTTCGCAGACGCTATGAGGACCGCAAGGAACTCCTTCCTCGCCGTCCTCACAGCCTCAACATAGGACCACAAATGGGCCCTATGGAGAAGACGATCGGAGTCAGATCGAGTCCGAATGCAGCAGCCCATCTCCTCATGGAGATGGGTCGCCATTATCAGATTACACCAGTTCTCCGTTCTTTGCACTGGCTGCCTATAGTGTTCTGGGCACAATTCACGGTGTTGGTATTTACCTATAAAGCCCTATACGATTGAGGCCCTACCTATCTGTGGGACTGCCTCACTCCCCGGGCTCTAGATTGACCCTTGCGGTCAACTGGGAGCACCCTTCTTGAAGTCCCCCGAATATCTCGCTGGGCAGCTTTGTAGAGGGCGTTCTCAGTGGCCACACCAAGGCTGTAGAACTCCCTCCCTGCAGAGGTCTGTGTGGTCCCGGACCTCTACTCCTTTTGATGGTTATGCAAGACTTGACTCTTCTGCCGGGCTTTTGGTGGGGGAGATGGCTAAGGGGTGGAGGATTGGAGGATGGGGTTTTATCTCCACCATGCAGAGTTTTACATTTTATTTTTTATGTTTTAAATTATGAATTGTGAGTTGCCCTGAGCTGCTGACAGCAGGAGAGCGAGGAATACATAATTTGTAAATAAATAAATAAATAAAAATAGTTTTTTTTCTGACATTACAGTTCCAAAGTCCATTCTCATTGGAGTTAATTGTAGCATGTCATTTTTTTTCCCTGTTCAAAGACAGCAAGAACTTTCAACCATAAATTGGTGGCAGCCTGTGTGTGCGTGTGCAAATAATATTCGGTGTCCAAGGATCTTCCCTAGCATGGCTTTTCTTGTCTTCTTTTTCTCTAGCACACTGTCCCTCTGCTGTTCTGGTAGCAATAATAATCAGCCTAACAAGAAAGTGTACAAGAACAGATTTTAGACTTGTATGTGTAAAACCACTCTTGTCCTACGGAGCTTGATTGCTCAAAGGAAATGGTTGGTGTTATGTTTCTTAGACACACAAATATAAGAAATCCCATTTGATGCTGAGGTCTTAGGACTATTAATCAAATATGTCATATGTATCCTAGTTTCCAGATAATATCAGGATACGTACTTTTAGAAAATGTATTAACTAATAATAATATATGTGCCCAGACTGTCATCTATGTTAGGATTAGATAATATGTTACTTAGAGCACGGATAAAGGATAAAATTATGAGACCTTTGAGATTAATGGACATTTATCTGTTGACTTTGATGGGGCCAGAATTTTCCCCTATGTATTTGTTGTCTCCGTTTTGTACCATAGTGAGAATACCATTGCTAATCCTGTAACTACTTCTGGTACTATTTGCTGCTTATTTGGTAGGACTGTAGGTTTGGGCTGTGTTTGAAATATTGTATGGCAAATAACTTATTATTTGGGTTGATATGGCAAAAAAACTCCTATAAAATCCAGCTGTGGTGATCCAACATGAAATTCTGTGTGGGAGACATACATGTATGTATCTCAGGTCAGTAAGTACTTAAAATTTTCATTTAAGGAGAAATTTCATTTTATTTGGCTGTCACTCAGTGCTTAATACATATTGCAAATGCAGTAGCCAGAATCTGGCATCTTTTAGTGACTTCAGTAGTGCAGGTCCACTGGCCACATTTTGCATTTCATTGAGTGCAAAGATTTTCATCATAGTACTGCAAAATGATAGCTCCTCTAACTCCCTTAAAGGCTTTAATGCTACTCTGTGTGGCAGTAGCTTTTCTAAAGCTCCTGTCACTATGCCATCTTGACTTCAAAAAACATCACCAGGTGCGAGTCCTCCGTTTTGTTTTTAGGTTTTATAGCTGGCTTGTCTCCTTGATAACTCTGCTCATAGGCATAAACTTCGTAGACCCCACCACCACCACCACCTTACTTTCACTGACCCTTCCCACCCACCCCCATTCATTTTCGAATATTCAGGCTAATAAATGCTTAGAGTCAGAATTTTGTTTAAAAAGTCATTAAATCCCCCTTCCCCCCCTAAAATTTGCAAAACTGTACGCCTATGGCTCGGCCTGTTTTTCTTCTGTTCAGGCTCTTTGGGCACTGCTGTGTTGAAGTGTCCACAACAAACCCGCGAGCTAATGTTCAAACATTTGGAAATGCTTCCAAAATAAAGAAACTCTAAAAGCATTTTAAAAGAATTGTAAGTAGCAAGAAATTAGTTTTGAGATAAGTAGCAAAATTCTGACCAGTCTTGTCAGGTTGAAGGGGTTCCCGAACTCCATTTCTCTCAGTGCGCACATGCAGGAGTAGTGTAGTTAATGAACCTTGTCCTGCTGTGTGTGTGTGTAGGGGGGAGAGAGCTGCCTTAGCAACATTTTGAAGCCTATAGATATACGCTATAGGCATGCTGCTTCTCTTTGCAGCAAGTGGTAATGGTAGTACATGGGAGTGCTGCACAGTTCTTTCCCTCCCTCTCTAGCTATGTTGACTTCCGCAGGCAAGAAGAGGGTGGCGCTGACTCATTGAGGATCCTAAACAGAAATATATTGGGGTCCCTTCTCCTCCTCCTCCTCCTCCTCCTCCAGTGTGTTGCTGCACACAGTGCCTCCCAGGGAAGCCACCCATTCTGTACAGTGTTCAAGAGGCACATCTCCCTCGTTGAGCAAGACAGGCCACGAGGGGGCAGCTGTATGAGGCCCCAGGCAGTTCCTTAAATTGCTTAAGCCTAGCACCACCGCTGGGCATGTCAGAAGGCTCAGAATGATCCATTCAGCTACAACGTCCCTGAACCTGCTTCCTCTTCCCTTCATGCCTCATGTTCAGAAGGGTAGGACCTCTTCCATAGTTTGAGAAAAGCATGCAAACTCTGCAGCCCCACCTCCCAAAAACTCATATTCGTGCCAGTTACATTACTACCTCATTAAATTTAATTCCTTGTTTGATTCTTTGTACCATTAATCATACCTAAGCAGGAAAACATGTCACCTAGTACATACAAGGACACTCACACGTAGTCTGCCTTCATTGTTGATAATCTGAAAATTTCAGAGGGCACTAAATGTCACTTTGGGATATTTCGTTCCCAGATAAAGGGCAATCCCTGTGTTAGCTCATTCCAGCTCAGCTTTCTTGCCTCTTCTAGCTGAGTTTTTTTTTTTTGTGTCTAGCTTATGACTTTTTAATTGATGCCTATGCTGAAACATAAATTTGCTTCAACATGTGATTGGCAGTAGCACAATTTATTCATGGTCAAGTTTCCCTAAACCAAGTGGAAATACTAATTGGTATGTATGTTCATTTACAAATTATAAGTGCACTGAGGAATGGCCCTTCTATTCAGTGGAAAAGGTGCCATTTCTTCTCTTTAAATTAAATCTCATTTACATAGATTTTTAAAAAAATAAAAACAAATAGTATTTTGCAAGAGGATTCCAACTATTGAATCAATTAAATAAAAACAGCATAAGGCTGACAAGGAGTTATAGCATTTTTATGGTTATTTCGAGAAATGGAGTCTTTGAGCCTGATCTTGAGCCAACTGAAATCTGGGACAAAGAGTGGTTATCACACAAGACGGAGCCCCACGTTGGTTGCCCCCATTGCCCCAGATGTACCAGCTCATGTGAAGGACGGCTGCCAGATGTTTTCCCTGGGTTGGGCTGGGGCAGCTCCACACAGCGTCCTCCCCAGAAATGAGGCCCAAGCCGGGGCAACGGGCTCCCACGGGGTGCCTCCCATGTGAAAAGCCCCCAGGAGCTCTGCCCACATAAGGTCCGCCAGCACTAGGGAAGAGGCTGTGGTGCCAGGAAGGCTTGGGCCTCTGGAGGAAGCAGCTGCCGCAACTGCCTATCAGTGCTTGGAGTGGACCCTAGGGAGGCGGAACAGCAGTTGCAGCAGTGGAAGGAACCCTGGGGAGGAGAAAATGGAGGTTTTGCCCTCCGAATCCAGCCCTGACTCCTTGCACTTCCCCCAGAGCGATTGGAGGAAGGGGGCCAATTGAAACCCTGGGCACTGCTAATTGTGCCCTGTCCGTGATTCTGCAGGGCTTTAGAAAGGAGAGGGTGATATCCTGGGGGAGTGTCGGCTCCTTCTCCTCCCCAGAGTCCACTCCAACTGGTGGCTGGCCAGGGAGCATACTCTCCAGTCAGCTCCACCAGCTGACCGGTGGTGGTGGCTGCTCCTCCAAGGGCTCAAACCTGCCACTTTGTGATAGGCTTCCTGGGCTGAACTGGCGCAGGGGAAAGGGTGGTAGCTGCTAGTCCACCCGCGGGACCGATGTGTGGGTCTGCCTGTTTGAAAGGCTCTCTAGTCTGTTCCTGTGGGTGGCTGCTGTTTGGGTCCCTATGGGGCCACCGTGGTGGCCCCCCTGCCTATGTGAAAGCCCCCTAAATTCCCATTGATTTTAGTCAGAACTGGGTTGGGTCCATCATTTTTTATTTTCTGTGGGCTTAATAATCAATGAGATAGGATTTCAACCGCCATAAATTTAGGTTAAGCTGTGATCTGCTAAAGTCTGCTGATAATTGCAAGTGTCCTGTGCATATTAATACTCTATTGGTTCTTTTTTAATTATCTAACTCACTGGAAATGGTTGCAATTGCTTCACCTTCCTCGTCATAACTATTAAGCGAGGCTGTGAATGAAAATTACTACAATAAACAATCCAAGTGGCCACTGCAGCTGGATAGAAAACAGCCATGCAATGCTATTAATACACAGCAAGGATCCACACGAGAGCTGTATGCTACTGAACATGTTCCTGTGATTCTCTTATACTCATCAGCTTCCTTCCCTCTTTTTTGTGAGGGGAAAACTGTAAATGGTATTGGCCTTAAGAGGATTAACTCTTTATTATTGGGACTTTTTGTGGGAAATTTTCTGGCCACCGCAAGCCCTTAACTTTTGGTCACTGCTACCAAACCTCTTGATATTTGTCCATATTTAGTGATTTAGCACTCTTGATTAAGTGCAGTCATTACAACACATCACACATGCCACTTACTCTGTTCTTAAACAAGAATTGCTCAGAAAATAGGTAATATTGGCAGACGTCGTAACCCCTAGGATATATTTTACTCTTATGTGTAACCCATGCTTTTACTTTCGGAGAAAGAACTAATTTCACAGTTTCTTAGGTCAGTGGTATAAGGAGTATCTTTATTCAGGACTGAAATCAATTAGTAAAGCTGCTATTTAAAAGAAAATATAGGACAAATTTGAAAAATAGAAGGCTGAGTGTCATGCAGAACGTATATACAGCAAAAAAGAGTCTTGATACTTGATTGCCACACATAGCTGTAGTAATTGCACATGCAAATGTAAACAGGCCCTTGGATATCAGGTTTTGTAAATGCACAGCCAAGCATGCATGGCAGAAACCAGTGTTATCAGCATCCATAGGTTCATGGGAACCAAACTTAACAATGCCTTTATTTTAGAGGCATTAAGCAATCAAAGCTCCTAATATTTTCAACAGGAGTTGTGGCAGCTTCCTCGCTTTAAAAATAAGGCCACAGGTATTTTAAAATGGGGGTGGAGGATTTTTTTGGTGTTTTTAAACCAAGCCATTAATTCTATCCTACAACTCAGATTAGAATGCTTTACATTTTCAATGGGGAAAGGTTAATGTTTTTACCCTGATGCAAGGAAGACCGTTTTCTGAAATGCAGGGAATGGATGCCTACGTGTGAGTGGGTAGAGGGTGGGGAGGGACACAGAGAGAGAGAATAGTCATACGTTAAATTTTTCTGCAGAAGTCAAAGTTTAGTCGTCTGCTTTCTGCTTGAGTTGTCAGTGGTAATGAATAATGTATGTCATAGGGGGGTTGCCTCTACACTGCTGTAGTTACAGTCACTAGCCTTGGTGCTGAAGCAGAGGCACCACAGAAAGGGAAATTAATTCAGAGTGTACATTCTGTAATGCCTAATCAAAAGTTTTGGGTGAAAAAATATGCATTCACTGTGTAAAGAAAAATAGTAAAGCAGGTGATCCAAGCCATTTTACCAAGATCCAATATCACACTTATTGTGTAAATAATAATATTTTTTTTCTACCATTTTGAAGTTAAATGGCACACAATTTGGCATTTTCAGCATAAAAATGCATGAGTATTGAGTAAAACTAAGTATCCACATTGGGTCACATCTAGCATGCCTGCTTCAGCACAAACTCTCATTGACTTCAGTGAAAGTTTGACTGAGTAAAGTCATCTTCTAAATGTTCCTCAGCATGCTAAAACCTGTTTGTTTGTTTTAGTAAAGGCAAGTGCTGATATCGATTAACTTTACTAAAAAAATTTAACGTGTCTTCAGGTAAAAACAGATGTGACTTTGTCTTGCTGTGGCCTGCTTTGGCCCCCTGCCCTGGTCCCTGCTGGCACATGTAAATATGCACCTCTAAAGTTTGGCCTGAGATTGCCCTGGGGAAAGTTGACGGGTAGCCCAGCCTGTGACCTTGGCAAGTCTTCGAGGTCACAATCTGGGCTAAGGTCGCCCATTCAGGCCACAGTGGGGTAGCATGTCTGTTTGGGTCATACTTACCTATTCTGGGCCGAGGACCACCATGGCTGTGTGCCATGGCTGCACGTCATTGGCCGCCATGGCTGTCTGTCATGGCGGGGTACTGGGAGCAGGGTGCAGGCGGAGGTGTCTGCCTGCACATATGTTGTGCTCTCTGTCCTACCTGGACTATGCGGGTGGCAGGATGCGAGCATGACAGTTCGATGTCCCGACCCAGGGAGAGGCAGCTGCTGTTTCTCGCCCAGACCAGGGAGCCACCACAATGGCAGAACGTCTGATTTTTTTACCCTTAGTCTGTTGATCTGTTTAAGAAAACACAGCTAGGGTGAATTTCCTACCAAAAAATGGCATCCTGTAAAATCCTGGGAATTAAGAATTTGCAACTTTTGTGAATAAAGCCTTGCTGTCATTATTACACACAGCACTACTCATCTGAGCATTGCAAAGATTCAGGGTATTGGGCCAAGCCTTTGAACTGTAATTGTACGTTCAAAGCCAGTGTTAAATGATGACCCTTTTGTGAACTGAGTCTTCCTTTCCCTTGAGGGAAATTTCAGAACACTGCAATTTATACTCATTTGTTGTTTTTTAATATATAAGAAACTTTCTTTCTTTCTTTCTTTCTCTCTCTCTTTCTTTCTGCATATATCTTATAAGGGAACTACTAAAGTACATTTTTACTGTATTTTATGTGCAAACCATTTAATAGGAAACTATTTTATCTTATTTCTATTCCCATATTTTAATCTTTTGGAATTATTCCTTTATTGAGAAGTAACATATAAGAAGTGTAGGATGGTATCTTTTAGAGGATTTATGGTAATGCTGCTGAATTTAGCTGATCATAAACAGCATGGGGAGCCCCTAAGGGTCTCTTCATTTTCCTGACACACTCCACTGCTGCCCCATTAACACTTCGTCTGTTATTGCCATATACTCAATTTAATGAGTATCTTTGAAATTGGAGCTCTACATAAGAAACAATAGCAAAAACAACTGAGCATCTACTGTAGCTTTTAGCACAGTTTCTAAGTCCCCGTCACAATTGCTTTTTGTTTTTGTTTTTGTTTTTTTAATGGGAAAATGTAGATGTTTATTTTAATCTTTGGTAATATTTCATTATATCATGACGTTTTCTTTAATTACGGTAGACAGTAATCCCAAACACTGAGTAATGACTCTTTGAACTTGACACTGTATCTGCTTTATAGGTTTGTGTATATATATACTGAGCAGATGCTTGGTAAGATACAGTATTTCCCTACCTGGTCTTATTAATATGGAATATTCAATGAAAATGAAAACTAGTATTGATAGGCTTGCACTAGCACAGCAGAATACTATTTTGATGGTAGGGAAACATTTAAACAGCGGTGTGAGTCAGATCTCTTATCCTGGTTGAATCAAGTTACTCTTGTTTGCAATCTGTATCTATCCCAGCAACCGTATAGTACCCAGTTAATTTATAAAACTACATTATCCTAAATGCTTGCACAAACCAGGGTAAATTAATGATATCCTAAACAATGAAGTATATCCAATGTCCGCTAAAGGGCTGAAGCCAACGTAATTATATAACACAGAGTTTCATCATAGGGTTTAAATCCAACATTTAAATTTTATACCAGTTACAGTTACTAATTGATTAGCCACCTCGGTAAAATACAGCTGGAGTCATCTTAGACCTCCTGACTTCTCCAGTCAGTGCCCAGAAAGAGGCTTGAATAACTGAGTAAATGTGTAGGCCATTTTTATTTCAGTAAAGTTGCATGTATCCAATATTAAAATGAGTTTAATTGTATATGAATGCATGATAAAGCTTTGTTTTAAGGATAAGGAAACTCAAGAGATTCTATGCTTATTTTTAAAAATACACCTAGCTAACTCGTCTAACAAAGGAATTGTATTATTATAATAATAATTATTATTATTTATTTTATATCTTTTAGAAAATGAATCTGGAGGAAAACTGGTGAATCCAAAACAGTGGACCTTCCAACATCTGACAGGCTCGGAGAGTAGAGTCTGGACCAAAGAGCAATTATCCCACCAAACGATTTCAGGTACAATTGACCTAAATATAGCACTCTCTTGAGATTATTGACAAGAGTTCATTTCCTGTAGTGCTTTTCCCATTTGCTTCTCCTGGTAACCACTGTGATCTTATCTGCTTGGTGCTTCATGACTTTGGAGATGCAGTTAAGAGTTCTGGTGTGCATTCTCTTTTAGCAGACAATTCATATTATAAAGAGCCATTTGCAGATAAATTAGATAGTGTGTATATTGTTCTCCCTCCTGAAAGTTATGCAGAGCAGGAAGGAACGTCTTAATCCTTGTGGATGTTGATTCAGTGGAGTTCTCTGAATACAAAATTTAAAGCTGTGCTGCATATTTCGCCCCCCTGACCACTTTCGTTCGTTCTTTTATTTAACTGAAGAGTCAGCTTGCAGGAAGGAATATTTAGTACAGGGATGGTTCAGGAATTTCATGCAGTTCAAGTGCGGCTTTGGCCTGATCCTGATCCAGGATCATATCGGTGGTTCTGTGTTTTTACTTCATTGCACCTGATTCTCAGCAACTGGATCACAACTTTTCCTCAATATCTCAGAAGCCAGGGCCACAGAGCTCTGGCCGCACCAGCCAATCACAAAGCAAGAGAGGTGGAGAGGGAGTGAGGTTCAGCCCAGGAGATACTTGAAAGGGGTATGTGTTCATTTATGCACATGTGTTACTGGTGGGTCTTAGCCATATGCAGCTCTTGGGGTTGGAAACATTGACCAGCCCTGATTTAGTAAAATTTGGTAAGTATGTCCTGTTGTGGCTCTCAAAAGTAAATTTCTTTATGGTTGCCTTGCTGAGACACATCCCAAATTACAAAAAATCAGTGTAGTTGTGACATGGAGGCAAAAAAACACATCACTGTTACCTGAGTTTTCAAATGCACATAGATGCTACTCAACTGAACACAGATGCTTATGGTATTATGGTATATTTCATTAGTGGCATATGACATTATATTTTGAAATCAGTGTCCCTGGACTCATGCAAAATGCTAGATAAATAGTTACTTCCCCAGTATGGTGTATGGAAGAACACATGGGGTAAATCCATACAAGACAAGGTTGACCAGATTGCCCGTCCCGGGCACGGTGAACGCAACCACCATGCTTTGGGTCGGTGAGGAGAGAAGGCCAAATGATCTCCTCCTGCCCCCTCTGAGAAACTGGGTGGGCCGTTGTCACAAGTCCCACCATGCCCTGAGGCAAGCTGAGGAGCCATTCACATGGATCGGTACCCAGTCCTCCCCCACTCACCATCCCCCAGCTGCCCACTATCCTGCCCCCTTCCATGACGTAGATGCACAGGAATGGTAAATTAAGCCCATGACTCTCTGGTGCCAGTGGACCTCACCATGGGGCGGGGCTGCATGGGACAAGCCTTACGGGAGGCAACCTGTTACCCCACATTGCCCCACCTGGGCTAACGGCAGCCTGCAGTGCGTCACCAGATTTCTCCAGCAGATGCATTGCGTAGCAGCTGCAGAAGTGGGCAAACGTCTGGTGGCCACCAGCCTGAAGGTTCCCTTCATCACAGGCTAATGTGCAGTAAGGTTGGGCGATGTGGGTTAATGTCTTGTGTGGCCTTACTCATGGTTTTCCTTTGGGCTTTGTTGTGCAAAACAAAAATTGCATCTTAATTATTCTTCCTGGTACATGTTCTATTCAGATGTATATTAATAAGGGAACCTACAGATTGTATGAAAATCGGTGGTGCTAGGTTCAAATTCCAGGTACAATAGACACGACTATGTTCTCACGAAAAGAAGTAAACTGAAGTAACTACTTCAATTTAATTAAATCAAAGGAACTACTTCAGTTGCATTGTTGCCAAAAGATGTTGTAAAAGGCCAGTAGCATAGCTGGGGTTAAACAAGGATTGGAAAAATTCTTGGCGCAAAGGTCCATAAATGGCTGTTTGTCACGATGGGTCAGGGGATGCATGCAGACACTAATTGTCGGGAACTGGGAATAAGCAGCAGGGAATGGGTCACTCTGTTATGACCCGTTGGGTACTTCTCCAAGGCGACTTCAAGTGGCCACTGTCAGAGACAGGATGCTGGGTTCGATGGACCGTTAGTCTGACCCATCATGGCACTCCTTATAGTCTTATATTCAGATGACCAGTGTGAATGGAAGTGACTACTTCAATTTAATTTAAATAAAAATAAATACTTCATTTCAGCAATGTTCAGATGAACAGTGTAAACCAAAGCCATATTACATCAATTTCCCACTGGCTGAGAAGCAATTATCACTGAATTGTGGTTGCTACTGATAATGAACATGAACAGTTGCTTTGGAATAGAAGACGAAGGAGTATGCACTCCTAATTTTTCAGGAGCATACACCCAGGGCTGGCCATAGAATTTCTGAGCCTTGGAGTGAAAACAAAATGCAGGTCCCTCCATGGCCTCACCCCTTTCCCATAGCCCTTCGTCCTATATTTGAACAGT
The DNA here is from genome assembly GCA_003113815.1 of Sphenodon punctatus. Classification (NCBI taxonomy): domain Eukaryota; kingdom Metazoa; phylum Chordata; class Lepidosauria; order Sphenodontia; family Sphenodontidae; genus Sphenodon; species Sphenodon punctatus. The sequence goes on along the minus strand of QEPC01002853.1, from coordinate 796,117 downwards.
TGGCAGTCTGGTGCTTGCTTATGAACACAAAGTGCCATATTGTTTATTTATAACAAATAAATATTTATTTGCGTGACCAAAGGTCATTGCATAAAAAACAAATCCAAACACACAAGATTCTAAACAAAACTGATTTCCAGTAAATTCTTTCTTTCTTTCTTTCTTTCTTTTATTTTTAAAAACGACAGCACATCAGTACAATATGCAGACAAAACCACAGAGTTGAGGCAGGACAGACAGACAGGGGCACACATGAAAATGAACGAACAAATGAACGAAGAGTGCATATTATCTCGCGCACACCCGCACCCAGGCTTCCTCCTGCTCCCTCCCTGCTTCCTGGCATTGAGGAAAGGGAGAGGGAGTTCCAGCAGCAGTTGCTTTTGATCCTGCACGATGGACAGGGCAGCATGGTCATGCACTGGGTATCTCAGCCTCTGCACTTCTGCCACTTTCTGGAGGTTTCTCAGGGCGCTTTTAAACGATACAAAAAAGGCAGCTGATCCTTTCATCAACCGCCTTTCTTTGTGATCACGTAAATGTTTGGCCCGGTTTGATGCCGGATCTTTCCCGCATCAAACCGACCGAGGATTCCTGCCCCCTCACTTGCGTCCCTGGGAACCGCCGCGTTCCCTGGTTTGCAAGCAGGGGGAGGTGGGGGAAAGCTGGCGAAAATTGTCTCCTCCAGGTAGCGCTGACAAACCCCCTCCCCCCCTTCCCCCTCTAAAGCCCCCAGCCAGTGATTAAATTTAATCACTGGCTGGGACAGAGAAGACGGCTTCTCCCAAACCCGCCTTTCTCCCAAACCCGCTTTGGAGACGGCTTCTCCAAAACGCGCTTGGGAGAGCGCACGTTTAAAAACGCCCTCAGTCCCAGGCGGAGGTAAGGTTAGCACTAAGGAATAGCCACAGCTCCTGTGGGGCCCTAAGAACCATTTTGAGGCCTCAGTTGGAGGGAACTCTGCCACTGTGGCCCCTATTACCCCAGTGGCTGTATATACTTCTCTTCCTGTTCCTGAATCAGGCTGAGTTCCCACCTGCGGCGGCCAGGGCGAGGGAAGACGCAGCGGTGCGGAGGAGCCGGCTGACGGGAAAAGAGCTGGTGCGAATAGGGATCTGCCACAGCTTCTCTCGCGCATGGTCAGGGCAGGATTTTGCTCCCTGACATGCGCGAGAGAAGCTGCGGCAGATCCCCGTTAGCACCGGCTCTTTTCCCGTTGGCTGCGCTGCCGCGCCTTCCCTCGCCCCTCCTGCTGCCCGTCTATGTCAGATTAACTGCTTGTTGGAATGTGGTGTGGCCTATAAGTGAATTAGTGGGATGTAGTTAAAATTGTTGTGCTTATTTTCCTTTGTCTCCCTTATGATTTTTGTTGGTGAATATCACCGTGCTCATTTGTTTGGTGTGGGAAAATATTTTTTTGAATTTGCCCTTTGGCCAAGACTGCAACCAGACCTCTTTCCCTTGCGTTTATTAAGAGATGCGCAGTTCACACTGAAGCAGAGTAATGTTTCTAAGAGCCGCAGACGCATCATATGAGTAACTTTTCTGTGTTTGTCTAACATCATACTTTCATAGTTGTACCTTTAGTAAAAGACTTACTGAAACCTCCTGTACTATTCAAAAAACCAAAAAGGACCGTGAATGTGAATTTTCCTGAAGTCTGTGAATTTCTAATTAATCAAAAGAGAAGTCCTAGACTATAAACTACATAATGATGACACTTGTCCTTGACATAGTATTTTTCCTCCGTAGAAGAAGCTTCAGCACAAGATGCATACATGTGATTTTCTTCCTTTTAACATGAATGCTGAGGCACAGATACTTTGAATGCCTTACCCAAGGTCTAGCAGCAAGTGAATAGCAGAGAAAGGAGTAGCCGTATGACAAGTATTCTTCTGCCCTTTCCATTAGAACAAGCCTCCACCCTGTGTACAAATAAAAAAGCAAAATAATTCCGCACTGTGTGCTGAACTAGCTGGTTGATCCCATTTTAAAACAAAATTCTGTTTGGTTCTACACAGGGGCCCAGGGTGAAGATAAAACGCAGGGCCCCTGGTACCCCTCTCCTGTAACCCTACCCCCTTGGGGGGGGGAACCTCCAAAGGGCCCTAAAGGTGGTCATGTTTGGGGCCCTGCTGGGAGGATGTGGGGCCCTCCCACCCTGCCCTGGTGAAAACGGGGGCCACTGCAGGTCCGCAGAAAGAGTGGTGCCTGGAGTGCCCACCACGGGTTGCCCTGTAGTAAAGCTGGCTCTGGCTCTAACCAGTGGCATAGCACAGCTGGGGTGGCCATACCGCCCCTTTAAAAAGAGGACACTTATGAAAAATACATGGTGCAGGGCTGCATTGATGCCAGTGCAGCCCTGCACCATGTATTTTTCATAAGTGTCCTCTTTTTAAAGGGGCGGTATGGCCACCCTAAGAATGGCTTTGATGGGCCTGGGCTCTTCTCCCAATTATGGGCCCTGTAATAAGGGGGCATGGTCTCCCTCAGCAGCAGCTCTTTCCAAGGGTCCCTGGCCAGCCTTAGACTCCCTCTGCAAAGATGGTGGCACCACCCTAGCTCTCAGTGATCTCCCTGGAGTGGCAACAACCCTGCCAGGAAGGAAGTTTTTAAAAGTGGACAGGGACAGCACTCCACCGCTGCCCACTCTGAAAATTTCCTTCTTAGCAGGGCTAAAAATAAACACCGCTAAAAATAATTTCAGAGTGGGCAGGAGCAACACTGGCATTTACTCTTCCCCTGCCCACTCTGAAAATTTACTAGCTTCTCTCAGGTCTCCTCCTACACTTCAGGGCTGGGGCTCATTAGAGCCTCCTTGCTGCATGGTAGTTATGCCCCTGGCTCTACCCCTGCCTGACTGTATCCGAAAATAGTATTGTTAAAATGAAAATTCCATTACCCACATTTTCTTGATGTTCCTGAAAATTTTCCTTAGAACTTTTTTCCAGAATTTTACTGCCTTCCCCTTCATTTTGGGAAATTTAAATTTACTGCTATCCAACACCACCCTAAAAATGTGGAGTTACAAAACTTGGATTTCCTAAGTTTACAAAACCCAAGGTGTATAAAAAGCAGAAAATTTGAGTTCCTGGAAATTGACATTTATCAGAAACTGAAAGTTTTCAGTTTTCAGAAATGAAACTAAACATTGGTGGTTTTCAGGAACAAAGCTTTTAAAAATGATGATGTACTTTGAATGTTTTAAAACAAAATTATATATTATTTGAATTTTTTTGTTGCAAAAAGACAAATTCTTTTACCCATACTAGTTTAATTGTGGCTGAAACATTTTATTCACCACATTTTAGAGGGAAATGTGCCAAAAGGCTGACAATAGTTTAAAGCAAAATTGTTAAAAGTTTGATATAATAAAAATAGTAAAAAATGGTGTTGGGAACCTGGATACTTCAGTGTGGAGAAATGGCAAGTAGAAAGATATGGAGCAGTTCCTTCTACTAGGCAATGAGAGGGTGGGTGACGAATGCTAATAGGATTAAGTTCCAGCAAGCAAAATATAAGCTATTGGGGTTTCTACATATTATGTACTTCTGCAGCAGGGGGGTAGATAACCACACGTGTGAACACATAGCAACTCTTGCTATGGGTGTTGACACAGGCTGCTAAATGTGTGTGTATACCACCCACAGCTCTGTTGTCAGCAGTCCCAAGTTCTCCCTCTGAGCTTTTGTTAGCAGACCCTTGTCTCTGTCTGCCAGCAGCATACTGCTGACAGACCGGGACAACAGCTGCTCCGTGGGAGTGGAACACCCTTGCTTGCACTGAATTGCTGTGAGTGGAGGGAAGGAAGGGACCAGATGAGAGACTACATGTAAGGTTTACATACAGATCCAAACCTAGGCCTGTTGGTGCCAGTATTTTTTAGAGCAGTAGACCTGGGTTTATCAAGTAGCCATTCCTGTGTTTGGGTGTACAAAGATAGGATTTTGGTGGGTACCATTAGGTGGAGAAATCACAAAAATATTGAGAAAAATACATTGGTCCAAATCCTGCCCTTATTTTCACAGATAGTGATGCATGTCAGGGAGGAATTTGAGCTATAATAAAAGTTAGGTGTGTACAAGTTTGCCCAGGGCAAGCCACACCATTGAGGATAGACAAAGCATTGGGTATTTTCAGAAGTGACACTACCACGCTTAGCCACACGTTACCATATTTAACCCCACCATGGGGTCACAACCATCATCACTTCTGTTCGGCAGCCGCCAGATGTTCACTATGTTTTGCCCTGAACTACAGTAGCAGTTATCACTGCTTGTGATTTCGGAAAATCACAGGGAGCAGCCAGTGGTAAGCGCTACCACGGTTTGGGACAAAGAGTGGTAAGGTGGGGTGGCAGCTGTTACCCCGGATTGGGGTCTAAGTGTGGTAGCGTCCCTTCTGAAAATACCCATTGTCTCAGGATATACAGGCTGATAGATGTTCTCAAACTGGTATGCGAATCGCACCAATCTGTTTCTGGACCTGCTCCCTTCCTGTTGGTGTGGCAAATTAATATTTTGAGTATCAAGTAGTGGGCTGTTGGGGGGGGATCCATGGGAGGAGCTCTCTCTTACAAAATGAAAAAACGTTCTAGAGAACTAGGTTTCGAGATGAAGGAATCAGTCTGGCCATGATGCCAAGAGGCAAACTTTAGATGACTCATGAGCAGCTGCTTCTGGTTCAGACGAGTGTATTTTGAAATATTTACATGACTTTCTCCTTGAGTGGCCCAGGTCAGCACTATTGTTTTTTTACTTTTGTAGAAAAAAGTGCACCAAAAAAAAAAAAAAAGCTTCATTTTGTTGCAGTCTCTTATTGGCTCTTTTATGTTTCTACAACGGTTTGCCTGCATTAGAGCTGCAGAACATGGCCATAGTGCTACTATGTATGTATGTGTGTTAGGCCACTTTTTCATATTTTCCTGCTATACTAAAATATGAATATGGTGTTCCCCTCACCTTCACACCCATCAAACTGGTGGCTTGCATTGCAGATGGGGGAGGCAGTACTCCTGGAAAAACTCTTTTCCCTGCCCTACTTCAGTGCAAGCCTTCAGTGGTGAATTTGCCAGGGGTGTTCTCTTCCCTGAGCTGGGGCCTTGTACAATGGGTAGAGGAGGGAGTCCTACCTATTCCGAAAACTGACCTCATGTGTGTGTTACTATAAATATATTTGACTATGCTAACATGTCTAAAAGCTCAGTCCATGTTGGTACTGGTTACTGTGACCACAATCCACCCCAGCACATGAGGAACATGAAACACATTTTTCATTAGGACTGCTTCTGTGCTTTGTTGGAGCAGGGTGAGAGTGCTCAGTATAATACAGGATTATCTATAAGTGAATAGAAGGTCAGGCTAGGGAGGTATAACATATTTAGAAGCCAATCTTTCAGAGTGTTCTCATATGAACGTTTATTTTGAGAGCAGTCCCTGGAGGGTTAGAATCATAGAATCGTAGGGTGTTAACAAATGGGATGGCGGACCACTTTGGTGCTGCACATGTGTTCAGACACCACCAGATGTTGGCCCGGGATTGCCCTGGTCCATGTTGGCGGCTAGCCCAGGCTGTGATCCCAGAGACCTCTGCAGGCCCAATCTGGGCTAAGGTTGACCCAGTCAGGGCAAAGAGGGCCACAACAGGCTATAATGTTTGTTACGGCTCACCGTAACCAGGCCTGGATTGGAACGGCCATAGCACCATGGCTACCCATCATGGTGGGGGTTGAGGGGGCTAGGTGCATTGTGAGGTGGGGTTAGCCAGCCGCTTGTTTTTGCAGCTCCCTGGCAGCCTGGCCGCTGGCACGTTTCGTCGGTGGACCAACCCGGACCACGTCAGCGGCAGTTACCTGACCTAGGCCAGGTTGTGACAGCAGAGCTCCGCCATCCTATTTGTTAACATAACACCCAAAGAGTTGGAAAGGACCTTCGAGGACATGAAGTCTAACCCAACGCTCAATGCAAGAAATCCACAGCTATAGCATCCTCCACCGATGACTGTCTAGCCTCTGTTTGAAAACCTCCAGTGAAGGAGAGCCCACCACCTCCCTAGGCAATTTTCACCACTGTTAAACATTGCTTACTGTTAGGAAGTTCTTCTTGATGATTAAACAAAATCTACTACTTGTACTTTGAGCCTGCTATTTCTAGTCTTGCCTTCCGGGCAACAGAGAACAAGTTTTGGCCATCTTCTGTGTAACAGCCCTTCAGGTATTTGACGATTGTTATCTTGCCTCCCGTTAGCCTTCTCTTCTCTAGGCTAAACATACCCAGTTCTTTCAACCCTTCCTCGTAGGACTTGGTTTCTAGACCCCGACCATCTTTGTTCCCCTCTTCTGAACCTTTTCCAATTTGTCCTCCTTAAAGTGTGACACCCAGAACTGGACACAGTACTCCAAATGAGGTCTGGCTATCGCAGAACAGAGTGGAACTATTACTACTGGAAACTATGCTTCTGTTAAAGCAGGATAAAATTGCATTAGCCTTTTTTGCAGCTGCATCAGACTACTGACTCATGTTCAGCTTATTGTCATCTACAGTCCCCAGATCCTTTTCACATTTATTGCTGCTGCCAAGCCAGGTATCTCCCATCCTGTATTTCCGCATTTGATTTTTCTTACCTAAATGCAGAACTTTACATCTGTCTCTGTTGAACTTCATTTTGTTCGTTTCAGCCCAGTTTTCCAACTTATCAAGATCATTCTGAATTTTATTTCTGTCTTCTAAGGTGTTAGCTATCCCTCCCTGTTTCATGTCATCTGCAAATTTGATAAGCATCCCCTCCACTCCTTCATGCAAGTCATTAATCAAGATATTACTTGCAGGAGCAATGGTTGTGGAATGGGGTTCTTTTTTTGAAGTGTCTAGGGATGCTGATCTTTCAGAGTGTTGCTAACCTCTACTCTTATTAAAATCCATTCTCAGCTCCTCCAAAATGGTGAACATCTCCTTTTGTAGAATGGAAATTCTTATATTATAAAAATCAAGAGAATAGGGACTGTAAGTCAGATATTGCCTGTGTCTACATCCCTTTGCCGCTGCAGTGTGAATGAGCTGTAAGTACACTAAATGAGTGTGTCATTCTGTCTGTATAGAGTGAGGGGTGTCCCTGCCTACTGACACCGCTGTTGTACTGACGAACATCCAGGTGAGGCTATAGTGGGCTCTTTGATCTGGAGCGCTGCCATAACAATTCCTTAGGGACCTTTGAAAACAGTATAAATTAGAAAAGCGTTGACCTTGCTTTATTTACACGGATTGGAATTGAACTGACCCCTAACTGCCTGGGAGTCACGGGACTGGAAAGGTGCTGCAGCTTTGCAGAAGTACCCCAGGGTCCTGTGTACAATATGGATTGAGTGTCAGGACTTCAGACTGTCTCCTTATCCAAAAAAACCACCCTAATATTATTTGTACTTAACAGCCCCCAGGGGTGCGGAACCTCAGGCCTAGAGGCCAAATGTGGCCCCTTTCCAGTTCCTTGATGTCACCATTGGATCCAGTTCCTACCGCCAACCACTGAAAAATGGAGCTCTGGGTAAGGAGCAGCGATGAGGACATGCGCACCAGGATAGGAGACATATCCATGGCACAAATCCATGATCTAGTTCCTCCTTTTCTCGACTGCATCCCTCAATTACTCCCACCCCCAACGTCTATGTGGCTCTTGAGCTTGTACTAATTTTCAGATTGACCCCCAGGAAGGAAAAAGTTCCCCATCACTGCTATAGGTCAATGCCAACCCTCAAAATGTCTCACAGGCCACCATGCAGACAGGTTGCAGGGCAGCTGCACAAGGCAGGCAGCTTCAGCCCCCTTTGGCACTGTAGCCATCTCCATAGAGAAGAGGGTTGGGAAATGGCTGTGACTTTCACACCATGTATATTATGGTCATTCCCTGGCCACCTCCTCGCCTTCCTCCTGGAGAAGGACATGGTGCTGGCAGGAACCAAAATCTGCTCTGCTATTGAAGGCATGATAAAGCAAAGTGGGGGATTGGAGATGCTAACAGGGGGCTGTTGACTTACCATGTCCCTGTGGACTACAGTTCAGGAGCCAGACACTAATTTGGATATGGTGCTATATGCATAATAATTGGATTGATTTTGATTGATTAAATTACGCTTGCCAGACGTTGGCGTGGGATGGATCCCAATGGTGGTGGGGACTAGCCTAGGTTTCTAAGTCACATCCCAGGCTAGCCCCCCACCCCCCACCCCCCCAGCTGGGATCCCACTGCCTAACTGGGAGTAATTTGGGCTTTCATATTTGAAAGCCCAAATTACTCACCCCAGTCCAGAGTGCTGCTGGGTCTGGGTGCCATGGCAGCCATCACTGGCACCATGGGCACCTGTCAGGGCGGCGGGCAGGCCAGTGGGAGCAGGGCGGGAGACAGGCCAGTGGGAGTAGGGTGGGGCGGGGGGGGCCCAGTGGCCAGACCCCCGTCACATTAATTTGGGGGCCTGGCCAGATCCAGGCTACAGTTGTAGCCTGTCTCTGGACTAGGTAAGTCCATGGCGGTGCCTGAGCATTGTCACATTGGTTTTTACCCCTACCTTAATAAGGCATTGGACTTCGGGCACATTCTCAAAAGATGGAAAGAGCACCAAAACCTGTTTCCTCCAGGTTTTTTTAAATTATGTAAGTAGATTAGGTCATACGATGTCTTGGCAAACGACCCACAGGTAATAGGGTGTAAACCAGGGTTTAACAATCGTGCCATTTTCCTCTTACAGTTTTCTTGTAATGTGGGAATGAACACTCTTCACTCTGACGTAGTTGGCAGTCCCATAGAGGCATGAGACAGTTGCATAGTTTCATGAGATTGCTAGCATCAGCAGGGACAAAACCAGAGGCAAAATAGAAAATGGGGGAAAACCCCACCTAAAAAACTGTAAGACACTGGTGTGAATGTGCCGTTAGAGTTGAAAGATCAGGGTTCAAATCCTGCCTGAAGAGTGACTTCACTGGATGGCCTTGAGCAAGTCACTAGTCTCAGTTCCCCATCTGCAAAATGGGAATAATAATGACCTATGTTTCTGAGTTATGAGAATGAACTAGTTAAGCGCTGTAAAGAGCATGGGGAAAGGGGGTGGGAGGGAGTGCCCTGACGCTGCCCCCCCCTGTGGTGAGAGAGGGGTATGGGCATGGGAACAATTTTGTGGGGGAATAGGGGATTTTGTGAGTTTTGATGGGTGGTTTTGATGTAAGGTTGTGGGGAGGTTGGGAACTGGGAGGTGGTATCGGGTAGGTTTGGTGAGGGTGGTTGTTTTTTAGGATATTTTTGTACGTGTGCTAATGTTTTTGTGACCTCCATGAGCCTTTTTGGAAGGGTGGCTTATAAATGTAAATAAAATAATAAATAATTAATAAATCACTTTGAGTACTGAGGGTACAATCCTCCATCATTAAAGTCAATGGCAAAACTTTCATTGACTTTGATGGTGGAGGGTGTACTAGGAAAGTGCTATGCAAATAATAAAGGGACAATATCACAGAAAGGATCTTTCGATGCAACTGCATTTTCAAATATTTCTCATTCCAGCGTATATTCTATAGTCTTGCCTTCCAGGCCCCATCTCCACCCTTTGAAGCCAATGAGAGTGTTGTCACTGAACTCAGTGGCAGTAGGTTCACACTCTCTCTGCTCAAGTGCTGCATTAATAAGTCAGCCATCTTTCCTTTTTTTTTTTTTGCTTTCCCATTTGTGAAGAAGGGAGCTTCCCTCATTACGGGTAAGTGTTGTGTATTCTGCATTCACATCATGCATCTATATGGATAATGACGGAGGCAGGAATTTAAATAATGCACTGGGTTAGTTTAGACAGATTACTGCAAATCTACTGTCAAGTTGACAGGTTCATATCAGTTGCTGGCAGTGCAAGATACGTCGTCTTAATATGACCCTCTAAAAAACTGAAAGTTTATAAATCAAAGCCTTATCCATTTGTAAATTTAGTGTTTATACAGAACTCCAATAAATGTTAGTGAAGAAAATTGTCCCATAAAAACTTCTTTCTCTCTAAATATCAGTGGTTACAAAAATGAAGCACAAGACTCTTTAAATTACAGCTCCTAGACGCTGTCTCTGCACCCATGGTTGGGCATAGCTGTTTATATCGCATGCGCCAGCCACTGTGATTGATCACAGGCTGCCAGTGATGTTAGAAGGCTAAAGAGACCAGTTATGTTACAGCTAAAAACGGCAGGGCCAGGTCAAACACACCAATAAGAATAAGGGCGGGGAGGGGCAGGGAGAAAATAATTTCTAGTGTTTTCAAAGATGCGTGGCTCAACCAGCTGGCAAACATAATCCTTAAATCATCCTGAAAATCAGGTATGGTATCAAATTAAATTAAAACCTGCTATCAAAGGGCACAGTCTCTCCTCACTGTACTGGGAGCTGTATTTGGAAAACTCCACTTAGCAAAGGAAGAACATAACCCTAAGAATAATACTTTTGAGACGGTTGATGATAATAGTGGTGATGAGTTACACAGCATACACACAGAATAGCTGCTTCCAGTAATCTTGATTTTCAGATGATGATGTTTAACTTGCATCTGACAAAATACTTCATTTTCTATACCCCAATAACTTTGTGAAGTGTGTGTGTAGAACAGAGAGACTTATTTATCCTGCATTTTCTTTCAGCCTTGTCAAGTTAGCTCTTGCATTAATTATTATTATTAATTATCAGCTTATTTATATAGCACAAGCAATGTACCTAGTGCTGTAGAATCAGTAGTTATAGATGGATGCCTACCACAAGTGGCTTACAATCTAAGAAAGACAAGGGAGAGGTGAACATCAGGAGAGACAAGGATATATTCATGAAGTTCTTGGAAAGGCAAGAACTTCACAAATGTATCCTTGTAGATTAAACGTGTTCCGCAAATAAAAAAAGGTGACGAGGACCAAACATCTCCCAGTCTTGCACTACTCATGTATGTTTAGAAGTTGCAGGTGCATGTGCTTAGCTTAGTTACAGAGAATAGGAGGCATCCATGACAAATCGATGGGGATGAGGCGCTATGAAAAGCCTGAAGGAAGAGGTAGGTTTTCAGGAAAGATTTGAAAGTTGGGAGGGAGAGAGCAGAATGAATATATTCAGGGAGGGAATTCCAGGCATGGGGAGGAGCAAGGGAGTAGGGGTGAATACGTTTTCAGGAGCAAGGGATTCTTGTAGCATTTTTTAGACCATGCTTTAAGTCTAATTGAAAGACAGTAGGACGAGCAGCACAATATTCTGAACGGATAGCACCAGCATGATCAGTTAGTGACCAGTATGAGTCACATTCACTTCAGTGGAGTTCATGCCCACTCTTAAGTGCACTATCAGCTTGGTGGATCACACACTTAGACTCCTAGGTCACTTGAAAAATGTATCCATTGATTGTTACTGTCATGGGATTGGGGTCTCTCTACCCCACTCTAGGTTGTCTGTGACTTGGTTTCCCCCCAGTTGCAGTACCCGCTGGATAAACTCCCTCCAGACCTGATTCAGCCCACAATGGGGTAACTCTTTATGATCATGTTTATCTGTAGTTTCCCACATCCAAGACTCTTTACTCGGTTCACCTGAGCTAGTTGACTCAGAATTTCCCCAAACTGTGTCAGGCCAGTGTTAGGAATTCACTTAAGCACACCAGGTTGATTTAAAAGGAATTCATTGTGTAATTCCAAAACAAAACATGCAGTGCTGGATTACACTCGGAGTAAAGTAACTCAAATAAACATAACCAATAACGCATTTTTAGGTGTATTTGTATTTTCCTATCTAGTATCTTACCCTAATTAGAGTTCAAAGAATATCTCCGTCTGTTCTCAGTTGTGATGGTAAAACTGGGCACAAGTCTTAGAAGTTTCAAAGAACCAAGTTCTTTACTCCATGTTGTCAGATCCCAGACCGTTCTGGCTGCTGGCTCCTCTACAGTTGCAGATAAGATGACTCTCAATGTCTCTTTTCTCCTTCCCTAAATACCTTGTCACGGCCCTTTGTCTGTTTTCCCACGTTCTTTTTTCAGGTGGGGATGTGACTTAGGTCACATACTCATGGTAGTGTGAATTTGCAAATCAGTGGCTGTTGACCAAGGTGATAGACTTCGCTTCCTGCTTATCCAATCTCATTCATGTAATGCCTTCGCAGTTCTTGGATTACACAACATGCAATGAATTTTTAGTTCTTGCCTTACACACTGCTTACATGTTGTATTAACCATGTCCTTTACATACATGTTACATATGTTTTACATGTATCCCATGATCTGCCCCCCATGACATTTATACAGAATTTAAGTCTAGTGAGAGAGCATGGATTGTGTTGGTTTAAATGTAAGACACGGAAACTAAGTGGCAATATGGAGAAATGTGGTGTAGAAGGAACTACTAGGTGGGTACAGAATTTGAAAATAAATAAATAAATAAATCACTCCAAGGCTGATCATTAATATTTCAGCTTTGAACTGGGGAGAGGTTCATATGGGGTTCTGCAGAGATCTGTCCTAAGTCCAATGCTGTTACATGGTCTTCATTAATGACTTAAATGAAGACATGGACAGTATACTTACCAAATTTGTTGATGATGCAAAAAGGTGTTGGGGAAGGGGGGGCAGAGGGGTTTCAAACTTCTTGGAGGACAGGATTAAAGTTCAAAACAACACTGATAAATTGAAGATCTGGGCTGAAAACAAAAGAAGGACGTTTAATAAGGATGAATTAAAGTACTACACGTAAAAGAGAGAGGTCAAATGCAAATGTTTAAGGTGGAAGATAACTGCTTAAGCAGTAGTGTTGCTAAGAAGAATTTGGGGTTATAATGGATTAGAAACTGAAGATGAATCAGAAACGTGATGCTGTTACAAAAAAGGCCAATACCATTTTGGGTTGTATAAATAAAAGCATCATATCTAAGGTTTTGAAAGTTATGGTGCTGGTTGGACCTCTCTTGGAGTACCATGTTCAGTTTTGTGCTCAGCATTTCAAAAAGGATGTTGACAAACTTGAAAAGATTCACAGGAAAGCAATGAAGATGATGGTCTGGAATACAAGTCCTATGAGGAAAGGCTTTTGGCAGCAGGCATGTTCTCCAGTGACATGGAAGACGGGACAAGAAGCAGTGCTTTTAAACTGCAGGAAAGTAGGTTTAGCTTGAGTATTAGGGAAAACTCCTTGTCTATTAGAATGGTTCAGCTGTGCGTGAAACAAGCTGCCTAGAGAGGTTGTGGGATCTCTTTCCCTGCAAGCTTTTCAGAAAAGACATTTGTCAGGAATGCTTTAGGTATACGGTCCTCTGTCTCAAGGCAGGGGGTAGGACTAGATGACCTGCGGAGTCCCTTCCAACTCTATAGTTGTAGGATTCTGAGCGGGAAGAAATGATGGTGCTGCTGTGGTGGCAACCCGGCCCGGGAAGGCATGGTGGACATGGTCTGTACCAGGTCAGGCTGCTCAATGCGTGTTCCTGCGGCTGGGCCGCTAAGGAGGGTGACGAGACGCACGCACGTGCGGCCTGCCATCCCCTGCGCTGCGCCCAACGCCCCGCCCCTGCACCATGGCGGGTTTCCAGGGTGACCAATGATGGCCAGTCATGGCGGACCTGATCTGGCCACGTCACGGTGGGCCACACCATTATGCGATATCTTGCTGTGGCCCGCTTTGCCCTGATTGGGTGGAGCCTAGCCTGGGCTGTGACATGGAGGTAATCGCCTGTGCTAGCCTCTGACATGACCTGGGGCAATCCCAGACCAACATCGGGCGGCCCCTCAACAGACGTGCTCACAGGCCAGAGCATGGAAAGGTGGACCATAATGGGCCACCATCATGTCTGTCTTTACACTATGGTATCTTCTATTGAACCAACTTCTGTTAGTGAGAGTATGCAAGCTTTTTGGCTACATTGTTCTGACTTGTTAGACGCCTGAAGAAAGGCTCTGTTATGGCTGAAAAGCGTGCATACTCTCACCTATAGTAATTGGTCCAATAAATGATATATTACTTTGTCTCCATTTCTTCTGGAACTAAACAACATTTCTACTTTGGTAGACACTGGATAAAAATATTCTTTGTAAGTTATCTTTCAGAAAATAAACAAAGCTAATTGAATACCTATGCACTATTTTTAGTACATTTCAATTAAGTAATTCAGTACTTCAGTCCTATTGCACAAAAGCCTCCTACTGAAGTCACAGCAAAACACTGGCCTTGATCCAGATCCTTCTGAAAGCAGTGGAAAAATTTCCATTGATTTTAATTGGCTCAATTTTACACTGTTAGTTAATGCAATAGACAAATTCAGTAGCCAGTTCAAAAATGTATTTTACGTTATTGTTTTTTATCATTTGTATAGCACTTTCAGCATTCAAAGTTCTTTACAATCTTTATGTAGTTCACTCTCAAAACAACCCTGTGAAGGGAGATCATTAGCATTCCCATTTTATAGATGGAGAGCAAGCAGAGAGATAGTAACTTGCTTAATGCCATGAGAGTTCATGGTTGGGATTTGGGACCCTAGTCTCCCAGGTCCGAATCTGATACTGTATCCACAAGGCTACACTATATATTAAATAAACACAGCTATCAAAATGTTCAGAAGTGATTAAAAATCAGAAGCGAAGCCATCCATATCATTTTGGCACTGATGGCAGCCATAAGTGAAGCAGCCAGGCGGAGGAGTTAAGGGCAGCATATCTTTTATGACCCCCCCCTCCCCATGCCACTGTTCCCCTAAACGTTTAGCTCTTTGACTTCTGAACCCTCAGAGGATCAGAAAAGAGCTCCACAAGGAGAAGACCTGTGTCGGAAAGGGGTAGAGCAAAGGCACTCACTGCTTATGAAGTGCTGTGATTGCCTGGCACTCTTAGGGGCAGGGTCTCCCCTAGCTGGGTGGACCATGCACCCATCCACCCATCCCAGGCCACAGGCCTCTGACTCCTGCTAAGTCCCTACTTACAATGGCTGTTGTTGGACAGCCACATAGGAACTAAGCCAGTGGCAGAATGTCACCAGCAAAACAGAGGGGCATGTCACCCGCTGTCCGTCAGTGGTTTCCCTTTTCCAAGGAGCTCTAAGATCCATGGCATTAGGAGTCCATACCCCAGGCTCCCTCAGTGGTCTACAGTGCAGAAGATTTTAGGTGGTCCGTCTATTGCCCTACTAGCTTGTAAATACCACACCTCACTATTGTCTGCGTGGTCTCTTGTGACAAGTGTCGCTAACAAAGCCATGTGGTTTCATTTCTCAGTTTAGAATCCCTGCAACTAGCCATAAAGAATACAAATACAGAATTAATTGCCACTTATAAGACGTAAAATGGAATGCCCCCCCCCCCCTCGCATCCTCATTATTAGCTCTGCTGCTTCGTTCATCTCTCTACAAAACAAAGTCTTCACTGCAGCATGGCTGAACGTTCTTATGAACATCCTTTCACTTTTGCCATCTCTTAAACAGTGGCATATAAGCAGCTTGCTTTGCTCTTACACCTTTGCTGAGGCTGTGCCTTGGCTTCACCAGAAATGAGGCATCAAACTCTCTCCGTTTTCCTTGGTCTTAGTCACTTTACTGAGTGAACTCAGTCCCAGGCTTCCAATAGGTTCAGCCCCATCCGTCAGCTTCCAGTCCTCGGTTCCAGGGATCTCTTCCCAAGCTGTTCCCAGATCTGAAGGCAGCACTTCACGGACATTTGTTTAGTCTTCCTTGGTAGCTTCTCCAGCTAGGCTCTCAGTTCAGCTTTATATGCACAGGGCTTGCTGGTCACCTGACCTCCCGTACTATGAAGGTGTGGGGCTGGTCCCTTATATTTTGCTCCCCTAATTTGTATTCATATTAAGGTTGTTTAATGTTGATATGTATTACTGTCTTTGATGTTGTAATGTTCGATTTTGTGGACAATGACCAATGGTCACGTTCTGAATAAATTTGAATTTGAATTACTATGAAGGCCTATCCCAGATGTGGAGAATTTCTGACCCAAAGGCCAAATCTGACCCATGGCTGTTCTCATTTGGTACCTTTCCAATTCTGGGCTCTGGTCCATGGTTCCAGTCTCTACCCTCAAGCACTGAAAGGAGTAAATTTAGGATAAGTAAGAAAAGTTGAGGGCATACACTCAGAGATTAGGGATATCCATGGTTTAGGTCCATGATCTGAACCCTCTCCTCCTTTCTTGTATTAAGCATCCCTGTCTCCAACTCGTGCAGCTGAAGTTCTCTATCTCGCACTACCACAGGGCAATAATACTTTCCTATCCCTAGCTATAGTGTTTAGAAGTCTTTTTGGCTTAATACAAAAGATTGTTTGTATATATTATAATCACTCTATTCTGTTATTAAGGGAAAGGGCGAATTCGCAGTACCCGTACAAGCTTGCTTTACTGGTTTGAAAGCAATTTGCTATCTGCAAAGTGTGATCTGGATGTCTGTGTTAAGCAAAGCAATTGTATTAGTTTTAAAGATACTGATGATGGAAATATGTAAAGTGAACTAGAACTTCCCAAATGTACTGCAGAATTACCAGGATCATTGGAGCAGGATTGCTTCTGTATGTGTCATCTGTAAAATAAGATCCCCTGAATAAAATATGTGGCTGACACAGAACTGTAAAGGCACAGGAAAGGGAATAAGAAAACAGGAGTGAAGATTTATCCTGATTTAAGTATGTTGTTTAAATTTGAAATCCCATTGTTGCTAGAGTCCCTGGAAGCATGCGTCGTGTGAGGTAGTTAGAAGTTGCTAAGAAGTGACTGCAAATATGACACAGGAGAGATGATTGTTGCATTTTGCAGAAACCCAAGGAAAAGCCAATGTGATAAAAATTCCAGGGTGAAAATATATTGCTATGGCAACATGAATTTGTCACATGATACGCAGGAGAGGCAATCAGTATTTTAACCTTTCAACTTCTGTGGTCATATATGGTACAGTATGTGCTTAAAAACATATGCTAGGGTGGCTCTATGGGAAATGTCCGTGTATTTTAAATAGACTGGTAGTAGAAGAGTCTAATAGTGTTAGGATATCCAGTCCACCTATTGAGGAGGCACATGTTTCCGGCAACTTCATGCGCAATTATGCATAGAAACTGAAACTAATAATACTCGTTTAAAACTCAGATTTGTCACAATAGACACTTCAGAAACGATACAGAGGACCAGACCTTCAGCTGGTGCAAAGTGCTGTACTCCCAACATCAGTGGAGATTTTGTGATCTCTGGGTGTTTTTAGACAAGCAGTTCCCCACTCATCACCCACCTATAATGCATGTTACTGGGCTGCATTGGTGACCTAAGCAGCCCTGAAACATGCATGATGTCTGAGGAGGCGCTTGCCTAAAAACACCCTCTTGGTATTGTTTTCTTTATAGCAAGCAAATGGAATACTTGTGACAGAGGCCATGGGGTAGTACACCTTTTGGCTGAATTCCTCTGTGTTTTGGCATGGCATAGATTGTGAACTCCAAATTTTCATGATTAAGCCCCGGCAAAACATCAGACAGTCTTGAAAAAAACATAAGAACATGAGTTTTCAAATACTGCATATTATTATTATTTAAAAACTGGCCCTGTAGGGCGGCAGTTCCCAAGGTTTTGGCCATGTCACTCCAGTTTGAGAGTATATTGAGTATCATTGTGATCGTAAGCACATCCACAGAGACATGACCCGACTTCAGGTCCTGACCCAAAGGATCTCTTCTTTATGGTAGGCTGAAGACATGGCTTTAAATTTTTCTCCACAACCATTATGCGGTGGCTGAAAATTTTCTTTCTTTTACTGTGATTTTCATAATTTCATGACCTGAGTTTTAAGAAAACGCAATTGCAAAACCTACAATCAAGTCAAAAGAGTTGGCAACCTTAGTAACAAATGTAGAAAGCCAAGATATTTGGTTTGTCAGACTTTTGCAAAGTTATTAGTCTCTCGCCACAAAATATGTTGCATAAATTTTATATTGAGCTTAAATCCGACCCTGTAGAAAACATGCTACAATTCTTTGGTGATGTGGGGGGGGAGGTGTAAACCTGACTTGCATACACCTGAAAACACAAACACAGTCACGGAGAGAAGAAAGAAAAGGCTTGATTTTGATTAATCTAGTGTACATTTTAATGGGGCCAATTAAAACATGTTTGTTTTGTTTCAACATCCCTCAAGGTCTTGCTGATTACTTGTCTTTCTCAGCACCCTTCTCCCAACAGTCCCATTGTAACAAGGCCAAGACTGGTTGCTTGGATTCAAAACCTGTAGAATTCCCTCTTGTGACATCATTCTTTCTCAATGAACCTCGGCTGCCTCCGTGAAAGAAACCAGGTATGAAGCAAGAGCACAAGGATAGATCCCACTTCCATTCTTCCTTGCACATAGTTAGAATTAGGCTTCCTCCCAAATGTAGCCAATCTCCCATCAATTCCTGTTTAGGAGGGACTGTTCCTCTGTGGGTGCTGAATCCCACTGTCTCTCTTTCAGAGGTCAAAATCTCTCTCTTAGGAGAGAGACAAAAAATCCTCCAGAACAAACCCCAGCATTCAAGCCTGCGGCACCTCTTTTCTAGCTGCCAGTCAGGAAGAGCTGGAGAATGCATGTTTGAAAATGGTGCAGTGGGATTTTAAGGCGGCTGTTATGCGCACACGAGTGAGAGTGGAGAGAAGGGCGAAAGTGGTTGCTCCTCTGAATGCCCTGGGCTTTTTACCTGTGATTCTATGGTGCTGGCGGATCTGTATGTCAGGAAGCTGCATGCTACCTCATTGATGGGATGCACAAATTAGCTCACGTTTGCCTGCATGCTCTGGGACCCTGCTGTGAGTGAGGGCCGCGTGTCCGGTGGGTGGTTGCTATGTGACTTGTGGGGGTGAACGTCTAATAAACAGGCAGGTGGACACCCATCTGGTGTGGGCTACCGTCTCATTAACACCGTAGGATACTCTGATCTACAGTTTGTCCATCCTTCTATGTATGCATCTGTATTCTGCACAAGCTAAATTGAAACTGGAGGAAATAAAATTAAAGAACAAAAAAGAATACATTTGCTTTTGCTTTCCTTTAGTAAGAGATAGAATGTGTTGTGCTTTTATTAGAGACATTTTCCAAACAATGCATGCCTTTCTCTGTTCATTTGCGTGCACTTATGTAAACTTTTGTGAGGCAATTAATCTTTTTAGTCTGATCTTCTGAAGAGAGCGATTCCCTTGTGTGATCAAGAGTCAGGCATTGATTATTGTGTTGTGAAGGGCAGAGGAAGTTAACAGCTTCAGAATACCAGCCTTTTGTTATCTAAATAAATAGCTGTGTTTTTGGTTTTTTTGTTTAATTCTAGACAATATACAAGGTAGATTTTTACTACAAATATGTGAATCATTCATTTAGGAAGAGCATGAGCTGCTGGAGTATTACTGAAAAGATTAACAGTGTCCTGCAACTGTTCAGTATCGTGGTTTATAATACTTGGAAGCTTTCCAATGAAGCTTACCCTGAACCATTCAGGCAGTAAAATACTTGCTGATATACAGTCTGCAGTTACTAAACATTGCACATGTGAACAGAATTGGAGATTATTATTTTTTTTTAATCAGGGTGGAGGAAGAATACAGAGTGTAAACTTCTCAACTTGTAGATATAGGACTTGGACATGAGCCTCCTCTGATGCCATGGAGCAAAGGAGCAGATGCCAGCAAAATCTCCCAATTGGGAGGTTCTGCCCAGATGTACACAGGGCTTCAAATATAGTTGCCAGATCAAAATTTCAAAAATAAGGGCCGCTATGGAGTGGTGGAGTTCTGAAATAAAGGAGATACATTATGTTCCATGGAGCTTTGAGGTTGTGAAACAATAGATGGTCACGGAGTTCCATGAAGCTGTTGGATTCTGAAGTAAGGGATTTTCCCCTAAAAGCAAGGAATGTGCCTTAAAATAAGAGGCATCTGGCAGTTCCTATCTTCTATTCAATCCTTGCAACATGCTTCAGTGAAAGTAATTTTCCTTGCCCATCATATTCAACATGTCACCACCCCTCACCCTCTGACAAATCCCTTCACTGGCTCCCCATCTGCTCTTGAAGCAAATTCAAGCTTCTTGGCACCACCTTCAAAGCTCCAAACAAGCCTGTCTGTGTCTGCTTATCCAGTCTTGTCTCACTTCATGTCACCCTTCCCCACTCTGGTGAGCCAATATTCCAGTTCCCTATGGTCCATTTGTCAACTAGCTTTTCACAGAAGCAGTTCTGTGCTGCTTACGAATGAAATGACCTTCCTGAGTCCATCCGCGCGTCCAGTTCCCTTTCCACATTTAAGCCCTCATTAAGTCCTGTTTTCCTGCTTTCAGTGAACCCAGACGGCATGTATATTAAGTAAAACACAAAAATTACTACCTTTCCATTTCCCTGACTTTTGTCTGCTTCTCTGTATATTCTGAAGCCATGAGCTTCTTGAAGCAAGGACTTGTTTTTCTTTGTCTGGCATGGGCTTAGCATTTCATTGGTGCTGCCGTTAATAAATAGTAAAGACTGATGCTTAACTTTTCATGGTATGGGAAAACTCTAGGAGTACAAAGTTGCCCTGCTTAACTTCTTAAAAGGAGCCTCTGACATTGGTATCCGACAGCCCATGCCGTGCACTGTGGGCCAAGACGAGAGGCAGCATACGTGTTGGTGTAAGTTAGATGTCATTGTAAGCTTGTGTGAACAAACACAATGTTATTTATCTGCCGTGATGGTGGGGTGGGATTAAAATAGAGGTTGTGGTGGGAATCAAAATTCAAGAGGTCTGTTTTACCTTATATTCCATACAATATCCTGAGGTTGCTTTCTCCAGCTCCATCTTTGCCTGTCCCCCCACCAATATGCCAACCTGCACATCCTACTTAGCACTATCATGAGTCCTATTGAAGTGAATGGGAATTGCCCCAGTGCTGGCATTAAACTGCAGGATCATGCTGTCCATTACCAAGTTGTATACATCATCAGTTATGAGATTTCTGAATTCAGCTCTATGAACGTTATCAGGTTACGGCGGAGATATGGGGTTCACTTTATCTGGCTCACACCTCGGTGCACCTCCAAACCCAGCCATGACTCAGTTTTCTGACTTGTGATCTGTGCCAATCCACGCACGCAAGCTTGTTCACAAGCGTAAACCCTCTGTCACCTCTATCTTGGAGTTATTTCCATTCATATAAATACAGTAGCAAGCTCTCCCCTGAATCTGTCAGGGAATACCCCAGAATGCTTGTGCCCAGTTCCAGCAATACTTGCCCACCAGCTTAACAATAGAAGAAAGCTTTCTATAAAAGATTGTTAGAATGAAAGCAAATCAAGTATGGCACACAGTCGCAATAAGTTGCAAAAAAAAAAAAGAAGGAAAGAAAGGCTAAACGTAATACAATGCTACTCCCTTAAAGATTCCCTAACTGAATCTGACTGAACTCTGTAGTTCAGTCAGATTTGAAGACCTATCACAACCACAGCTGTCTGAGCTATTTGCTTCTGATAAGATTGGAGATGTTTTCTCCTCATGGTCGCCAGCACAACTCCTTGCTCACACCCCTCACCTCCAATTACCTCAGTGGGGAATTACCTTTGTTCCCACTTCAGTTAGTGGCAGTGGGCAGTGGGTGAAAGCTGCAGACAGACAACACTGGAGCCTGGTGGAGGTTGCCTAGCTATCTCCACTTATGGCATAAAAAGGAGCTGACATTTTGAGTTCCCCGAGACATCATCTTCACAGTGTAGCTAGGGGACTCAAGGGAACAGGATGCACGAGCACCCACCCACCTGCCCGATATTAGATGACGCGGCACTGTGGGTTATGGGGGTTGCCAGGTTGGGACCAGGAAGGAATTTTTTCCAGGAACCTCTGGTCGCGAGGCAACTGTCTTTTTGTTTGTTGATTTGTTTTGTTCTTGACTTCCCCAGTGTTTGCGTTAAATAGGCCAGGACAGGTTGCTAATTGGTTGCTTTTGCCGCACTCAGTGGTCAGTTGGAATTTTCAGGAAGGATACAGGCAAGAATGATGAGACATCTTCTCAGATGGGGTAGTGCAAGGGCAAGAGAGTAGCCCAGCATTTGATCTTCCCAGGGGCTAAGGTGGGTGCAGCCATTTGATCTGCAGGACTGGTGCAGTCCTAGAGGTGTGTGGTAATTACCTTCCTCTGCTTGTGGTGTGTCGCTAAGGGACCGCAATTAGAATAGCACCCACCACCTATTCCAAGTCAGGCGGCTTAGTTCAAGTGGGGGGTTGGACTTGCTTGGCTTCGTGCAAGGGAGGCACAACCCAGGTTGTACCTTGGGGCCTCCTAGCCTGAATGGGTTATGCTCCACTGGACGAGGTTTATTATTTGTGGGGGGAGAGATTGTTCCTCCTCCTCCACTAAAGGTTGGCATGTTGCAGTTAGTAAAGAGTGTGGTCTTTAAACCCAATGATTGTGTCCTTGCTTTCTTCTGTGGTGAAAATCAATTCTCATGTGAGACCTTGCAGCTCTTTGCTCTTGTTGTTCTAAAATCTTTTTGTCATGTCTCTGTCATCCAGTTGTCGACGGACCCCTGGAAGAAGACGAGGACACAGCTTGTGGGATAGAATGGCCGCACTCTTTATTAATCTTTATATTACAAAAAGGGGAAGGGGTAGCCCTCCCGCTTCCCCCCTTTGAACTGGGGTCGTACCTTTATCTAAATGTTATCCAACAACAGGAGGTTCCCGTCCCCAACAAACTATTGCCCTGTGCACCTGTCTAATGGCTCCAGACGTTCTCAGGTTAAGCCCGAGGAATCCTCCTGTGACCTAACTTCAACTTACACCCTGCCGTGATCACCAGGTTTCCCTGGGCCAGAGCAGGTTGTTCGTACCTACCCCCCATCTGGGGTTAAAACAAGGGTGGGGGCACCGTCACCCACTGCTTGGCACATTGTCTGCTCAGTGGGTCCGGCCGTTCGCCTCTCGCCCTTGGGCTGACCATACAGTGGGCCGCACTGGGCAGCTATCCATGACCTTGCCCATCTCGTAAGGAAATGTTGCTGATTACCCTGTTATATTTTAACTTTTTGTAACAATTACCCCTAACTAAGGCCACCGCCAAAGAGTGCAACAATTGCAAGCCTACCACCAGCTAATTGCCTCACTGCCCCTAGGCCGAATTAGCAGTGGCACTCCAAGAAAGACAAAAAAACCCTTACCTTTAATTTGCCAATTAGGTTTAGGGAAAATTCTGGTCCTAATTGGTGACCAGTGTTAACTCGGAGTGTTGCAAGAAAGGGACGGGTAGGTGGGTGCACGTCCTTCCCACCCACTCCTCGCCGCAACTGCAATGAGGCGGGCGAGCGGGGGAAGCTAATATGGCGCCTGGGAGTCCCTGCTCTTGCGAGAGTCCCAGGCACCCTCTCCGTTGCCGGGCAACCGCTCGGGCCCTCCCTCGTCGCCAACGCCGCGAAGAAGCGGCTGCCTGAACCCCTCCTTGCCCCTTCCTCTAGCAAGGGGGGGGGGATTTGCCGCCAAACCCCCGCTGCGCCGAGCGCGGAGGGTCATTCTTGTGTACTAATCCCAAAATTCCTGTGAGCTGGCAAAAACCTCCTGTTATCCTTTTAGGAGGGACTGACTCCTGACTCCCTCAGATCATTTTGCATATTGGTTAGCACCTATTAACTCAGGTCCAGGTGTTCTCCTTGGTGGATGGGTTTCTTAACTGATTGTCATGTGGCATTCAAGTGCCTTTGCCATTCACATCTTTAAGTACCTTCCACCCCTACTTCATAACCTTTAGCTATATTACTCTTGAAGTATTATCTTACACAGAACAAAATAATATCAAATGTGGCTATTTTTCCTATGTACATTTTGAAAACAGAGAACTGTTGCTCTTCTTCACAGAGTACATGGGCTAACTCTGGCTTTCATAACCCTGTCATATTTCACAAGCCCCTAAGTGCAAGGCAAGGGCTTCACATTCAGAGTCTTAGGGCATTTTTAGATGAGCGGAGAATCTAGCAGATTGACAAATCTGCTCTTTAAAAAGTCACGCGGGAAGCGTTTACACGTACTGGACGTCGCTGGCCAGTGGCCACCAATGAAAACAGCAGCGCCCGGCGGCTCGCGCATTATTTTTAAAAATAGATTCATAAAACCCATATGAGGGTTTTACAAATCCAATTTTAGAAATAATGCGCGAGCCACTGAACACCAAGAGCGGATTTGTCAATTTGCTAGATTCCCCCGCTTGTCTAAAAACATCCTTAGACTGTGTGAATGAACATAGTGCTTGTGTTGATGAATTTATAGCTGCAATAAAATGTTTGCGCTGTGCAGGAGGCTCTCTCTTTGCAAACATACAGTTCTTCCTATTCAGGCCACTTTATTCTTCAGCTGTTAACACACCAGGCTCCTCTTCAGGCAGTGGACCCAGGTTTTCACACAGTCACAAATAAAACATAAATAAGTGTCTCAAACATAACATTCCCAGGCCCGTCCATGACCTGGAGACACAGCTACGTTACTCCTGGCCCTTTCCCAGTGATTTGCTTCCCTGGCCTCTCTTACCATAAGCTTTTTATTTTCCCCAGTAGTCAGATGGCTTCCTCAATGGCCACAGCGGAGCAGGGGAGCTGAGCCCATTAACCTTTGCAGGGCCAGCTCATCCTGCTATACAATGCCAGCAAGCTCAAGCAAACAGTCCAAGAGTTTGCATGCCTGATGCAGTTCACCTGGCAGGCTTGCTCTCCATCGCAAGCTAGTTGAATATGCTTCTCTGAGGATCAGGATGAAGAACAAGCTTACCAAATAATAATAAATTAATTATACCAGTGATGTAGTGGGAAATGTAAAATGTTTCCAAGTGCAAAAGCCAATGGAGCTGCTGAAACAGAAGCAACTGCTCAGAACAAATTTCATTGTATCATGATCTCTTTTTAAGCATATGTGTGTGTTGATCTGCAGGCCATACTGTTGGCTGCATGAGAGAAAGAGAGGGGGGGAAAAAGAGGGGGACTGTGAATCCAATTCCCAAATTGCATGGGTTATATTCAAATGTTTTTTCTTTCTCAGAAAATATCTGAGTCTTTGAGATAGGAAGAGAATAGAGAGATGGTGTATGAAAGAAATTCTGCCACCCTTATTTTAATGTTCTTTACTGTTTCCCTCCCACCCCCTCAAAAAACAGCTATCCCAGAAATGGAGAAAACAAAGGGGAGGGGCAGTGTTGGCTGAGTGATAAAACCACCACAAAACAAAGCGAGATCCACAAATAACTGAATAACACTATTCTCTTTAGTTCTGCATTCCTTGAAAACTACATTTTTAATCTGCTGCCTTTAATTAAATCCCATCCCTGATTTACTTTATTTGTAAAGCCACTTTTACTATAGCCTTACTAGCTGCGTCCTCCTTCTCCTTCTTCTTTTTTTAAAAAGTGATTGGCTTGTTTAAAAAAAATAAAAAAATTCCTAGGGGTTTTAGAGGCACATCTTTGATATGAGAATCATTGACTCCGTTGGCATAAGGGGCTTTATCGCTTTATCTCTTCCTAGAACAAAGATGGTGTGGGAGATTTGATCCAAGGATTGTCTTGTACAATGCTGTAAAGCAGTGTCACTGCTATTCCAGCACATTTTTGTCCAAAACAGAAGATATCCTATGTGTTAATTCTATTTCAGATCTCTAGGCTTTTCAGTGGAATTTGCTGTGTGGGTTTTTCGTACAGCATTGTATCTCCAGTGTAATGGGAACTCCAGCAATGGATGATATAGGCACTGTAGTCGGCTTAGGTTAAAACAACTTTATTCTTGCTGCTCACAGCCCAGTCTGGCTGCTGTCTCCTGACTGCCCTCCATCTCTCAGTCTCATGTAAAACCTGGTATGAACTGGTCTGTTACCAGCAGTGGGCATTCTTGTATACTAGCTAGGATCATGGAATGGAGCCTTCATAAACACTTCATACAGGACAGATGACAAATCAGGGTTAAACTGTAGATATGAAGGCATGTGAACTCAAAGGCTGCTTTCCCCTAAGCTGTTTCGGTGCTGCAGGAACATGTGCTATTAAAATCTAGCGCAGCTCCCATCTTGTGGGAAAGGAGAAAGTGCGACTTTCCTGCCTGTCTGTTGTGCAGGCTTGCCGGCGGGAGAGCCGCACTTCCTCCTTTCCCACGAGACAAGAGCTGAGCTAGATTTGAATAGCACATGCTCCCGCGGTGCTGAAGCAGCTCGTGGGAAAGCAGCCAAAGTGCTGTAACAGGAGCAGCATGCCAGGGAGGAAAGACAGGGCAGATGGGAAGGGCTGTAGCAGGAAAAAACCCAATGTCCGTCTGTCTGCCTTTCATTGATTGGACTCTGTGTCCATTGTCATTTGTACATCCTCTGTCTTCTTACATTTTAAGTGCTTTCAGGTGAGGAGCATGATGGGCCTAGCATGATGAGTCTTTGATTGTGATTGATGCATGCTACTACAGTACAAGCACTTTATAAAAAATAGCACATGCAAATAGTACTTCAGATTTCATTACATTGCTGTACAAAGATGCTTCATATCTGCCGTATTCTAGAGGAGCCATCTCTAGGATTTTCAGGATTTCTGAGTGTTCCTGCCCAGTCTTGCCACAACTTCTTTGTTTAGCATTCAAATAAGCATTTTGCATGCACTTAAGGGAGCTTCTGCTGTAGATGCCTGTACAGCAGGATTGAGATCATAATTCATTTCACAGAGGCCAGCGAACAGCTAGCGGACAGAGACAGTGTTTAGTCGTTCCTGTAGCTGTGTGGGATGTGACCTGGCAAACCTGAAGGTGAAAGGCTCTGTGGACCATTCCCGATTTCCAGTGTCGTGCAGACCTCTTCTACCTGTCTTAAATTTGTGCTTTATCAACCAAGAAGTTTCTAGCACTGAAGCAGCCAGAACTTTGTCTTTTACATGTACAATCAAGACTCTACATCCTGCATAATTTGATCCCTAAATTTCTCACTTCCTCCTTATACTATCTCCTTTCTCTCTCTCTTTTTTTTTTTTCTTCTCTCTGCTGCCTTTTTTTTTTTTTGGTGATGGTATTTTTCTAGATTAAAATTAAGTTTCTTGTAAGGTCTTTTCTAAAAGTTTTTTTTAATTTGATTCTCGCTTTTCCCCCACTAGGCTACTGAAGTACATCAAGTTCAGAAACAATAGATAGGAAGACATGAAGATAGGATTATTTTCACTGTGCGTCTTTCATCCATGGGGCATTTCTTGGTTTTCCTAGGAATGTAATATTGAGTGGTGTCACAGGAAAGAAAAGTTAGCACAGCATGGATATCTTTTAAATACCAGCCTCATGACTGTTTGAATATTTGATTCTTAATTATTCTGTTCCCCATAGTACAATCCGTGCCAAAGATCAATTGATAAGGGACATAAAGGAGGAGTAAAACTACCATCTGGTCTGACCCACACTCCTGCTTCGCCACAGTCACTCCTATCAAGCCCAGTTAAATCCTTCCTTCAAAGTGTGTTCGTTACCCCCTTAAAGTTGATTAAATGTAAATAAGGGGAAATCACTTTATTATTTGTATTTTTCTGAGGCACAAACAGCAACGTTCATAATCAAGAACAGAAACTTATAGGAAAACATAGATCATCAGGATGCATTTCAGTAAGGTTCTATTAATAACACTGAATTCAGAGACTTATTTCCAGGTTTACAAATCAATATCCTGCCCTATTTCTTCAGTGTTTTTTTTCTTTTTAAAAAACCATTCTCTGCAGATTTATGAGCACAATTAAGGGCTTAATTCAATTAAAAATATTTCTGTAGCTTCTGTGGCATGGCATGGAAAGCCATGTAAGACCTTGGAAACTGTGAAAAAATTGGCTGCACAACCCAGTTACCTTATGCAGCAAGAGATGAGCTGAAATGGGGAGCCAATTAACAATAAAACTTTTATGCAGCGCTAAGCTGTAGGCATTTGGGTAGCCAACCAGAAGATGTAGAGCATATGCAAATGATCTCTTTCTCAGCACGCACCAACCAATTTTACAGAACCTTGTAAACCCTCCTCCTGTCCCCACCACGCAAAATAAATGTATTTGCATTCTGACATCACAAACCACTGTAGGGAAATAGTCAGGTAATCATCCCTCTGACAATATAAGGAGCATGATGCTCTGATGAGCTAAAAATATGTTTACTTTTGAGGTGGTTTTCTTCTCCTCCTTGGTATTATTATTACCTCCGCCTTTGTGGCTAAAAGCACAAGTCAGGAGCACTAAATTTTGTACCTGGCTTTGTCAGTGACTTATCATGCAATCTCGGAAATGCCACTTCTCAATGTTTCTGCTGCTGTTGCTGCTGCTGTTATTGATATAGTATCAGCAATGTCTTGCACTGAACAGTTGTACTCTGTTTTATAACTACAGGCCATAGCATACGGATAATGTATCTCTGTGGTACTGGGACTTTGGAGTAAATTTGGTCTTCATATCCAACTTGGAGCTAGGCTTGACAAAAACGGTTGCTGTTGGGGCCTGGGAAGAGAGGCAAATCTTTTCTAGTTTGGCAGCTAAGTCACTCCACAGATATTATTGGAACCCTAGGGTGGATAAGCTTCCACCTCTTCTGTTCCAATGCTCTAGTTCTATGCTTCAAGCCATACTCTTCATTGCCAGTCAAAGCACTCCCATAGACCTGTGCTCTTCGAAGTGCTACTTAAGTGGTGCAGGTTTCCTGACTTCCAGCTCCCATGTGTGCATGTGTACTCCCACCTCTGTTGTTCTCTCCCCCCCCCCCCCGGGTGCTCTCTGGGGTGCTCTCTGGCTATAGAAATGGGGGCAGGATTTGTCCCAGAATGCTTGTGCACCTTTCTCCTTGGAGCTCCTCGGAAGGCAATGTGTTACAAAAGAGCAACATTTCACCATTAAGGAAAAACAGTAGCGCCTCTTTAGCGACTATTTTGAAGTGCTACAAAAAATAATATCGACAGGTTCCAGTTCTACAACTGGATATATACAGGCACAGAAGACCAACTGCACAGATTGAATGTCTGGTTTGGGACTCTTGAGTGGAAACTAGAATTTAGCTGAGGGAGGAGAAAAACTCTGCCCTTATCCTCTCCACCCTGCCCTCCTCCTCCAGAGTTTCCTCAGCTCCTCACCCAGCTTTCTCACTCCCCAGTTCTGTGTTTCCCCTCCTTTGCCTTCCAGTCCCTGTTCCTGCCACTGCGATTCCCTCTCTCCTTTCCTCCCTCCTTTTTCTTGCTGGGGGGGGGAAAGAGAAAGGAAGAGTCTAGAGAGAGTCCTTGCTGCCTTCTGCCTTCTCTGACGAGGATGAAAAACCTGCCTGGGCAGTGTCAGAGTTTGGGGGCATCGGGGATGTGGGCAGATATTGGGATCAGGCCCAGGAGTACTGTCCATATCCAGATACCAAAACCAAGGTGCAAACCAGAGATGTGGCTACACAGCCGTAGTCAAGCCAAGGTTCAAAGTCAGGGAGTCAATCTGGAGGAAGGTTGAAATGGAACAAGGATGAGAGGCAGGATGGAGAGGTGGAAAAGGCAAGGCTGTGTCCAGGGTAAAGAGGGCGATGCTGAGGGAGCAAAGATCAAGGCACAAAAAGGAAGGCAGTGCTGGGTCAAGGCAGGAATAGCTGGATAAATCCAGGCTGCAAGGGAGACAAGGCTGTGGGGAGCAAGGCTGGAATTTGAAGTAGGAACAGAATGTGGGTACAGGAACTGGAAGCAGAACATTGTTGTGTCCAGTTTACTGTCTGTTAGACATACCTAAATACCAGCAGAAGCCACTATGGGGGCAGGGGATGTGGCATCAGTTTGAGCAGAGGGCTTGCATTATGCAGGGACTGAGCTGAGAGGCCAAGAGATGGCAGTGATGCTGGAGAGCTGGCCACTGGCCCCAAATTCTCAGGGATGCTGGTTCAAGGCCTGGTGCCTGTCTGGCAGGAAGCCGCATCTGGCAATTAAGAGAAACAAGGTGCCTAAGCTTGCTCTACTGGTGCAGTCAGAACCCAGTCTGTGTCTTTGGGCAGAGAGGGCTGCTCCTCTGGCTGGGCACCTGTCAGCCTAATGAAACTATGCAGAGGACATTTTAAAAGCAGCATTTAAAAATAGCTGAAATGTTTGGGCTTTCCCCCCCCCCTTCCGCTCCACTGATGTAAGTTTGGCAGCAGTGTCAAATCTCTGAGGGCTGCCATTTCGATGATAGTTCCACCAGAAGACCCGGCCTAATGACCTGTGTCAAAGTAGGAAGATCTGTGCTGCAACCAGACTCTCCATCTACTTGTAGATACCGGGACTAGGAAAAGATCTCAAATAGCCATTTTTTAATAAGGGTAAGTTCTCTATTTTTGCCAGTGAGATTCCACCCCCCAGCCTTGAGTTTTATTTTGTACACAACAAACAAGCTGCAAAATAATAAAACCCCACAGAAAAAAATCAGGAAGTTGAGAAATCTCCCGCTGTTCCCTGTCTCTCTGCTGCAGCTTTGATCTCTCCGTCTTCCTAAATCTCATCAGGCTGACAGTATCTCTGGTTTGTGCTGTTTTATTTCATCCTTAAATGTTTTTAGTTATTGGTCATTTTTTAAAATAATAATTATAATAATGATCAGTGATTTAGCCTGAAGTGATTGAAAAATATTGTATATTCCACTGTAGTCTCTCCTTGTGTCTTGAATGTCCTGCCAGGACAACAGGGTGAGAGGGTTGAGCGATCAGGATTTCTTGCTCACAAAATCCTCTTTGACTTGTATTTCAAATATTAGCCCTTTTAAAGCTCTTTCCTTGTTGACTGATACTATGCATCTGCCTTATCTCTAGGGTGGTAGGGGGGAGAGGCAAATCTCTGGTATTTACACCTCACATCAGATGATGCCAGGAACAGCTATTTTCCAAAAGTGTTGTTTATTAAACAGGAATAGGAGCCAGGGAAGTCCATTTGGGGAATTCCCTTTGCATGGCAATCAGTATGGGTTTCTCTGGCTAGAGTACAAGTATGGTGCCTACTCTCAGCCAATTAAGAGACATTTTCAGACTAAAAGCACAATCCCCAAGCAACTGAGAGCTGGTGTGAGCTCTTAGCACTATCATAAGTCCCATTGAAGTAAATACGACTTGTACCGGTGCTAAGGGATAGCACTGGCATTAGATGGCTTGAAGACTGTGCTGTAACATTCACAGAACATGTATATTGCATCTTAACACACATACAACCGAGATGTGCAGTTGTATTGGATGTGCTGAAATGACCATAACCATCTGATAAGTGCACGTTCAGTGGAATCCCTTATCAATTGATTTCAGTTAAATAGAATTTCCTTAAGTCAAAATGCTTTTCTCCTCTCACCTTAAGTAAGTTTGAATGTGCTTGGGCTATCACATTTTTAACTGGTGGTAATAACTGATAATGATTCAGATCTATCCTTCAATCCTAAATGAAAAGTATATTGGCTCTGGGGCTTAGTAGGATTCCCTCCTACCTGCCCAGTACACTTTTCCTTTGGGACAAGGGGCTGGATTTGAACCAATAAACTGTAGTATGCACTGGATGAAAAGCAAATGGGTTAACTGCCACTTAACAGACACTTAGCACTTAACAGAGAATGCAGGAGGGGTGTGGGATTCTCCTTTTAGCAGTTTAGCAACAAAACTTCCCCTGAAACATCCCCCACAGCCCTCTGCAAGATCGCAGTATTATTATTTAGTATTATTATTAATAAACATTTATATAGCGCCAGCAGTGTACATGGCACTTTACAAAGTAATAAAATAGACACGGTCCCTGCCCCTAGGGCTTACAATCTGAGCGACAGGAGCTGGGGGAGAGACATAGGAAGGGGAACAGAGGGAGAGACAAGGGGTCTAACATTCATGAAGATGC